>CM053787.1:12640000-13080000 GCA_028749045.1 Cupressus sempervirens | reverse complement strand
AATCAAATTATAATATTTTTTAATAATATTCTAGATATAAGTAGTAGATTCATGCTTGAATGTGACACATACTTTTGGGTATTTTTATTCTAAGTAAATATTTAATAATTAATTTTTGACTTTAGTATTTTTGGAATAAAAAAACTCTCGTGTTTGACAACCTTAACTAATTCAAAACTCTAGAAAATTTAATTTTTTGTTTTTTCCTCATAGTGCAAGAAACATAGAATGTGATGCATCTTTCAGATTTAAAAAATTTTGTACCATTTGAAAGTTATAGTTATTTTTCAAGTAGTATGTCAGTCAACACTTTATACATAACTCTATTAGAAAATAAGTAATAATTACTTACTAAACTCATAATTTGACAAACCTTACATTTATGGAAAGATAAGAACATTCTTAAGAAACCCCTTTCATTTCATCAAATTTTCTTGAAAAAAAGTCATTAGCTACATGTTTGAAGTAAACACAATATAAAAATAGGACAATAACACATTTTTAGCATATTTTTAGAGTTGACCATATATTGTTGGTATCAAAAGATATAGTAGAACTTATAAATATATTTATTTTTTAATTTAATATCAGGGTGGGTGGGAAAAAAGTTGGAATATATTTTGAAATGCTTTCAAGCATTTCAGAACTACATATTTTTTTGGTTGCCACTTTTGAGCACACCATGATCTTATACATACGTAGATGTTCAGAACATGTGTCTCAACCTTGCAATCTTTTTCTGGAAAATTGCAGAATTTGTTTGTGGAAGTTTTCCACTTATTTACATCTTGCAAAAGAGTGTATAAAATACCAAAAGGTGCCCTACCCATAGTAGAATATAGTAGGCCATTTTTAGACCATACTTAGCTTGTTTTATGACTTTTATGGGGGTCTAAAGCAAGATACAAAATTATGGACGGGATTACTATTTTAACTTGGTTGTTTTTCCATCTTGGAAATGTAAATGTAAAAAATGGATAACATGTGGCATGGTAGTTTTACCCATGGTTTTGTAAAACCACAAGTGGTTTTCTGGTTGTAAAATCACTATAAAAGTAGGGCTTGGGGAGGTGTTTGTGTCATTGATTTTTGCAAGACTGGTGCTGGAAGGGGTCTCTCTAAGTTTGAGTTGTGGTGATGCACTCCTGTAAGAACTTGCATTGCAAGTGCATTGTAGTCATCCTAGTTTGATAATACATTATGTGGGTTTTGGACGATGGGGTTTTTATCCTAGAAGGGTTTCCCCATTGTAATCACTATGTTATGTGTTCATTTTCATTTTGATTATGCTTTATTATTCATTTCTTGAGATCTTTGTGATATTTAAGTTGAAATTTGCATAACTCTCAAGACGCAGTATTTATACACACCTTTTCTTCCTTATAAGTGGTATCAAACCTGGCTAGTTTTTACCTTCCATTTGTTGGGTATAGGTTTTCTAAGCTAATCAAGGTTTGAGTGGGAGCTTGTGTAGAGTATTTCATGTTTGTGTTGTAGGATTAAAAAGATGGCAAGCATGTCTGGGAGAATTGATGTTGAAAAGTTTTTTGGCACATACTTTGAGATGTGGAGCTTAAAATGGAAGATCTATTGATTGATCATGATCTTTGGGATGTGATTGATGAGAAGAAGTTGAGGCCCATAGATCAAACTTTAGCCATGGAGTATAATGTGACAAACAAAAAAGCTAAAGGTCTTAATAGATTGTGTCGTGCAAACTCAATTCTGATTAATGTAAATAAGAAACCTACCATGAAGAAGCTTTTGGAGAAACTAAGTGAGATCTATCAAGTGAAATCACTTGTGAACAAGATTTTCTTGAGGAAGAAGTTGTATTCCTTGAGAATGGAAGAAGGTGGATGAATTTTTGAGCATCTAGAAAGCTTTAATATGTTGGTGACTTAGTTAGACTTAGTAGGGGTGCCAATGGATGAAGAAGAAAGGTAAAAAATCTTGTTGTGTTCATTGCTTAGCCAAAAGGAGCACTTCAGTTGTCTTGAAGATGGAGGATGTTGTTGGTTCTCTACTTTTTGAGCAGATGACAAGGAAGATCTCTTTGAATATAAAAGAGGCTTTGAGTGTTTGAGGAAGACCAAAGGAAAGAGTCAAGAACAAAAAGAAACATGGACGTTCTAAGTCCAAGAATAAGGGGAGATTAAAATCTCCTAGTAAGTCCAAGGCAATTTGCTAGAACTGTGGCAAAGCTAGACACTTATGCAAGGATTGCAAAGGGGAGAAGAAGCAAGATTTTGATTTTGAGTTTGAGGAGGAAGATAGAGATGCTTTCAACATAGCCTTGGCCACTTGTGTAGGTGAAAATGCATGGTTAGTATAATCAAGTGCATCTTTCCACATGACTCCTAATCAAAACTGGTTTAGTAAGTATGAAAAGTTTGATGGTGGTAAGGTGTATTTGGGTGATAACTCAGTTCTTGACACTGTTGATCATGGAAGTATTCATGCGAATTTTTTTGATGGTAGAATTAGAAGATTTGATGGTTCCTTGCATATCCTTCGACTAGAGAGGAATTTGTTGTCTGTTAGAAAGCTAATAGATGTGAGTGTGTATGTACAGTTTTTTGAAGTAGGTGTAAAAATGGTGACAAGTGCTATGGTAATAGAAAGAGGAAGCAAATTGGGTAGATTGTACAAGCTTGATGCATGCATAGTTGACTGTAATAGTACTTTTGATAAGATTGTAAAAAAGACTATTTAGTTGGAAAAAAAGAGAGTTTCTTTTTCAACATATGATTGTAGTTTTTGAGTACCCAAGGGTGCTCTATCTACTGAATTTTTTTTTTTTAGAGGAGACCATGTTATGGCAACAGAGACTCAACCACATAGGTGAGAAGTGTCTATAGACCTTGAAAAATAAGAAACGTTTTGATGGGTGGAATGACTACAATCTTGAATTTGATTTTTGTGAGCACTGTATCTATGGTAAACAAAATCACATTTAGTTTTACTTGAGTTCTCATAAGTCCTCATGCATTTTGGATTTAATGCATTTGGATGTATTTTCTCTAGTTGATGTTCCTTCAATTAGTAGATCAATTTATTGTGTTTCTTTCATTGATGATTTCAGTAGAAGAACATGGGTTTACTTTCTAAGGAGTAAAGCTAAAGTTTTTAGTCATTTCAAAGAATTTAAAGTAATGGTTGAGTTGTAGATTGGAAAGAAAATAAAATGTTTGAGAACTAATAGTGGTGCTGAATTTTTCTTCAATGATTTTGACACATTTTGTAAAGATTATGGTATTAAAAGATAGAAGGAAACTCCATATTCTCCACAATAGAATGGATTTGCAGAAAGAATGAACAAGACCCTGATGGAGAAGGCTAGGAGTATGTTGAGTGGTGTTGGACCAGAACAAAAATTCTGGGCTGAAGTTGTAGCCACTGCCTACTACCTAACAAATAGGTCTCCTACATCAGCTCTTGTTGATAAGATGCCAATGGAAGCATGATCAAGCCATAAGCATTCACTTAGACATCTAAGAGTGTTTTTTTGTGAAGCATATAGTCTTGTGCTAAAGGAGAATTCCAAAAAACTAGATAACAAAGCTATAAAATGTATTTTCATTAGATACAACTTTGGTGTGAAAGGATACAAGCATTTAAATCCTATTGAAAATAGGTATTTTATTCAAGAAGTATTATTTTTAGAGAAACTAAGCCTTCTTCTATTAAAGTGTAGTTAGAACAAATAGAAGAAAATAAAGATGTGATTAAACTACCTACTACACTAGAGAAAGTTGAATCAATGCCCTTAGTAAGACAAGAAATTGAAGATAGCTCTAAGAGTTCCAAATCATCAGAGGAAGAAGAGGTGCCTGAAGCTGGACCCGAACTAGATCTTGTAATGAAGATCTACTAGACAAAGGAAACCACCTGAAAGGTATATGAATTCTCTTGATGATTGGAGATGCATATTTGCTTTGAATGCTAATATTGACGAACCAAGATCTATATAAGAGGCTCTTAGTATGATTGATTTAGAGTCCTAAAAAAAAGCCATGGATGAAGAAATGATAACTCTTAAGAGGAATCAAACATGGGACCTTGTACCATTTCCTAAAGGATGGAAGCCTATTGGTTGTAAATGTGTGTTCAAAAAGGAAGATGGGTTCAGATGAAAGCATTGAGAAATATAAAACATGTTTAGTTACAAAAGCTTACTTGCAAGTTGAGGGAGCAAATTATGGTGAATTTTTTCTCCAGTAGACAAAATGAAATCCATTATATTTTTGCTTTCTATTGCAATAGCTTATGATCTAGAGATCGAGCAAATGGATGTGAAAACTACTTTCCTTCATGGAGATTTAGAGGAAGAAAATTACATGTCACAACTAGAGCACTATGTGGTAAAAAGTAAAAGTCATTTGGTCTATAAATTAAGGAAATCCTTGTATGGTTTAAAATAGACTCCTAGGATATGGTACCCAAAGTTTGATAAATATGTGTTAAGTTTGGAGTTTATGTGATCTAAATCTGAACACTATATATATTTCAAATTTGATGGTGATTGTTTCCTAGTTATTGCCTTGTATTTCGATGACATGTTGCTTATTGACAAAGGAAAAGGTTTGATTATAGAGTTGAAATCTCATCTTTTGATAAAGTTTGAAATGAAAGATCTTGGTGCAACTAGGCACATTCTAAGAATATAAAATATAAGAGATAGAAAGAATAGAAAGGTTTGGCTAGGCTAGAGTAAGTATGCTGGTACTATTTTGAAAATGTTCAATATGCAGGATTCAAGACCATTGAGTGGTCCTGTTACAATGGGAATAAAGCTTTCTAGTTCATAGTGTCCCACATCCCTATTGGAGATGGAAGAGATGAGTCGAGTACCATATCAGATTGATGTTGGAAGTTTGATGTATGCTATTCTCTGTACAAGACTAGACATTGCCCAAGTAGTGGGTGTAATTTTACATTATATGTCTAATCTAGGAAGAGCACATTGGGATATAGTAAAAAGAGTTTTCAGATACTTGTGGGGTATTACAAAGTATTCATTATGTTTTTATGGAATAGGAAACAAGTATTCCTTAGATATTCGATTCTATGTGGATTCAGACTGGGCCAATGATGTTGATAGTAGAAGATCCACTAGTGCATATTTTTTTACACTATTTATTGGTGCAATCAATTGGATGAGAAAGCAATAGGTTGTGGTTGCCTTGTCAACTTCTTAGGGAAAGTATATGGCAACTAGTCATGCCTGTGAGGAAGCCATCTGGTGAAAGAGATTGTGTTGAAATATAGAGTTAAAATATGGTGTATTGAAAATTTATAATAATAGTTAGAGTGCAACATACCTAGCAAAGAACTTGACTTTTTATGCCAGCACCAAGAACATTGATGTACAATATCATTTTGTGAGATATAAGGTTGAGGATGACAAGGTCAAGCTAGAGAAGGTATTTCACTTTGGTGAATGTTGCTAATGCATTAACTAAGTTCATAAGCATAGAGAAGTTTAGATGGTGTTCAGAGTCTATGGGCCTCTCGGCCCCTAACAATCAATACCATTATATTTTGGATCCCCTAACTCTTGTAAGGTGTTTGACAAGTGGGAGAATGTTGAGAACATGTGTCTCAACCTTGTAATCTTTTTTTGAAAAATTGTAGAATTATTTTGTGGATGTTTTCCACTTGTTTATATCTTGTAAAAAAGTGTATAAAATACCAAAAGGTGCCCTACCTATAGTGGAATACAGGAGGGCCATTTTTAGAGCATAGTTAGCTTGTTTTATGACTTTTATGGGGGTCTAAACTAAGACATAAAATTATGGATGAGATTACTATTTTAACTAGGTTGTTTTTCCATCTTGGAAATGTAAACATAAAAAATGGGTAACGTGTGGCATGATAGTTTACTGAAGGTTTTGTAAAACCACAAGTGGTTTCCAAGTTGTAAAATCACTATAAAAGGAGGGCTTGGGGAGGTGTTTGTGTCATTGAGTTTTGCAAGACTGGTGCTAGAAGGAGTCTCTCCAAGTTCAAGTTGTGGCAATGTGCTCCTATAAGAACTTGCATTGCACGTGTATTGTAATCATCTTGGTTTGATAATACATTGTGTGGATTTTGGAGGGTGGGGTTTTTCTCCTGGAAGGATTTTCCCATAGTAATCACTATGTTATGTGTTCACTGATATTTTGATTATGCTTTATTATGTATTTCTTAGGATCTTTGTGATATTTAAGTTGATATTTGCATAACTGTCCTCTCAAGATTAGCGTAGGAAGCATTTTCGCACACCTTTTCCTCTCTACAATAGACTAATGATTATCTCTAAGAACAAAGTGTTAAATAGCGAAATTTGACTTCATTTTTCCATTCTTGACTTTTTTTCTTAATGTATGATATTTAAAAGTAAGTTGATGGAAATCTTGACCATTTTAATAAGTTGTATTCTTTATATTAACTACCAAAATTTATATTCACCTTAGATAAAAATCAGATCCCTATGCACCCAACTTGACAGCTTAATAAACTAATTCATTTCAATTCTCAAAGACTCTATTCTGCAATGTTTAATGAAAACGATGGTGCATGTTGATGCAAAAATATAAGCTTATAGGGATCAAACCATATTCTTTAGCATACAAATTTTAATTAATTGATTTCAACATCTTTTGGCAAGAGACAAGAAACATAGTTTTCCACTTTAGAGGTGATGATTGTGTAGTCTTAGGTAGCAATGTACCCTATATGTACGTGTTAAAATGGGTATCTATTATGTTCTAGACAAAATGTACAAAAAGTAAAATTTTTTCCAGTTTATATCTCTGAAAACAGAACAATTTTTTCTTAATTTTTTTGTTGTTTTAGATTACAGAACATATAAATCATGAAAAAATAAGGCTGAAATTTTTAGAAAAATCTATTATATTTTTAAATTTTTCAATTTTAATCAAAAGCATGTATTATCTAAAGGTGTATTAAAATGTCCAAACTTGAGTTTATATCCTGCCTAAATCATGTCGCAATTTTTTGTTTTTTTAAAAGTTAAGAATTTACAGAGTGTTTGGTCCGATCCCCACTAGGGGTCCCCACATTGATCAGTTAAGATGGTACATAATAATTTTTGGCAGCACATAAAACGAAAAGATCTATCGAATGGAAAGATACCTATCATCAACATCTCACATTTGTTCAGGTGCTCTTGTCGACGGAGGAACAACAAAACCTAATGAAAACATCATTTCAAAGACAAAAATTTTACTTGAAAGACCAATTGACCGCCTCAACCAAAGACCAGATCAGTTGAAAGCTAACGACCACTATTTTCTTATCCAATTTTCTCTTTTGTTCTAAAACCCGTTTGTAGTTGACTTTTCCACTCGATCTTTGTATCTATAGGAGACATCGATTGACAAAGAAATGTTCATATGTTTGCAAGAGACCCTCCACCTTACCAAAGCAACACATGGTCCTGGTACCTTGATTTTCCACCAAGACGAACAAGATGCCACACCGAAAAGGACCACGTATAAAATAGATACAAACATCGAATACCACTTCCATTATTTCACAGATTCATTCTAATCTTCTAATCATCATCCTATTATTATTATTATTATTATTATCATTTTTTCGTTCACTTTTGTTAGGTGTAGTTCCTACGTTGTTCTCTCAGCCATCAAAGCATTTTCTTGCATATTTTCTCACTTCTATCTTGTTTGTCAGCCTTAGCTTCTAAGCCTAATCCGCTGGCTTTGTTAAACCATTTTGCACTGGCAAGAAGAAAGGGAAATCCAGAAGTTCAGATTGTGAAATATATAATCAAAACCCTCGGTAGGTTTGCCAAATTCATTACGGCAGATGGCCATGTTCTCTCTTCAAAGAATACAAAGTATCTCAGCTTCGGATTTGAGTTCACAGGAAGATCATATTGTAGTTGTTGGAATATTAATTGTGGTTGGTTGTTTCTCCCTGGAGCCAAACGCCCACCTACCTCCCTGACGACTTGTAGAATGATCAAATAAATTTATTGCATGGTATGGGAAATTTTGAAATTCAGAAATGGGGGGAAAAACATTTTGCAAAATATAACAAAAGGAATGATCAGTGTCATTCAACCAGTAAGAAGAAGGAGAAGAAGTTGAAGAGCTCAGAAGTTGCAGAGCAGAGAAAGTCATCAGCAGATCTAGGTTGTTGCAGGGACAAAGGAAGTTCATTTCATGCCTGTAGTTGCACGTGTTTCTTCTCTGATCATTCTGTAAGTTGAATAGTTTATTGTTTTTCATTCGTCTTGTTGAAGTAGTGATTGCTCCAGGCGTTATTGTATCCAGCCATTAGAGCTGCAAGTTTGAAGTTTTATCAGTTTAAAGTTTTAGGGTTATTTTAGGGTTTTCTGGTTGAAGCCGAATGCTCCCAGATTTCTAATATTTTGAATCAGAGTTGAATAGAAAGAAAGCAAGCATACTTGAATCCATTATTGTCCTTCTTCTATTCATTGCATTTTGGAAAGTTTATTTGAAAGTTTGAAGCTTTGGGTCTCTGGTTTTAATGGTGGAAATATTCACGTTATAAGTTTACACTTGGTATTGTCTTTGGTAGAAGTCATTCGCTGCAGTGGCTACCGAGTACACTCGGTGTCTTCTTCTACCGAGCTCCATTCTCCTGTGGCTATTGAGTACACTCGGTGTCTTCTTCTACCAAGTTCACTTGGTAATCACTTTGCCTACCGAGTTCACTTGATAATCACTTTGGTTATTGAGTCGTGTGTTCTTTCATTTACCGAGCTAACTTAGTAAACTCTCCTGCTACTTATTCTCTTTGGTTACTGAGCAAAATTTATCACTCGGTAATAGTTGTTCTTGAGAAAATTTTAGGGTTAGGTTGTGAGTTTTGTTTTTTATTTTTAATATTCCTCATAGCAGTGCCTTCCCAACTGATGTTCCGAAAGGTCATTGTGTAGTTTATGTTGGTAGTAAACGATCTAGATATATCATCTCCATTGAGCATTTGAATCATCCTCTTTTCAGGGAGTTGCTAGATAAGGCTAAGGAAGAGTACAAGTTTGATCACCAGTTGGGACTTATAATTCCCTGTGATGAGGTTTCTTTTTAGTATGTGAAATCCATACTAAGAAAAAATTAGCTAAGATTTAAAAATACACTCATTGACAAAATGTAATCTCCTCTGGTTTGGGTGCCATACCTAAGGACTCTTGCTTCCGCCTACTTTTCGAAAGAGTTGGCTGAGAAGGAAAGGGAGGCAGGCTCTAAACATAATTTTTTATGTCATTGCTCAATTGAAGGCCTTCTGCACATTTTTCTATCTCTATCAAAGGCAATAGATTACTCTCTTTCTAGCCTCTACAAAGATGCTATTATATTTCTGGAAAGGCTTCCTTTGTGTACATTATGTCAAGATGAAATTAGGGGATCTTGTGAGAAAATTGTAACTTCCAACCATATCAACTTCAATCCTATGGACTAGAAAGCATAATTCTGCAACGTTAATAGAAAATAAACATTGTAAGAAAAAATATGAGCCATTATAACTAGATCTGAGGAAATGTGGAAATCATTTTTCGATATGTTTTTTAAAGATGGGTTCTTACATATTTTCACATTCAAAATTATCTGATGGCATAAACATCACACATTAAGTTTCATTCTCATACTAAAAGTGTTAAATAGTCAAAGTTAACTTATTTTTTCCAAGTTTAATTTTCTCCTCAATGTGTGATGTTTAAGGCTGGCTCAAAATTACATCCTTCTAAAAACTACATATGTTCTATTAGGACAAACACTGAAGGCCAAATGGATATTTCAACAAATATTTTTTTGGACTTATGCTCATACCAAACTTAACTTTCACATCAATATAATAAAAACCATATTGTTAGGAATATAAACATTGTAATAACTTGCATTGCTCATTAATTATAGTAGGATCCATAATGATTGTTCTAAGTATGCTAAGGAGATATCAATTGTGAATAAATAAGTTTATAGAAACTACAACATTTAAAAAAAAAAAAAAAAACATAATTGCTTGGTTCATAACATGATTATTGTTTCCACCACTTCAAATTATTATTTTCTTTTAGCTTCCACTTTTGTTTAAGACATGTAAGTAGTTGAGGGTTGTCATTGAATGCCTTTCACAATTAGAGTTTTGAGGAAGGACTTTCAAAATAAATTTCTTACATGATTATTCCTTTAAGAACCTTATTTTACAAAAGATTTGAACAATATGTAAATACTAATGTGTTCAACTCTATTAGATTCAAATCAAAATCAAAATACTTTTATAAATAATTATCAATAAAAAGTTATGAAATTTGATGATTTAGTTATACTATTTGTGTCTATAGCACCACAAACGTCTAAATGAATTGAAGTTATAGTGGACAATGGGTCATCCATGTCCTTTTCATTTAAACTTATAATAAATTATGATTTTTTCATTTAATTTCATTTTTCAGAAACATTTTTTATGTTTTCCAAACAAGAAAATTACCAATATTATTTGTTAGGAAATTTAATTCAAATGTCCATGTGCATATGTCATGAATAGCTTTTTCTCTCATTTTTATTTAATGTCCCCTTCCAGAATGGTTTAATGCTCCTAATTTATGGACATGTTATTATTCAATATGAAAGAAAGTCAATTGATGATAAGGGGAACCAAAGGAAAAGTCTAAAGATTATAAATCTCAATAGGATAGGTTAGAAACCAAGGATACTAATGATATGAATTTAGAGGAAATGGAGGTTTTCACCCATAAATGGAAAGGTTGAGAATCCAAAGGTCCCATACATAAGGTGAAGAAAGAGGTTAAGGGACCTTCATCTAAAAAATGGATGAACGCAGTGGTCCTCTCCTAGGTTGAGGAGTATAGTGGAGAGGATGATCATATGGAGACAAATAATGAGGATCTAGACAATAGTAAGAAGAATAAGGTTTCCATGAACACCACCAGTAGAGATAGGAAGAAAAGTGGCCCTAAGTCCCCATGAAGATTTCCTAGCAACCTATTAGGGATTCTCTTGAGATTGACAAAACACAAGAAACATCTATAATCATTCCCCATATCACAAGTGTACAACCTTCACCACATTTAGTTGTATATCAAAGGATGCACTATTAGTACACCCATGGTAGGCACTCCAGTCTTAGTAAATGCAAAAGAACTTGAAAAGACAGGGTTGAGATAGTTGGAGCAAATAAGGTGGAAACACCAGTCAATAAGGAGACACCAAGTCAAATAGGTTAGGTACATGTACCTACGCTTCCAACACAAGATCAAGGTGTAGCTGAAATCAAAAAGGAAAAAAAGGACAAGCCTGTTGAAGAAAGAGATTGTTGAAGAATGAGATTGTTGAAACCAGATTGATGCAAGTATAATAAATATGTTTCAATCATTATTTTGTCATTGATGTCAAACCTACTATTTTTCTAGTAAGACAACAGCTTATATGATTTAAATATTATTACCTATTTTGATTGATGAAAAGTATTTAATCAAAAGATGTAACAATAGCACCTAGAGGAAAGGTTGACTTATGATATGCAAAGGAGTACAAGAATAAGCTAAGATAGTGATATCATGGTGCATTGATAATCTACTTAAGGTTACAAAAGTTGGTTACGCTAAGAAAGTTCAAAAAAATAATTTAAAAAAAGTTTGTTTGCCAAGCTTGACTGAATGGATAGTAGGTGCCAAGCAAAGTCTGTGCAAGTTGAGCAAAAAAATAGTTTGAGCTGAGTAAAATTTTATTTTAGTGTTTGCCAAGCAAAACATTGGATGCCAAGTAAAGTTTAGTTGATGCCAAGAACTAGTAAACTTTAGTTCATGCTGAGTGATTTTCAGAGGATGTCGAGCACCATAGTATGTGCTAAGCATTAGAAGCTAGTTAATGTTGAGTGTCACCATTATTAGAAAGATCATTAATTTGATGGATCTAAGTTGAAAAGTTTATTTTCCTAGATTGTGTGAACCACGTGAAAGATAAGATTGATGAGCTAGTGGCACATAATTCATGGTAAATTATTTTGTGATGAATTCAAAGAAGATTGAAAGAGAAGTTTCTAGAAGTGATATGAAATGATAGAAAGATTCATTGAATCCTACATAATTTGTCCTAACCCTAAATTGGACAATGGAGAATGAATGCCAAAATATCTTAATTATCTATTTATAAGGATGGCTAGTCAGAAGCAAAGGCTTTCATGTGTAAGGAACCAAGGAAGACAAGGAATCTAGGGTTTTACTTCATCAAGTGACTTAAGTGAAGAGTCTACATTGGCAAGTTAAGAAAAACAACTTAAGGGTATGGATGCTTGAGGGTTGAACAAGCTATCAAAGCTAAAATGTATGAAGACCAAGTAGAAAAGAGGAGTGAAATACAAATCTATAATTTGCAAATGAAGTTCTAAATTGTTATCAGATCAAGCCTTATTGTTACTCTCCAATAATTGTATTAGTCTAGGGTAAATCCTTTGGATTAAGGTTGACCTAATAGTCATTTGTAAATCCTTTAACCAGGTCATATTCCAAGTGAATGCTCTAAAGACTTTTAACAAGGCTCACTCCTAACAGGGTGATTGAAATACTTTAATAGGGGCACATTTAACAATGTGTATTGTAGCATTTAATAGGGTTGGCCTTTCATAGGGCATCACTTTAGATGAAAAAGAGTAGCATGCTACTGGTGATTTTTTCCAAATTGGGTTTCCATGTAAATCATTGTGTCAAGTGTGTTGCTGAATTTGTTATGTTTCATGTTTACATTTTTGCAAATTGATTTGACAATAACCTACAAGTTTTAAATGATTGCATAATCTAATGGATGCACGCATGATGACAAATTTTTTATGGGTTCACTAAGCTGTGAAAAGTTTTGTTTATACATATGGACTTTGGATTGATTCATGGCCCCCCCTGTTACTCTAAAGAATTCCAACAATTAGTATCAAAGCCAACTTTCTTAAGAGGGCTAGTTTGAAGGTAGTAGAAGCACAATGATCAAGATGTCTAAAAGATATGTACCCAAGCTTAATAGAGATAATTTTCTTGCATGGAAAATTTTGATGAAGCTTCACCTTGGAGGACTTGGAGATCATGCACAATCTACCATGACTACTAAGCATGTTGATCCTGTTGGAGCCTTAATTGTTTAGGATATAAAAAAGAAGAAATAACACAACCAAGCAATGCTGGAGATTGCCTTTTCCCTAAGCTATGCTAAATTTGATGATGTCAAAGGTCTTGATAGTGTAATGAAAATGTTAGATGCTCTACACACCATCTATGGAGGAAACATGAATGTTCTAAGAGGCAAACTTGAAAGTCTTAGAGGTAAGTTTCATGATAGGAGAATGCAAGAAGGTGAAAATTTTTCTCAATATTACTCAAGGATAAAAAGATATTGTTAATGCAATAAGAGAAGCTTTTGGTACAATAGATGATGATATTATACTATGCAAAGTTTTAAGAACACATTTTCTTATATATGCTATTAGAGTTTCTACAATACGAGAACTGAGATGTATACTAGGGAATACTCTATCTCTTGAAGGTTTGGTACTACTTTCGAGATATCTAACTTTTATAACTACAAACCTAAAAAAATTGGATCTACTTTCAAAGCTAACTTATTATTGAAAGAACATGATGAAAAGAAGACGAAGAAGAAAAAGAAGAAATATGTGTCTAGTGATAGTGATATAGATGAGGAGGATGTAGATAGACTTGAGACACTATAGGCAAGGAGATTTCACAGAGGTAAAGGCAAGTTTAAGGTAAATTACCTATCAATTGTTTCAATTATAATGAGATTGGTCATACCGCTACTAGATGTCTAGAGAAGAAGAACTAAAGAGGTGGTGACAAGTACAACAGTAGAAGAGATGAAGATAGCAAGGATTGCATAGACAAAGGCAATAATTCTTGCTACATTTTTAAAGAGGAAACAAAAGATGAACCTAATGAACATAATGAAGTGGTGTATGTTGCAATGAAGGACAAATCTGATGAAGATGATGCAACTACACTTGTGCCTTGTGTGAACAAGAATGACAAATGGATCATTGACAGTAGATGTTTACATCAGATGAATGGAGATAAAAGTGAGTTCATTAACTTTAATTGTTATGATTTAAATAGTGTAAGATTTGGTAATGATGCAGCATGCTTGATAAAAGGAAAAGGTTCTATCAAACTCACATAAAAGATTTTATGTGACAATGCTTATATGTTGAAGGACTTAACTATAATCTATTGAGTGTGTCACAATTCAATAATTCATGATGTAAGGTTGAGTTTGAAAACAAAATTGCTATAATATATGACACTGATGAAAAACTAAGTGGAAAGGTTGATCAAACTAGGAGTAATCTATTATATCGTGATATAGAGGATGTTATACATTTGTAATGGACTGTGCTAGGACACTCATTATGGAGAAAAATGTTGATTTAAAATATTGGAAAGAAGTTGTAAGTACAGTTGTCTATACCTTGAACCATGTACAAGTCAAGAAAGGTACTCATTCAACACCTTTTAAACTATGGAATGGATACTTACCCAATGTAAAATATTTTAAGGTATTTGGAAGCAAATGCTTTATTCTCAAAGATTTCATAAATGATAAATTAGATGCAAAAGATGAAGAAGGTATATTCCTAGGTTATTCCTCAAGAAGTAAAGCTAATACATGTGTTTAAATACTAACACTAAATATACAGAAGTATATGAGGCTAAACCTAGGAAAGAACCAAAAGAATAGAAATCATTTGTATAATTTTATGAAGAAATGCCTGCTAAAGAAGATGTTGCAAATAAAGCTACAAACCAAAAACAAGTTTTAGTGACTGTCAAGTCACATACTATAAATATCGAGTTATATTAAGGAACTAAGCTATATTTAGATGCTGAGTTATAGAATAAAGTTGAGGCAAATTTTTATTTTGAAATTAGTGTGCATGAGAGAGATGTTGAAATAATTGACAAAGATGTACATAGTGACTCTGAAATTGAGAGACAAAATGAAGAAACTAGAGTTGAACCAAGATTGTCCAAATATGTCAAGAGACATCATCTTGCTACACAAATCATTGGAGACAAAAATGCTAGATTAATGAAAAGGAACAATTTGAGAAATTGTACATGCTTTTGAGCATGAAAGAACCCAAAATAGTAAAATATACCTTAGAAGATGTGGACTAGAGTAAAGCCATGGAAGAAGAGATTGACCAAATTGAGAAAAACAAAACATGGACTCTAGTTCCTAGACTAGAAGACAAAGTTGTGATTAGTACCAAGTGCATATATAGATAAGCTAGATGAAATTGGTCAAGGCATAAGGAACAAGTCAAGATTAGTCTACAAAGGATATGCACAAGAAGAAGGAATTGACTATGGGAAAAAATTTCCTCCTTTCGCTAGATTAGAAGGAGTAAGAACTCTACTTGCTTATTTTACATACAAAGGTTTCAAAGTTTATCAAATGGCTGTTAAATCTGCATTTTTGAAAGGCATATTAGAGGAAGAAGTTTACATAGAAAAACAAGAAGGATTTGTTGATATTAACAATAAGAACATGGTATGTAGACTACACAAAGCTCTCTATGGTTTGAAACAAGCACCAAGAGCATTGTATGAGAGACTTCATAATTATCTTGTGAAGATTGGATTTGAAAGGATTGATGATAATAGCAATCCATATATGAAGATAGAGAAAGGAAAAGGTATTTTGTTGTCTAAAATTTTTGTTGATGATATCACATTTGGAGGTCAAGATGCTTTATGTAAGGCTTTTCCAAGTGAAATGAAGCAAGAATTTGAGATGTTAATATTTGAAGAGATCAAATTCTTTATGGGTTTAAAAATAAATTAGATGAAATATGGTATATACATCACTCAGTCAAAATATGTCAAGGGGATATTGAAAACTTTTAGATTGGAGGATTCCAAACCAATAAGTACACCTATGGTGACAAGAAATAAATTTTCAAAGAATGATGATTTAGTTGAGGTGAATCAAATATTATATAGGTCTATGAATGGAAAATTAAAATATTTAGTACATAGTAGACTTGATATTGCATTATCTCTAGGGATAGTTGCAAGATTCTCTACTAATCCTAGGTAGAATCATTTAATGGTTGTAAAAAGAATAATGAGATATATGAAAGGAACAGAGGAATATTGTCTATACTATAGGAAAAATGATAAATTTGAATTAAGAGCCTAAACTGATGCTAATTTGGCTAGAAACATTGATGACAGAAAGAGCACTAGTGGAGGAGCATTTTTCTTAAGCAAGAGGCTGGTTACATGGATTAGCAAGAAACAAAACTTCACTTCACAATCTACTGTTGGTGCTAAGTATGCTATTGCTACTATAAATTGTACAAACATTTTATGGATCAAACAACTACCCAAAGGTATGAAGGAAGAGATCACTGAACCGGTGATACTTTATTGTGATGCAGGAGCATCTTTCATCACTAAAAACGGGTGTGATCAAAATTATAATTAAATAAATAAATAACTATTGTAGAGAAAGAAGTGATAAAAATTAGAGGAAAATAAATAAAAATAACAAAAAAATGGAAAAGAGTGGAAAGAGGAATTTCTATTTTCAAGGTGCACATGTGGTGTAAATAGAAAAACATGACATTCCATTTATCAAGGTGTGTAGGTGGCATCTTAGGAATTTGTGGAAAGTTCCTTAAATCATGCATTTAATATTTGTTGTGATCCAAAAAAGAAATGTAATTTTCTAATTGGGCCACTTGGTGGTGCTTAGTTGTATTTAGGTGGGAATTTAATATTTGGTTTAAGGTAGTTGTATTTATCTTTTATCCCACACTGGTTGTGTTTATAATAACTTGGGTGGTATGTACCTATATAAAGAAGACATATGAGCATTTGTAATCAAGCTCTTCAAGTGTATTTAGCTCTTGTAGTGAAGCTCTCATTGTGTAATCTCTTCGAAACAAGCTTGGAGGTTAAAGATCTTAGCATGTAAGATCTTGAGAGGAAGTTTCTTCTTGGTGAAGCTCTTCTTTGTGGGAGTTCTCTTAGTGGAAGCTCTTATTTGGAAGTTCTCTTATGTTGAAGCATTTGTAAACTTCTTTTGGAAGAAGTCATATCTATGATTTCATATTGTTGATGTTGTAAGGATCTTCAAATATAATAAAAGTATGCTTTGTGAAGCATTTTGTCATCTCTTTATCTCCATATTGTTGCATTCTTGGTTATGAGTTGGTAAGGGTGGTGTGACCCTTCGTCATATTGTGACAATATGAGTGCTATAAATATATCAAAGAATCATGTGATGCACACAAAGACTAAGCACATTGCAATCAAGTATCATTACTTAAGAGAATTAGTTCATGATAAAGAGGTGAAGATGAAATATGTTAATACAAAAGAGAAAATTGTTGATATCTTCACAAAAGCATTACCTAAGGATGCTGATGAGTATCTAAGAGGTAAACTAGGGGTGATGCCCCTATCAAAGGTTATCTGAGTAACAAAAGAAGTGTCTTGCATCAGATAAGTTGAGTGTCATATGTTATAAACTAATGCAGTGGATCTTACTTTAGGAGCTGCCTACAGTAATCAAAGAGTTGAAACTCAAAATCAGTCACAAGCAAGGTGATACATGAGAAACTAAAGAAGTTTATATCTACATATTAAGATGACAAGTCTTTGGAATTATTCTCAAAGAGGGAGAAGTACAAGAGAAAGTGATCTGAAAGGAAGATATAATAGATTGGAGATTGAAAAAAGAGGGAGAAATCCTAACATACAATATGAGAGAGATCTACCTAGTAAGAGGGAGATAACTGTAGAAGGGAGATATAATAAGAATTATTTTTTAGGGATTCATAAGGATGAATTAATTGTTGATTGTCTATTGATCGGACAACATAGAATTTTGTAACCTATTCGAAAGATGAAAATTGCTAATAAAGGGAGAGATTGCAATATAAGGAGTCTTAGTGTCACTATTTTAACCAAATTATTTTGGTTGATGTCTTTGGTTAGACATCAATATCAAAGAGGGAGATTGTTGAATAAGGATATTGTTGAAGGAGATTATTGAAACTAGATTGATACAAGTATGAGAAATATGTTTCAATTATTATTTTGTCATTGATGTCAAACCTACTATTTTACTCATAAGACAAATGCTTATATTATTTAATTACTATTACCTTTTTTAATTTATGAAGATGATTTGATCAAAATGTAGAAGTTGTGAAAACCAACTTGACAATGAAAATAACCTACTGAAGAGAAACCAAAGGAAAGGCAAGACTTGGACAATCTTAATGGTGTTAAAGAAAACATTTTCCAACAATGAAAAATGAAATTGTGATACAAAAATACACTAGGAGGGCCTATTTATAAAGGCCTCTAGGATGCTTCTAGAATAGCTAGAAAGAGCTAGGAGATAGCCATGAAAACTAAGCATACATCCATGAAAAGTGGATTATCCTCCATGTAGACAAGATGATAAGTATGACAAGGTAGGTGCAAACTCTTGTGTTGTCAACAAGTCAACACGTAAGAATATGCTTACTTCTAGATAAAAAACTAATAAGTAATGCATTTAACTAAGTAAACTTAAGTAAAGTGTAAATAATAGTAATTTACACTAACACCCCCCCTTAAGTGAAACTTAGGGGAATGCACTTAAGCTCACAAAAGCTATGATGAAAAAGAATAATGGGTCTGGACAACTAGGCCATGTTAGGTACCCATGTAGAAATGCAAAGAAATGAAACATCTAAAAATGAGGAAAGAGGGAAAACCTCATGGGAAAACTCTGCCCCAAAAAGAGGTAAGTACAAACATGTTGAAAAACATGAAGGAAGGAAGCCCTCAACAAGACCCCCCAAGGACAACTTTTGTAACTCTAAGCATAGATTGCAACAAATGATAACGTGGTGATGCAAAAGGTTTGGCGAAGATGTTAGAAACTTGTGCATCAATGGGAATGTACTCAAGAGAGATAACACCATCCTAGATTAGCTAACAGATGAAGTGCATATGCAACTTAATGTGTTTAGTTCACTAATGCTCCACTGGGTTGCGGGAAATGTGAATAGCACTTTGAGTATCACACCACAGAATGGTAAGACAATCAAGAGGAAAGCCAAACTTAGTCATCAACTATTGAAGCCATAAAATCTCCTAACTACTAAGCACTACTACTCTATACTCATCCTCTATAGATGAAAGTGTGTGAGTACACTACTTCTTGCATGACCAGGTGATAGGACTAGAGCTAAGACAAAAAACAAAACTAGAACTAGACTTTGGATCATTGACATCATCAGTCCAATCTAAGTTAGTGTAGCGAATAGTGTGAGGAGTCCCTAATGTGTAATGAATGCAACACATAAGTGTGCCCTAAATGTATCTTAAAATACACTTGGTAGCTTGCCAATGACTCTCATGAGGCTCTTGGGAAAATTGAGAGACAAGGCTAACTACAAAGGAGAGATTAGGACAAGTGTGTGTTAGGTAAAATAGGCTACCAACCAACTACTAGTACAAAGTGACATTCATTGAAGGCAAAGAGTAGGAGGAAGACAAGGTGACACCCAATTGAAAAGGTGTTGGAGCAGGCTTGCAATCAAGCATGTCAAAGTGGTGAAGCATATCAAGAGCACACTTCTACTAATAAACAAAAATCCCAATAGAGGACTAAACAATCTAGAGACCAAGAAAATAGTGTAGTAGGCCAAGATTAGTCATCTCAAACTAGGTCATCAATGCACACTTAACATTCTAAAGCATAGAGGATGATCTCCCAATGAGGATAAGATCATCAACATATAGGACAAGAATCAAAATCTCTACTCCAAGATGTTGAATGTACACTGTAGGATCAGAATGTTAATAAGTGAAGCTTGTAAAAAGAAGAAAGGAGTCCATCTTCTAATACCAATCTTGAGGGTCCTATTTGAGACCATACAATGAGCATCAAATTCTATAAACCAAGGAGGAATCGTACACAAATCCTAGAGGTTGATCTAGGATGATGTTATCTCTCTCGAGTACATTCCCACTGACATGCAGGTTGTTAACATCTTCACCAAACCTTTTGTATCACCACGCTATCTTTAGTTACGATCTATTCTTGGGGTCATGGAAGTTGTCCTTGGGGGATCTTATTGAGGCCTTCCTTCCTTCATGTTTTTTCATTAGGTTATTTGCATGCAGGTGGTCTTGGTGATATGTGAAGTTGGTTTTCACAACTTCTACATAAAAGATGTAAAAATAGCACCTAGAGGAGAGGTTGAGTGATGATATCAAAAGGACTACAAGAATTAGCTAAGACAACAATGTCATAGTGCATTGATAATCTACTTAAGGTTGCAAAGGTTGGTTACACTAAGAAAGTTTAGAAGAACAAGTTAAACAAATATTCTCTGTGAAGCTTGACCGAATGGATAGTAGGTGGGTAAAAGCACAAACTTGTGTTACCCTTTTGTAAAGGAAAAGGCTAAAAAAAGTATAATTGTTCACCTTCAATGACATAAAATTGGTATTATTATTTAGAATTTGAAAATGAAGTAAACTAATGAAATGTGTAGAATGGATGAATTTCAAGATTATAATTTTTAATAATTGTTTAGAATAAGAGTTGATATATTTTCCTAGTTTTTATATATAATTTTTCAAATGTTGTAAAATTTTAAAAATTAGGGGTCTAGTTCCCACAATAAAACTACATGGAAATAAAATTATTTACCTTTGATCTTAGACTGTGTTATAGATAACATATATATCTAGAACAATCAAAAATAACAATTGGCTTAAGAACTTTATTTTCTCTTTTATAATGATTCAAATTCCAACTCACCTGAAAATGGTAGTTTACATCTCCCACCACATTTTTCAAAAAAAATCTATTCTATATCAAAGAAAAATTATATGTTATGGATGAAAACTATCTCCTCAAGAAATTCATAGAATTTTTAAATTTTTTATATGATTTAATATTTTTTCTTTCTCAAAATTAACATATTTTTGAGTGTTAAAATATGTATCTGTAGATTTTTATTTTTTATTTTTGATTGGTAAATGGCCAATGGCCATGATATTTGATTATTAATAAAATAAATAAATACAATAGCATTCCACCATTAAAACATGCACTGGTAGGAAAGAACTGGGAAAGAAAACCTCTAGTCTAGCCCAGGACCATGGTCCTTTATTATTACAACATAAAAGGGGCATACCCCAATAAAATTATTTTTATCTCAGATATTACATTACAAAGATAAAATTTAAACAAAAGAAGCATAAAGCTCCTCTATAATCACAAGATCTCCTAAAGAAGTTCAATCACTTTCTTTACATTCTTGCATAGTTGCCAAGTACGAACATCCTTGTCTAACTATCTTTCCAATCAAACTGGTTAATGATAAAACTTGTAAAATTATTTAAACTAATAAACTATCTAGATCTAAGTTTATAATTACTAAACTCATTTTAATTAATGTAGCTCTAAACTATATCAAGAGATATCTAATAAGCTCACCTAATCTTATCGAGATATAGTAAACATATAAACCTACACTAAACATAACAATAAGGAAAAATAGAAAATTTCCTAATGGGCCTCAAATTAAAATCAAAATAGATATGAAAACTTAATGTATTATTAACATTAGCTAAAGCTCAACTATTGCAAATCGACTAATATAGAGGAAACAATCAAAACAAATTCATCCATCCAAATATCTACATAATCTATCCTATTTCAGAGGAATACCAAGAAGCATAGGGGCACACTACTACCACCCCAGTCCCACTTTTGATACTCAAGGCATCAAGAAATAGGACCCCAAAACACTACATATTGACCTTTGGGTTAGCCAAAATATAGGAAATCTATGAATTCTAAGCATTTAATCTTTCAACCAGTATCAAAATCTACAAATATACATTAGAAACAAAGCTTAGAGTAATAAGATCATAGACCTCACCAATACCTATATCTAATACTCAAAATAATTATAATATCACAATAAATATGGATAGAAGCAATACTACCAAATAACGTAGGTGTCACCATGGATGATCTCAAACATATTTAGATAGACATAGTGAAATACTAGTTAACATCATTCATCAGTTCTGTACTTATTACTTCAAATCAAAATGCTAGTTCTCTATCATTGAGATTTCAAAACTTGACCTATTACAAAGAATAGAGATAGAGAACTAGCCTATGGTACAAACAATGCTCTTTAATCATCTCATTTAGTTGAGAAATTAAAAAGGTCATATAGACCAATCCATCTTTCCAAAATAGAGCTCTATGTTTGTCTTAAGAAACCAAATAAAAAGGAAAAATGTTCACAACCACTGTGATGGATAAGAGACAAACCTAGCAATCCATTAATGCTATAAACTTGCTAGAATTAGAGCACATTAGCCCATACAATTAGAAGATAATTATATTTTTCTAAATATAGCTAGGGAACCATAACCCACGAGGGCATCCAAATCCAAAACACTCAAAGGAACAATAGAATATACCAAACTTCTTATTATTAGTTGTATAACCAAGATAAGATATATACAGTATTTAGGATGATCTCCACACATCTAAATCTATAAAGACTCTCATATCAAGGATCTAGAATTCATAATTGCTACTACCATATAGTAAAATATCATAAACATATTGATAATTACAATAACCATAGCATAGTATAGATGTCTATATGACAAATCCCTAATACATAATTTCGCCTAACCATCTTCAAAAATATAGCAAAACATCCTGTAATAACACCAGAGATAGCACCTTACTTCCAAAACACCATAACAATTTTGGGGATATCATTAGGATTATCCACATAGAATTTTTGTGGGAATTTGAAGTCAAATTTAGCCCTACTAGTTTTCTTTGAATTTGGAGTGCAAAAGTTTAGGGTGTCAAGATTGTTGAAGACCACTTTAGGCTAAATGTATGCAATGAAAAAGTTGAGGTAATTGGTTAACCATGCTCTACTCTCTCCCACAACAATTCCTCTCCACGAAAGGAGAAAATGAATACTTTCTTCCATCTTGGGCTATTCCAAGTAAAAGGCAAAATATTCATGGATTACTAGTGAAGGAAATAGTGATAGGTTGTCTCTAATTTAGGGGACCCTAGAGGAAGATCCATATATTTCTTTAGAAGAGTAATATGTGGTTTTTTATCTATACTATTAACCACTTTTTCAAGACCCTTTCTCCAAATTGGATCAAAGATGTTGCAGCAGAGTCTGATAATGGCCCACAAATCAACCTTTTCTCTTCCCATACAACCAATGAAAGAGCCAATTATATCACTATTTTTCCTCCACAAAAACTTATAATCAAAAACCCATTCACCAATGGTTCTACATACAATGATCTTGGTCGTGTCATCCACCAGATTAACAATTCTACTCCATCTCTTTAGTTTGACATTATCGCAAAATGTCATGTTGTGATTTTTGGAGGTATGATAAATGTTGATGTTAGAGTCCATCTTTAGGGTAAGAAAGCACAAATGAAAGCAATGTAAGGTGACACCCAAGAAAAAGACAAAGGTAGGTAAAGGTCTTAGAAGTACACTATCATAATGATAGCTATTGATGTCACCTACATTAACCTAAACATGAGCAGGACTTAACTACTAAATGATGATAAGATCAAAAATAAAAGGCCAAAACTAGAAGAGAAAATAGGGGCAAATAAATGGCCCACCCAACTTCATGATGAAAATTAAGTGGAATTAAATCTGAAGAGAAATAAAATTGATATAGTATAGAAAATAAATTTTAAGAACCTAAGAAAAGGATCCAACAAATATAAATTAAAAGATAAAATCCAAACTTATATATATATATATATATATATGAGGATAGATATTATGGGTCAAATATTCTAGGAAAATCTAAATAAACCAATTAACACAATAAACTAGGTATAGGTGATACATCTTTGATGATCAAGGAATTGACACCATTAGCTCCCAAATTTGCTAAATAAGTTTCTTTTTGATTACCTTCCTAAAAAATATGACAAATTCTACTATCTACAAACTGATCTAGAAGTACAAGAACTTCTTCTAGCTTAGAGTTAAGGACCCAATTAGGAATCACTTGTTTTCTAATCGCATTTAAGATAATCTGAGAGTCTCCTTCTCTGATAACTTTTAATAAACCTAACTTATGACATAGCTATAGTCCTTGATCCAAAGCCTCTATTTCTACTAGATTATTGGAAGTTAGCTAGATAGAAATGGCTATTTTGGCCACCCAATGACCTGTATCATCACTAATGATGCAAAAGATACCTGCCATACTTGATTACCTCTAGCAGCACCATCAAAGTTGAGTTTAGCCCATCCTTTTAGAGGGGGGGACCATTTACATCTTTCTCTTGCCTCCTTGCTATTCTCAACATAGAGAAGAGGAGGATTAATCAAGTTTGACCAATTCTTCTTCATTTGACCATCTAAAATAGAAAAGGAGCCTTCTTCTTTCCAAGCATTTCTTAATGTGAATTAGCTATTTCAACTATGCTTACTTCTATTTTTAATATTAGCTCCTTAGGATTCAATTCTAAGTTGTGAAAAATACATTGGTTGATTTCCTTCCATATTTCACATGCTAGTATGGAAGGATAGATGTTCCAAATTTTATTATAAATGCCATTGACCAGATTTGTAGGCCATCCTTTGAGGAGTTTGGAGAAAGATTTTGGAAAAGGTGTTGACCACCCTAACATGTCCTTTAGCCATTCCCACCATCTTTGGGAAAATGGATAGCTAAATGAAAGATGATTAGCATCCTCACAATTTTGTTTACATACCACACATCTATATGGACCTTGAAAACCAAGTTTATGTAACCTGTCAGCAGTAAGGATTCTATTTTGGAAAGCTAGCCATAAAAGGAATTTTTCCATTTGGAGGCATACAGAACCCCAATAGAGTTTAAGTGGAATATCTACTTTGTCTCATTTTTGAGAATGCAATAGTGCCTCGTAACCATTTTTCTGACTATACTTCCCATCATTTGAGGCTGCCCAAATAAGTTCATCTTTCCTTTTTGATTGCTTAATCCTCCTATCTACTAATAAATTTTCATAAGCTTTAATCACATCAAAATCCACACCCATGCCATCCAAAGGTTTCCATATCCATCTAGATTTACCTTCTGAAATAACCACTACCTTGTAATCACAGACTTTGCTTCCCTACAATTTAATTATTTTTTCTTTGAGATCCTTAGGGAAAGAGCTATGATGTAATGGAAAGACCTTACCTACATCCCAAGTAAGATACTTGCAAACCAAATGGAGACACTTTATCATAAAATTCCAACTCTTAGAACCTATGGGAAGGTTCTTCATCATAAAAATTGATAGAGGATCATCCATATTGGGATATTTCTTGTGTAGAATCTTAGGCCATTTATGCTCTCTTTCCTTATAGAGATGCCATATTAATTTGGCACCTAAGGCTTCATTTTTCCATTGTAAATTCTTAATCCCTAACCCACCCATTTTCTTAGGTTTACAAATATTCTCCCATTCGATGAGTGCCAATTTTTTGTCTTCTTCAAAATCCTTCTAGAGAAAATTCCGGAGTTTAGTTTTGAATTTGAGGAGGTGCTACTTGGATAAAGGGAGACAAGATAGAGGGAAGGTTGGAATGGTTGATAAAACTAATTTGATCTTGGTACTTTTTCCAGCCTTTGTTAGCCATATATCCTTATCCTTCTAGTTACTAAGCCTTGCATGCATTTTCTCCATGGTATTGTACCAAACCTTACCAAATTTTAGGCCTTTCTCTAGGGAAATTCCCAAATACTTACAACGAAATAAACCTTTTTTTGTATCCCATGATCTTGCATATCCGATATTCTATTTTAGGTCTTTTGTTTATAAAATAAATCTTAGATTTGAACTCATTTACTTTCTATCTTGAAGCTTCCATGTAAGATTTAATGATGGATTTTAGGCCAAGAGCCTCTACAACTATACTTTTGCCAAGCAAAATAGTATTGTCTACATATTGTTGATGCATAATGTTGGGCATATTTCTAGTAATAGTAATGCCTAAAATCTTTTGATTCTTATGAGCGTTAGACACCACTCTCCCAAATGCCTCTACCATGATGATGTAAAGTTAAGAAGATAATGGATCTCCTTGTCTGATACCTCTAGATATATCAAAAAAACCTTCAAGCATTCTGTTAATGAGGACTGAGATTTTGGGAGAGGATATGAATTTAAAAATGAGGATGATCCATTGATGAGAAAAACCAAAAGCTTCAATAACATTAAATAGGAACTGCCAATCAACCATGTCATATGTTTTTTGAATGTCTAGTTTCATAAACATGCATGCCTCTTTGTTCTTACAGGTTGAATAAATTGTCTCTTGAATGGTAATAATGTCATCAAGAATGGATCTACCTAGAAAAAATCTTTTTTGTTCCTCTAATATTATCTTTGGAAGGATACCCTTTAGTTTGTTTTCTAAGACATTAGAAAAAATGTTGTAAATAGTGTTACAAAGAGCAATCAATCTGAAGTCTCTTGGGGTCTTAGGCTCCAAGTTTTTGGGTATCAAAGTGACGAAAGAATGATTGATTTTTTATTATAGAGCACCACCATTTCTTAAAGCTTCAATATCTTTCTAAAGATCTATACTAATAGTATCCCAACATTTCTAGAAAAAGAAGGCCTAAAAACCATTTGGGCTAGGGGATTTATCAGGATTCATATTAAAGAATACGGTCCTGACCTCTTGCAAAGTGATAGGTCTATTTAAAACCCTATTATCTTTGTTTGTAACAATCTTTAGGATTACTTTGAGAAGATTAGCTTGCGGTGCTCTATTGGACCCTTCATAATTGTTTAAAATATTCTAAAAGTATTCTACGAAGGTGCCCACAATTTCACTTGGCTTATTAGTTAAGATGTCCAAGTGATTTTTAGTACATGATATTTTACTCTTTGATATTGTGTCCAAGTTGGTCTAAATTTATTTTAGCATTCTGAATAGTAGTAATCTTCTGACAAGAGTTCCTTTTAGATTCCTCACTTTCGAGTTCTCTTAATATGTAATTTATTAGACTAGGATGCTTTTTCCAAATCTGTATCTGAGCCTACTTTTTTGTCATTACTTATACCTTTATCCTTCTATTCTAAAACTATTCCATGCTCTTTTATCTGAGATTGGCTCATGTTATTATCCTCATTTTCAATGTTGAATAGATCTCTTCTTAGATCTTCACAAGTTTAATTGTTTCCTCCTAATTTGAGAATCCTTTGAATTAAGTCTTCCTTCTAAGCTTCAATACTTTTATCAATGTTCTCAAAGATAAATACTTGAACTAATTCATCTTTTAAAAGATTAAGGCTATCTTCTTCTAATTTTGATGTGCTCAGAATCTCCATTGTTGGGTCGGAGATACTATCTTTATTCAAGAAATCATGAAATTCCTTTATAAGAGACTTATCTACTTTCTTTGTACTAATTTCCTTATCCTTTTGATCACTGACTGGGGTAAATGGTGAGTTTATTCAGGCTACTAGAGTTTGCCAAAGCTTGTATATGCTATTAGAGACTGGAGTTACTCCTTTGTCATCTAGCTCCTGCAACTAACAATGTTCCATTTTTCTCTTTTCCTTCTAGGTTCTATATTCCTCTTCATATTTTGCATTCGATTCAAATAACAAAGAATTCTCTATGTCCTCTATATTTCCCTCTTTACTGTCCCATGTAGCCTCTGCTTGCTATAATATTGAGTTCACTTTGTGTTTGACATCTTCACTTGTAGGACTCAATTTATTCTCTATAGAAACTCTATTAAGTGGGGAATCTAGATCCATATGGTTAGCTATAGTGGGATTGAATTTTTCCATTTCCTTTTCTTTACATGTTAGTTGTTCTTATGATTTTCTATTTCCATGGTTTTCCCTAAGTTTACCATCTCCTACTATCTTACTCTATCCCATACTAATTTTTTATGCTTTTTTCTTTCCTTTAGATCTTTGTTTCCTAATAGAATTATCATCTTTTGTCAATTATGGGTTTTACTTGTGATTAGTCACTATGATTGATTTAAGCTTAACTTTATCTACTAGAGATTCACTTGTCCTTCCACTAGCTATCCTTTTTATGCAAAAAGTTGGATGGAACTCAAACTTCTCATGAAAAATTGTGGAGGTGTTCTGATCTAAATTCCTTTGACTCATTCTTGTTTTCTTGATTCTCATCATTGGGAACTTACTATTGAAATTTGATGAGAGGTAGTGTCATGAATCTGATTTTGTTATTTTCATCTAGCCTTATAATTTATGATATTTTACCTTCAATGGATTGCAATTTTAGATCAAATGTAGCTTTGTTTGTTATCACTTTCCTTTGCATCTATGTTGACTGATTGAACTTGGTTTTGATGAGCATTTTCACATTATTGCAGTACTGAAAGGTGGAATCAATACCTATTAACTCTCCCAAAGTAGATCCTAAAGACCTAAGTATCTCTATTTGGAGAAGTTTTGGAGGTAAAGATTGAATATTAAACCAGGTTGGTATCATAAAATCTAACCCTTCTTCTATAAAATCAGGGGTCCATACTACAAATTTAACAACATGACCTTTAAAAATAAACTTACACTAAAATTGATTCTTTTTTAACAAATTTATCCAAACAATGTAGATAGAGAATTTTGTTTGAAAAGTGAGCAATACTTACCTGTTCATTGCAATATTCTTCTAGCTAGTGAGAGAGAAGGGGAAAATCTTTCTTAGGGCCATTCCATACTACAAATATTCCTACCTTTTAACATTCAATCCAAGTATCTTCGACTTCCTTATTGGAAATAATTATAGAATTATATTTATATATTGATGAAAACTAAGGACCATGATATTTCTTAGGTTTTGAAGAAGAAAGAGAAACCTCAGTCATAGGGTGATGATGAGGGGGAAGATAAGCACTTGGGGAAGCGATAGTAGATGAAGGATTAATCCTTCACCTATCAGAGTGGTGCAGGTCAAAAGATGAATTCAAATCTAAACTTATTGGTTTTAGGGAAATCTCACAAACATAAGGGCAGACATACTTAGTCATATTGAAAACCCTAAACTTGTTTTCTAGGCTATACATGGTAAAGAATGCATGGGATCTGAAGCTACCTAATAAGCCTGAGTAATTTGAAGGAATTCAAGCCTTGGAGTACTTGAATTTAGGTGAATAGGTTATCTACCCATCTAATTCCTTTTTCTATAAGCATGCCACATGTTGACTCTAATGGCTCTGGTTTTCTTTTTCTTTGAATTTCTCTTGGATGGAAAATTTGTTTGTCATTTTGATTGCATAATTAGATTTTGTCAAATCTTTGATAGCCAGAGAAAATTGTGATCTGGTCTGGTCCTTAGTGTATGCTTGTGAATTGCTCCCAGTCTAATGAATCGATCTAAGGTTTTTGTTTTTATTTCTCTAATAAATTGACTACTCTACTTTTTTTTCTATTCTGTAGGAGTTCACCGTTTTTTTATTTTTTAGTTGTAGAACTTTTTATTTACGATATACTATATCTAATTAAAATACTATAAACCCTATATAAGAATATTGTTGACTTTGAGTTTATAAAATGCTATTTATATGTTATTAAAATTATCATAAAATATAGTAAGAGTTACTGAAATGTTAGTTTTCTAAATTAACTTTATTTCTTTAGCATTTGGATACAAACTAGTATAAAACATGCATTTAATAGACATTTTCAATTGGAAAAGTGTGAGTGTAGACACCTAAATTTGATTACACTGCTTTGGTAATCCTATTTAGTTATCTCTAAAGGCATCATTAATTAAATTCTTATTTAATTAATCCTTTTCCATCCCCTAGCTGATTAATTTAATTAATCATCTATAGTCCTAATTGATAAATCAAATAACCTATTATTTATCAATTAATCCTATTCTTCTATCTAAATTCCAAAATCCTCATTTATTAAATAAATCTATTTGATAAATAAAGGCCTCAAATCTAATAACCCCTAAACTATCCTAAACCCCCTTTTTAGCCTAATCCACCCCATCCACCCATACTAACCAAGCTTAGCTACTAACTCACCCACCCTCATGAATGCCATCCACTTGCAAATCTCTAACATCCCTAATCTAATCCTAAATGCAAGCCTAATCCCCCCTAACCTTGTCACATTCCCTAAGTAAGCTTAAGACTTTCCTAAGCCAAGCAAAGTCAACAATCTCAACTCCCTCCAAAATATCCCAACCACTAAGCTTTGAATGCTCTTACAAAGGCCATAAAGACTCTTACAAGCCCATTCATTGCTCTTACAAGCCATTATGAAGGGTCTTTATGAAGATATTATCCCTTGAGCCTCCTTTTGTTGACTCATCCATCCACTTGCCTCCTTCCACTCACCCTGTGACATGTGTCACTCTCTGGTTGGTGCTAAACAAGCACAATCCATGCGCTCCCCTCTGAGTGCATCCTAGCCCTCCTTAAGCATTTTCCTTTCCTTCCATCTTAACCCTCCATCCCTCAAGCCCTTAGCCTATAAATTGAATCCCCTCCCAAGCCATTTCATCATAACTTTTAAGCCAAAGTTATAATGCTAGTTTGAGAACCAAAAGCCATCAACCATACCCTTATAATGCCAAATTGAGAGCTCACAAAGCTACCAATTTTCCATTTACTCATCCCCACCATTGAAGCATAGTTTAAGCATCTTGAGCATACATCCCAATCCTTAGACTCATCTACCAAGCAAAGAGCTAAATCTTATTGGGAGAGTCCATTCATTTGGCTCATATTTCCAATTGGGGTTTCCTCTTTAGTCTCTCATTTATGTTATGGTATTTTAGTTTGTAAATACTTTTAATTTCTTAATTTAGTGTTTCTAACATACTAATATAGCATATACATTTTGGCACACCCAGTGGGACCCCACTATGGGTCATTTAATCATCCATTTCTATCTATATGTTGTTTTCTCTAACAATCTAATGTTTCTTATTGTTTGAGTGAGTTGTAGGGTGTTTCACTTATTTTTGCAGGTTGAAGGGCGCACTTGAGAAGAAGACATACCCTCAAAAATTTGAAAATAATAAAAAATATAATAAATTCTGGAAAAAATTTGCGCATTTCAGCTCTTTTCACGCAGTGTCATCTGCGCCTGCAAATTGTCGTCTTTGCTTCTTTCTCTATCATCTCTGCAACCAAACTGACATCTTTGTAGATCAGCATCTCCACCTAGTCTTCTACTATCGGCGCCGCCACTAGACTATCATCTCTGCATCCTCAACTATCGTCTCCGCCAGATACTCTGTCATCTCTATCGCAACCTCTCTTACTTTTTTGTCTCTGCTGCCACCAACCCAAACCATCATTTCTGTAAATCAGCGTCTCCGCTTGTCTCCTTTTTTTGTGCTACCAAATTGACCTGTCATCTTTGATTCTTTCTCTGTCGTCTCTGATTCTTTCTCTGTCATCTTCACAGATTGGCATCTCTGAAGATTAGCGTCTTCAAATTTTGGTGTCTCTGCCTGATGAAATATCATCTCTGCCTATTTATGTTGCATTTCTATTTTATCATATTAGTTCCTGCACTTTTTATTTATAAAAAAAAAAAAATTAAAAAGAGTATAAATCAAAATTTGACTTTTAGTGGTTTCGTAGGATTTAGACCATTCTAAGCATTTTTATGCCTAGGAAAAACAAAAAAAAAAAGTTAAATTTTTTTTTCCCATAGTTAAGTTTTCATTTTGGAAGATTTTGGGCGACTAATCAATTTTTTTTTTTTTTTTTTTGTCTTATTGCAGGTTGGAGCAACAGATTTAATCATATTTTTTAGGTTTTTTGTGGAATGAACTTGAATGGTTAAACACATTTTTCTTTGAATGTATGTTGTTCAAAACACACTCTTGAATGCCATGGATTAAAATTAATTTTCCTTGGAATGCATGCTTAAAACAAACAACTCAATCTTGAATGCAAAAGATCAATTAACCATTGCAATATCTCACACTTCAAATTTTGGTGCATTAAAAAGAACAAAAAAATCTCTCTTTTGCATGCAACTTAGACAAAGTTAATTTTTGAACACTTGAGAAATTTGTTAAGTTAAAAACAAATCAACAAAAATCAAATTAGTAGTTTATTCATTGGACTCACCCTCTTTAATCACCCATCAATTTAACCATTGGTTGTAATCTCAACGCCATCTATAGGGATGGGTCCACCTAAGAGAGTGTTAAGTGTTCCATAATCAGATTCTACTTAATTTTCTTTTTGAGGGTTTGTCTTAAACTTATAAGATTTCTTCAATGTCCAAAAATTTAGATTAAATCGATCACACTTCAAGTTTGGGCACTAAAATTGAACAACTATTGACGTGGAGGGCCTCCGGGCGCGTGTTTGACAATCGACTTTCACACATCTTTGTTTTGGGTTTAAAATGAACAAACACTCAATCTTGAATGCCTTAAAGAAAATCAATCGATACTTGATGTGGAGGGCCTCTGGGTGCACAGGTTTACTTTCTCGTTGACCCTAACTCTTCTTCTTGTTCGCATTCTTCGATCAATTTTTCTTTGTTGGTGCATTTCAAAGTTGGAATTGAACATTTGCATCTTAAACATGAGTGCTTCCAAAGTCTAGATCAACACACATATGAGTCAGTTGGAAAAGGAAAAAGCGTGTTTTTTAGCCCAAGGTCATCCAAGTCTTCTCTCCCCTTATCGTCTTTCGAGGCCATCTTGGGTGCATAAGATTAGGATCCAAAACCTTGTTTCTCTTTTTAGGAGGCCTGCTTGGTGATTTCATCACCCCTTGGATGACCTCAACTCCAGCATTTTGGTGGAGTATAAAGATCAGGAGGTGAATCTAAAGACACTTCTCTTGGAATCAAGCTTATGTCACTCAGGCTAAGCCTCAAGGAACTTTATACCCTTGAGAAGTGAAAGAGGAGAAGTGGGTTACGGCTCCTCTCGGCTGTGTGACATTGTTTTGGTTTCATCCATGGATTTGGGCCTCACGTACCTTGTCTATATCAAGGACTCCCTAGCTAAACCAGTTGTCAGCCTTGCAAACAACCATCTAGGATGTTAATGTGTTTGAAGTGACTGATCGAAACATTTGTAAAACATACACACTCCTTTGCGCAAGTATCACATTATGAGAATCAAAAACTTCTATCTGGTTGTTTCTATCTATTTCTTGATCTTTTACTTATTGAAAGCATGTCTGCCAAACTTGGTTAATCCTAGCTTAGGGCATACTTGGTGTAGTCACTGCCTATTCTAGAAGTTGAACAAATTGAAGCAAAACAATCAAGATCTCTCAAAACCAAGCAGATTCAAGAATTCAAGAATCTATTGTATTTTTTAATTTTTTAATTTTAATCAAAAGCATGTATTATCTAAAGGTGTATTAAAATGTCCAAAATTGAGTTTATATCTTGCCTAAATCATGTCGCAATTTTTTGATTTTTTAAAAGTTAAGAATTTATGGAGTGTTTGGTTCGATCCCCACTAGGGGTCCCCACATTGATCAGTTAGGATGGTACATAATAATTTTTGGCAGCACATAAAATGAAAAGATCTATCGAATGGAAAGATACCTATCATCAACATCTCACATTTGTTCAGGTGCTCTTTTCGATGGAGGAACAGCAAGACCCAATGAAAACATCATTTCAAAGACTAAAATTTTACTTGAAAGACCAATTGACTGCCTCAACCAAAGACCAGATCAGTTGAAAGCTAACGACCACTATTTTCTTATCCAATTTTCTCTTTTGTTCTAAAAACCGTGTGTAGTTGACCTTTCCACTCAATCTTTGTATCTATAGGAGACATCGATTGACAAAGAAATGTTCATATGTTTGGAAGAGACCCTTCACCTTACCAAAGCAACACATGGCCCTGGTACCTTGATTTTCCACCAAGATGAACAAGATGCCACACTGAAAAGGACCACATATAAAATAGATACAAACATCGAATACCACTTCCATTATTTCACAGATTCATTCTAATCTTCTAATCATCATCGTATTATTATTATTATTATTATCATTTTTTCGTTCACTTTTGTTAGGTGTAGTTCCTACGTTGTTCTCCCAGCCATCAAAGCATTTTCTTACATATTTTCTCACTTCTATCTTGTTTGTTAGCCTTAGCTTCTAAGCCTAATCCACTGGCTTTGTTAAACCATTTTGCAATGGAAAGAAGAAAGGGAAATCCACAAGTTTAGATTGCGAAATATATAATCAAAACCCTCGGTAGGTTTTCCAAATTCATTACGGTAGATGGCCATGTTCTATCTTCAAAGAATACAGAGTATCTCAGCTTTGGATTTAAGTTCACAGGAATATCATATTATAGTTGTTGGAATATTAATTGTGGTTGGTTGTTTCTCCCTGGAGCCAAACGCCCACCTACCTCCCTGACGACTTGCAGAATGATCAAATAAATTTATTGCATGGTAGGTCAAATTTTGAAATTCAGAAATGGGGGTAAAAACTTTTTGCAAAATATAACAAAAGGAATGATCAGTGTCATTCGACCAGTAAGAAGAAGGAGAAGAAGTTGAAGAGCTCAAAAGTTGCAGAGCAGAGAAAGTGATCAGCAGATCTAGTTTGTTGCAGGGACAGAGGAAGTTCATTTCATGCCTGTAGTTGCACGCGTTTCTTCTCTGATCATTCTGTAAGTTGAATAGTTTATTATTTTTTATTCGTCTTGTTGAAGTAGTGATTGCTCCAGGCGTTATTGTATCCAGCCATTAGAGCTGCAAGTTTGAAGTTTTATCAGTTTAAAGTTTTAGGGTTATTTTAGGGTTTTCTGGTTGAAGCCGAATGCTCCCAGATTTGTAATATTTTGAATCAGAGTTGAATAGAAAGAAAGCAAGAATACTTGAATCCATTATTGTCCTTCTTCTATTCATTGCATTTTGGAAAGTTTATTTAAAATTTTGAAGCTTTGGGTCTCTGGTTTTAATGGTGGAAATATTCACGTTATAAGTTTGCACTTGGTATTGTCTTTGGTAGAAGTCATTCTCTGTAGTGGCTATCGAGTACACTCAGTGTCTTCTTCTACCGAGCTCCATTCTCCTGTGGCTATTGAGTACACTCGATGTCTTCTTCTATTGAGTTCACTCGGTAATCACTTTGCCTACCGAGTTCACTCGATAATCACTTTGGTTACTGAGTTGTGTGCTCTTTCATTTACCGAGCTAACTCAGTAAACTCTCCTGTCACCTATTCTCTTTGGTTACTGAGAAAAATTTATCACTCAGTAATAGTTATTCTTGAGCATATTTTAGGGTTAGGTTGTGAGTTTTTTTTTTTTTTTAAAATATTTCTCATAGCAGTGCCTTCCCAACTAATGTTCTGAAAGGTCATTGTGTAGTTTATGTTGGTAGTAAACGGTCTAGATATATCATCTCCACAGAGCATTTGAAACATCCTCTTTTCAGGGAGTTGCTAGATAAGGGTAAGGAAGAGTACAATTTTGATCACTAGCTGGGACTTATAATTCCCTGTGATCACTCTTTTTTGAACATTCACCGCAACCTTTTCGAAATCGAAGACATTCCTAAGGAAGTTGAAAATAGAGCCTACGACGATATCCTTGACAAAATCTCCCTCAGAGACACTATTTTCAAAGAACTATCCATCCACCTCATTTAACTACCACTCGCCCATCCATAACTCATAGGTTGGGACCAACCAAACGTCATACACATTGATGAGTTCACATCAAAGGAAGCGCTTCTGAGATTCATGGGAGCTGAAACACCTCACAAGAAAGAAAAGCTAGATTCTGCTTATATCTATAAGCTAGATCCCAAGAGGTATTTTGGAGAAAATTGTCATGTCCCCTTTTCAAATAATTAAAAATAATAATCGTTGCTAAGGTAGGTAGGCCCAAAAAGGTGAATTTTTAGAAAAAGGGGATAATCTTTGGAAGCTAATGGACTAATAAATGAAGATTATTATTAAAATATGTTTTATTAACCCCTCTTGGATGTGAGTTAGGGTTATGACCTCTTTTAAGGGGTTTGGAGGCATTTTGGGCTGATCCCAGAACTTGATTTTTGCTCATTTCTTTGTTATTCTTCAGAGGCTGCCAAACCTGTGGAGAAGGAGACCCAAGAATGGGAGTTTGCAGGTTTCTAGGGAGACCCAAGAATGGGAGTTTGCAGGTTTATAAGAAGGTTGAGGATGGGAGTTTGAAGCCATTCCATGTGCATGCTCATGCAGAGTTTTCCTTTGTGCTGAACAGTGCAGATTTGTGGGTTTTCAGGTGTATTTTTTGTAAAGTTGGGTGTTTCTGGTTGAGTATTTCATATCAGTTTGGGTTGCTGCTGTATATAAGAATTTTAAATGTTAAAATAGAGCTGAAAATATGTATTTGGATATGATTATACTTCTGTGATAGATTATTAAGTTTTGTGTTGATTTCGGGCTATTTTGTGCTATTTTCGGGAGCCTGATGAGCATTGTTTTTGTCCTCCGTTTGGGAGCTATTGTGTACATGTTATAAAGATCTAGAAATTTCATTTTATAGGCTATTATGCTGCTCAAATTTCTATAAAAATTTCCACTTTCAGATTTATTAATAATAGGTGAAGCTGTGAAGCTTTTGGCACTATTTTTGGCATACCCGATTTGGGGTTTCTTGAGAAATTTGGTGGATCATTGTGATATTAGTTGTTTGATTTTGAAAATCTGATTAGAGGTGTGAAATATCATTTAAAATAAATAAAGGGACATTTCAGTGGTATCAGAGCCATGATCTTTCCAGCCTGAGGGTTTGTAGAAGTTTGCATGTCAGTTTTGACAACTACCCAAATCTTGCATGTCAGTTTTGACAACTACCTAGATCTTGCATGTCATAATTTATGGTTGCATGTTGCTTCTAATCAGATGCATGTCAAAATCTATGGTTGCATGCTACTTCTAATCATTTGCATGTTAGTTCTTGGTGAATTTGGTGGTTGCATGTTGCTTCTAATCAGCTGCCTATCAAAATCTATGGTTGCATGCTACTTCTAATCAATTGCATGTTAGTTCTTGGTGTTTGAAGAAGTTATAACCTATTGGGGTTACACTCTACTTTATTCAGAATGGATAGGTATAGTACAGAGTCTCAGAGGACATGATCTTGGAAAATTGATATCCAGAGTCAGAACAGTAGAAAGGATGGTTATTTAGACATTCGAGATAAACTTAAGAAAATAAGCCATGACATGTCTGAACAGTTGGTTGAGCACCACCGTATAATGAATGACATGTTTTCTGACCTAGCTAAGGTGGATAAGTTGACTAGACTTCTATTTGGAAGATTTTCTCATAGGGAAGATGACACAATTACCAAGAACTTGCGTGAGGAGTTTGAGAAACTAGCTTATAGCCAGGCTGGGGTCTTAGATTCTACTCCACCACAGGAGGTGGTGAGAAAAGATATTATGCAGATTGATAGTAATGGTCAACTTGATACTGAAATTGAGACAATTGTATATAGGTCATTAAAGGGTGATATCATAGGTATTTAGGATGGTATAGTTACAATAGGTAGTGACTAAAACATAGTGGGTTCAGATGATGATTATGAGGATGTTGTTGTACATGATGGTGAGATACCTGGTAGAGATGAGCAGACATTGAGCATTCATGAATTTTTTGAGAAAGAGTACCAAGCATAGTTAAATGCTTTGTCATATGAGGTTGAGGCTGGTAGTACTTCACACGATTTGTCCAACCAGCTGAAAGTGAACAAAGATAGTATTGTGACTTCAGTATCTCATCATGACAGGTATGTGGAGTTAGTTGGTATTGGTCATATTACTCAAGTGAGGATTTTTCTTGAGTTACCAGCTGATTCTATTTTATAGATATGGACTCGAGATTGTTATATTGGCATCTGGGATTCAGTTGACTGGAGATCTTTAACACTTTTTGGTAGCAGTGTTCGTCTGGGTGCTATCATGGATTTGATTAGCAGATTGCATGGTGTTGTCTTTTCTTGTGCTAGAAGCTTGTTCGATGTTGGTATTAGTTTTTATACACTGGTGTTGGTCTTTATTCATATATCTAGTTGACCATACTTGCTGGAATGTGTTGATGATCTTTCATATTCGACAGTGTGTACAGATGAGTCCCAGGATCATATTGGCATTGATGACATCCAGGAGGATGCAGTGGGTAGTTTTGAAGACTTAGTTTCTTTGGGTACAAAGGAGTTGGACAGCAGTGCTACAGTTTTTGATACTCTGTTTGTTGATATGAGCTTTAGAGTTGATTCACAGGATATGGATGGTAATAATCTAGAGCCTAGTAACTTTGAGGATACTCCTTTAGATAGTGCATCAGAGGAGGTTTGTAGGAGACAGTCAAGCCAGTGCCATCATGTGACTAATCAGTTGAGAGTTAGTGAGTGAGACATTGCTATTGCTGGCCAGCATTTTGATGATGTTCATCAGTTGTTAGCCATTTATGGATGGGGTTCTCTAGTGATGAGTAGGGAGGTAGTTATCTTTCCTTGATAGAGTTCCACTCTTTATGGGAGGCTATCCAGATTCTGAGACAGGATTATATGCAGTTGGTAGCCGATAGAGATTATCTTATGGAGTGGGGTAGTACAACATACAATGCATTGTTGGCCAAGGAAGATGAGGTGAGTGAGCTTACTCAGCAGCTTGAGGTGACTTCTGAGATTCTTGAGAGTACACAGTTGGCTTTCAAGGAGTCACAGTTTCATTTGGCTAAGGTGATCATGGAGTTAGAGTAACTACAGTCTTTACTATATTCTGTACAGTCACAAGCTGTGGTGTCTGATGATTCGAGGATGTCCATGGTCGAGATTGTCAAAGATAGTGGAGATGGGGATGCATCCATCCTTGATACTAACATTGGCATATCAAGTTCATCCCCGCTAGAGTCAGGTTCAGTTAAGTTGGGTGTTGTAGTAGATTGTTGTGGTATGCCTGACATGGTAGTGACCTCTAGCACTAATGGCTTGAAGACTAGAGATGTTGTATCAAAGACCATGTGTGATGTTGGTGAGCCGATAGTTGGCATGGTTCCTACTAGTAATACTACTCCCTTGGTGATGTCTTCAAAGGTAGTAGTCAGTTCTAACTTGGTTAGTGATTGATTGTAGTTAGTTACATCTAGATTGCAGTCTGAGCCACTGACTGAGATTGGTGCATTCTATCAGCATTAAATTGTAAGGTATGCTCATCAATTTACTTTTGATGACCATGTTGATGAGATGATGATATAGAGATGTACTTTGGTTCCTAGTGCTTATCATCAGTTATGGGATAGTTTAATGCCTTAGGATGAGAGTTGTGATGGGCACAACATGGTGATAGGTTCTACAGTTGACAGCTTGATAATACATGACTTAGAGGAGGAGTTTCAGAGTGATTCTTTAGTGGGTGTTGTTATTGATTCTACTCCTTTTGCTATGACATCTCCTGACTTAGCTGGTGATCAGTCAGAGTGGGTTGTATCACTTGTTCATGGTGAGCTATTGACTGAGGTTGGTTTTTTTATCAAAATTATATTGCAAGGTATGTACATCAGTTAGCATTTGATCCTTTTGTTGAGGAGTTGATGGAAGGAAAATTTGGTTTGGGTTCCAATTCTTGCTGTTTATCTTGTGATGGCTTTTCACCATCAGGGGTGCATGGTAGTTATGGTTATGAGATAGTGGTCAGTGATCTACAAAGTTGTGTTGACTACAGGCATTGTATAGTGTGTGGATTCTCCATACTTGGTACAGTTTCATTCGGGAGCATTCACCATTGTTACAGAGTTGGATTGTACATTCTGTATAGGCCAGTGGAATGCATTGATGGTATTTACTGTGTTGGTAGTCCACTTTACTTGGGTTTTAATGTTCTAAGAGTTTTGTGTCTCATGGGTTTCTGACTATGGAAGTTGTGATTTTGGAGTTTGGTTGAGCTATAATTGTCAATTTGATTATGGATTCCTCTTGGTCATATTGTAGAGGATATTGCAGGAGCCTGTGTTAATTGGTAGTAGTGTAGTTCATGACTACATTTGGGATCCAAGTGGATTGATTGGTTTATTGTTCAGCCATTTCTTGAGGACAAGAAATGTTTGGGAGGGGAGGACTTGTCATGTCCCCTTTTCAAATAATTAAAAATAATAATCTTTGCTAAGGCAGGCAGGCCCAAAACGGTGAAGTTTTGGGAAAAGGGGATAATCTTTGGAAGCTAATGGATTAATAAATGAAGATTATTATTAAAATATGTTTTATTAACCCCTCTTGTACCTGATTTAGGGTTATTCCCTCTTTTAAGTGGTTTGGAAGCATTTTGGGCTGATCCCAAAACTTGATTTTTGCTCATTTCTTTGTTATTCTTCAGAGGCTGCCAAACTTGTGGAGAAGGAAACCCAAGAACGGGAGTTTACAGGTTTCCAGGGAGACCCAAGAATTGGATTTTGTAGGTTTCTAGGAAGGCTAAGGATGGGAGTTTGAAGCCATTCCATGTGCATGCTCATGTAGAGTTTGCCTTTGTGCTGAACAGTGCTGATTTGTGAGTTTTCGGGTGTAATTTTTGTAAGAGTTTGGTGTTTCCGGTTGAGTATTTCATATCAGTTTGGGTTGCTGCTGTATATCAGACTTTTAAATGTTAAAATAGAGTTGAAAATATGTATTTTTATATGATTATACTTTTTTGATAGATTATTAAGTTTTGTGGTGATTCCGGACTATTTTGTGCTATTTTCGAGAGCCTGATGAGCATTGTTTTTGTCCTCCATTTGGGAGCGATTGTGTGCATGTTATAAAGATCTGGAAATGTAATTTTATAGGCTGTTATGCTGCTCAAATTTCTATAAAAATTTCCACTTTCAGATTTATTAATAATAGGTGAAGCTGTGAAGCTTTTGGCACTATTTTTAGCATACCCGATTTGGGGTTTCTTGAGAAATTTGGTGGATCATTGTGATATTAGTTGTTTGATTTTAAAAATCTTATTAGAGGCATGAAATATCATTTAAAATCAGTAAAGGGACATTTCAAAAATCCCCAACGTAGTTCCGATACACCCAAAACTAGAACTAAGGTGAATCCGGGACTAGCTAAGGCACCAAAGAGAACCCCTCAGCAAGAAAATCCAGAGCCACAAGAAGAACATGAGGATTTAGCATTGCCTCCTCAAGATAATCGACCAGAGGTGTCTTCTATTCTAATTGAGGATACTAGAGAAGTCAACATTGGTTCTTCAGAGATCCCCAGACTTGTTCACATTGCTGCATCCCTATCACAAGACCAAGCTGACCTCCTCTTTGAGATCTTAAGAGAGAACATTGGTCAATTTGCATGGTCATATCAGGACATGCCAGGACTTTATCCAAAGCTTGTAGTTCATCATCTTGCAGTCAATCCAAAGATCAAGCCCGTCAGACAAAAGCTTAGAAAAATGCACCCCAAGGTGGCATTACTGGTCAAAGCTGAATTAGAAAGAATGTTAGCTACTAAGGTAATCCGACCTATCAACTACTCAGAGTGGATCTCCAACATGGTCCCTATCACTAAACCTTCTGGTGACATTAGAATCTACATTGATTTCAGAGATCTTAACAAAGCTTGTCCAAAAGATGATTTTCCCTTGCCCAACATAGATATGATTGTAGATCTTATAGCTGGACATGAAATTTTGTCCCTTATGGATGGATTTTCTGGGTATAATCAAATCAAGATTGCAGAAGAGGATCAACATAAGACAATATTCACTACACCTTGGGGAACCTTTTGCTACAACATGATGCCTTTTGGCCTAAAGAATGTTGGGGCTACCTATCAAAGAGCTATGACAGCCATTTTCTATGATCTTATCCATAACATTTTGGAGGATTATGTGGATGATATCTTGGTTAAATCTCACATCTTCATGGATCATCTTGCTGACCTAGAGAAAGTCTTTGATAGGTTAGCCAAATATCATCTCATGCTGAATCCCAAGAAGTGTGTCTTTGGGGTCACATCTGGCAAGCTTCTAGGCTTTATAGTTTCTAAACGAGGTATAGAGATCGACCCCAAGAAGGTTAAGGCTATCTTAGACATGCCTCCTCCCCAAACACTATGACAGCTTCACTCTCTTCAGGGAAAGCTTCAATCTATCTGGCACTTCATCTCCCAGCTTGCAGATAAGTGTACACCATTTTCACATTTACTGAAGAAAGATGAGAACTTCAAGTGGGATCCTTTATGTTAGCGTAGCTTCGATTAGCTCAAGCAGTATCTCACCAATCCCCCTATCTTAGTTCCACCAGTTCCTAGTCATCCCTTGATTTTGTATATATCAGCAATTCCTACTGCTCTAGGGGAACTTCTAGCATAGCTTGATAACTATGGTAGAGAAAGATCCATCTACTACATCAGTAGAACCCTAGTTGGTTATGAACTCAATTACACTCCTATGGAAAAAGCTTGTTTGGCAGTTGTTTTCTCACCTCAAAAGCTTCACCACTACATGCTAAGTCATACCATCTAGCTAGTCTCCAAGATTGACCCTCTCAAGTATATGCTCTCCAGAACAACACTTACAGGCCATTTGGCCAAATGGGTTATGCTCCTTGGCGAATTTGACATCCAGTATGTGGACAGAAAGGCAATCAAAGGGCAAGCTATAGTAGATCACCTAGCTAATGCACCTCTAATAGATGCATATCCTTTGATCATAGAATTTTTAGATGAGCATATCTGTCTAATTGAAGAACAACCCCCATGGAAACTTTATTTTGATGGCTCATACACATCTCATGGATCAGGGGTAGGAATATTGTTGGTCACACCTCAAGGAGATTACATTCCAAAAGCCTTCAAGCTACAATTCCCTAGCACCAAAAATATAGCTGAATATGAGGCCCTCATAGCAGGATTAAAGATAGCTGTAGAATGGAACATCACTGAGTTACAAATCTTTGGCGATTCTCAGCTCATCATCAAGCAAGCCCTAAATGAATATCAAACCAAAGATGAAAAGCTATTACCCTACAAAGAGCTAGTTGATCAGCTAACCCAACATTTTACAAAGCTTCAATTTACACAAGTGCCTCGAATACAGAACAAAGCAGCAGATGCTATGGATACTATCGGCTCACTCTTGGAAATTCCCCAAGCAGCTACACAGTGTGATTTTTTAGTCAAGTAGCTCCTCACACCCGCCTATGCGAATGAGGATTCAAACCCTATTTGTATCTTGGTTGGTTCCCAATCCCCTTGGTACCATGAGATTCATGCTTACCTTAATGATGGTATCATATCCCCTCACCTCACAAGTACCCAATGCATGAACCTCATCCAAAAATCATCTCGCTATGTTATCATAGCCAATACCCTATATCGTTGAGGTTATCACGATACTCTCTCTCGATGTTTAGACCAAAACAAGGCCACGATGGTATTAAAAAGAAGTACACTCCAGACTTTGCAGTGCCCACACGAGTGGTATTGTCCTAGCGCGACAAATCCTTAGATTAGGCTACTATTGGCCTACCATTGAAGAAGACTCCTATGACTTTGTTAGAAAGTGTCTCCCATGTCAGCAGCACACAAACCTTGTGCACGCTCCAACATAGGATCTACAGCCTATTGCACCACCTTAGCCTTTCGCTTGTTGGGGCCTTGATCTAGTTGGAACTATCACACCTCTCTCATCTGATGGACATAAATGGATAATAATAGCTATAAACTATTTCACTAAGTGGTTGGAAGCAGTCCCCCTAGTCTCAGCTATAAGAGTTTAGGTCTCCAAGTTCATCTTGTACCACATTATTTGCCGCTTCGGCATCCCATCCACCATCTTCACTGACCACGAAGGTAACTTTGAAAATCTCAACATGGAAGAATTATGCACTTAACTCCACATCCATCACCACTTTTCTAGCCCATATTTCCCACAAGGTAACAGGCAGGCAGAGGCAACTAAAAAAACTCTCCTCAAAATCGTAAAAAAAGTTGTCAATGATTCCAGCCGTGATTGGCACCTGCAAATAAATCCATCCCTATGGGCCTATCAAACCTCCTTCCATACATCCATAGGAACAACTCCATACTCCTTAGTCTATGGTGCCAAAGTGATACTACCTATAGAGGTTGAACTTCCCTCCTTGCGCATATCTTTGCAAGGGCAAATATCAGATGAAGAATATAGAGTAGCTCGGCTCACCCAGCTAGATCTCTTGGACGAGAAGCGACAACAAGCCTATGATCATCTCACAATCTATCAAACTCATCTCAAAAGGAATTTCAACAAGAAGGTGCTTCCATGACACTTTCAGCCAGGTGACATGGTCCTCAAAGAAAATATGAAAGTCCAAGCAGATCGAGAAAAGATAGGCAAGTTTGAACCTACATGGCTTGGTCCTTATATTGTCACTGCATCCTTTGGCTCTGGAGCCTATCAGCTATCTACACTAGAAGGAGAACTCTTGAATTATCCTACTAACATCATTCATCTCAAGAAGTTCTATGCTTGAAGATCCTTGGTATACCCAGCTTTTGAAAAATACGAAAAAAAAATTGTAAAGAGAAATAAGCTTCCAATGGTGAAAACTAGGCAATTCAAGTGCCTTGGATAGGTACCTTGGTGAAAAATTGGTAATTTAGGCACCTTGTTTACTAAGACTAATCCATTATCTATCACTATCCTATCCCTCATCCATTTATCCACCATCCCATAACACACCTGCTTGTTCCTTTGGTGTTCCAACCAAATATCCAAAATCTAATGGAGGTTGTAAATACCTCTTGTACAGCTTGTAAATCTTGTACCTTAGCTTGTAAATCTTGTACCCCACCTTGTAAATCTTGTATCCCCCCTTGTATCATAGCTTGTATATTCAAATCTTGTCCAAAGCTTGTACCCTAGTTTGTATCCTATCACATGCACACAAAGAATCTCATTTTCACTTAAGCTTTTCGCAAACCATCTACCTATCTGCCTATTAACTACTGCAGACATCTCACCCTTCATGAACATTTCCATCTCACAAAACCCAAACATGAACAACTCTTGTACATTTGTAACATATCTTGGTCCGTTAGCTTGTACATCCTCTTTAGCTTAGTACCATTGTATCTATCCAACTTTCGTGTTAATTCCAATGCATCCTTTAGCTAGATCTCCTATCACCAAAGTGTTATCCTTCTTAGTTCAGCTTGCTAGATGAATCACTCATCTAGATCCATCAGCTTATGTGCTCTTCGATAGATCCTTGCAGTATATAGCTTTCCTCATGTCTGATCTTGGTCTGTTAGTACCTTGTCCCACCCATCTCATTGAAAAACGGTTCTCTTTTGGATTTTTTCACTTTCTTTTGATTTAGAATCTTCCCTTTTGGGTCTTGAAGTATCTTTTCCAAGAAATCTTTTTGTTCCCTTCTTAAAGTTTCCACGATCTTCCATATCAGAGTATACTACGAATGGGGCAATCTGAGCGTAAGGTCTTGATTAGGTCTTTTGTTTGTTTTTCTTTTTTTCTTGTGGGTTATTCAGTGTTGATTCCACTCTGATTCTTTCGAGATTCATGTGTGATGCTGGGGCAATCCTTGCATGTTTGTTTTGAGTCAGTCTGTCAGTCCTCTGGAAAGTTGGTGAAAAGGCCTTGATATTCTTGGTAACCTTGGCAATTAACCAACAGTCCTATAGAAAATCTAGTGCTCAACTACATGGTGGTACTTCTCTTTGAAGTATCCCCCTACTCAAAAGGCTTCAATGGATTGCCTTCATCTCCATTATCCCCCATCCATCTCCAGCATCTGTCACTCCTCCCCCAACTTATGTATCAATATCTCTTTGAATCACTCATCACCTTTAGCTTTAGGGATCCACAATCCTAGTCTTAGGGATCCAACAATCCAAATCAATCCACCAAGCCTCATCTTTCGAGATCCACAATCCTAGTCCTAGGGATCTCCGAAACCCATCTTTCGCCAATCTGACTCTTTGAAATCCTATTGCATTAGCTTTATAATCCCCTCATCCATCTCCCTATCCTAGATTCCTTTTTATAGCACTCTGCTCCTTCATCCTCCCCCCAATCCTAAAAGTCTTAAGCTTATTTACTCTTCTGCCTCTGATTTTCCCATTTATCATTCTCCTGTAGTGAGCATTTGAGCTAATTTTGCCTCTTCTCTTAAGCCACTCTTCGTCCTCCCATCTCAAATTCTTGTATTTTTCAAGAAGCCGTCGAGCCTCATTTTCTCTCCTCGCCGCCTTCTTGAGGGGGCATCTCTACGTCTAGTCTCTCCTCTTCTTATTCGAGACTTGGGCAACCTTGTTGCTAAAACATCTTCTTCATGTCTTCTTCATTCGAACTTCTTTGAAATAGTGTTGTCTCAACACTATGTCAAAGAGGGGCAAAATGTAGACACCTAAATTTGATTACACCGCTTTGGTAATCCTATTTAGTTATCTCTAAAGGCATCATTAATTAAATTCCTATTTAATTAATCCTTTGGCATCCCCTAGCTGATTAATTTAATTAATCATCTATAGTCCTGATTGATAAATCAAATAACCTATTATTTATCAATTAATCCTATTCTTCTATCTAAATTTCAAAATCCTCATTTATTAAAAAAATCTATTTGATAAATAAAGCCCTCAAATCTAATAACCCCTAAACTATCCTAAACCCCCTTTTTAGCCTAATCCACCCCATCCACCCATACTAACCAAGCTTAGCTACTAACTCACCCACCCTCATGAATGCCATCCACTTGAAAATCTCTAACATCCCTAATCTAATCCTAAACCCAAGCCTAATCCCCCCCCTAACCTTGTCACATTCCCTAAGTAAGCTTAAGACTTTCCTAAGCCAAGCAAAGTCAACAATCTCAACTCCCTCCAAAATATCCCAACCACTAAGCTTTGAATGCTCTTACAAAGGTCATAAAGACTCTTACAAGCCCATTAATTTCTCTTACAAGCCATTATGAAGGGTCTTTATGAAGATATTATCCCTTGAACGTCCTTTTGTTGACTCATCCATCCCCTTGCCTCCATCCACTCACCCTGTGACATGTGTCACTCCTTGGTTGGTGCTAAACAAGCACAATCCATGTGCTCCCCTTTGAGTGCATCCTAGCCCTCCTTAAGCTTTTTCCTCTCCTTCCATCTTAACCCTCCATCCCTCAAGCCCTTAGCCTATAAATTGAATCCCCTCCCAAGCCATTTCATCACAACTTTTAAGCCAAAGTTATAATGCCAGCTTGAGAACCAAAAGTCATCAACCATACCCTTATAATGCCAAATTGAGAGCTCACAAAGCTACCAATTTTCCATTTAGTCATCCCCACCATTGAAGCATAGTTTGAGCATCTTGAGCATACATCCCAATCCTTAGACTCATCTACCAAGAAAAGAGCTAAATCCTATTGGGAGAGTCCATTCATTTGGCTCATATTTCCAATTAGGGTTTCCTCTTTAGTCTCTCATTTATGTTATGGTATTTTAGTTTGTAAGTGCCTTTGATTTCTTAATTTAGTGTTTCTAGCATACTAATATAGCATATACAGTGAGATCATATACAACTTGGCTAAAATAAATTTATCTAGATCATATCTTTGAAAATAATTGATTTTTACATAGGAATACTCAAATTCAGTCATTCTAATGAGTCAACCTAAAAGGTGACACAACTTTGTACTTTTACCCAAGTGCTGAGAAAAGTTAGTGCAAGTTGAGTAGAACATCAATTGGACCTGAGTAATAGTTGATTTTAGTGTAAGGCGAGAAAAATTGTATATGTTGCATAAAGTTTAGTTGATTCTAAGCACCAGTAAACTTTAGTTCATGCTAAGTGATTTTTCAAAGGATGCCAAGCAATGTAGTATGTGTCTAGGATTAGAAGCTAGTTAATTTTAAGTGTCAACATTATTAGAAAGATTGTGAATTTGATCAATCTGAGCTGACAAGTTTGTTTTCTTAGATTGTGTAAGCTAGGTGGAAGATAATATTGATGAGTTGGAGGCATAGAATTCATGGTACAAACCATTTTGAGGCAAATTCAAAGAAGATTGCAAGAGAGGTTTCTAGAGGTGATATGACATGAGGGGAAGATTCATTGAATCCTACCTAATCTATCCTAACCCTAAATTGGATTATTGAGAATGAATGACAAAATATCTTAACTCTCTATTTATAGGGATGGCTAGTTAGGAAAAAAGGTTCTCATGTGCAAGAAACCAAGGAAGACAAGGAGTCTAGGGTTTTGCTTCATTAAGTGACCTAAGCGAAGAGTTTGGATTGTTAGGTTAAGCAAGAAGGCTTAAGGGTATGGATGCTTGAAGGGTGAACAAGCTATAAGAGTTGAAATGTGTGAAAGCCAAGTAGAATGTAGGACTAAAATAGAGATCTATAATATGCAAATGAATTTGTAAGTTTTTATTAGATCAATCCTTACTATTACTCTCTAATAATTGTATTGGTCTAGGGTAAATATTTTGGATTAAGGTTGACCTAACAATCATCTATAAATTCTTTAACTAGGTGACATTCCAAGTGAATGGTCTAAAGTCCTCTAGCATGGCTCACTGTTAATAGGGTGATTGAAATCCTTTAATAGGGTCACATTTAATAGTGTGTATTGTAACCTTTAATAGGGTAGGCCTTTCACAAGGCATCACTTTAGAAGAGTGAAAAAGAGTAGCATGTTACTGGTGGTTTTTTCAAAATTAGATTTCTACATAAATCATTGTGTCAAGTGTATTGTCGAATCTATTATGTTTCATGTTTACATTTTTGCAAATTGATTTGATAGTAACCTACAAGTTTTAAAATTATTGGATAATCTTATGTATGCATGCATGATGGTAAATGTTTTATGGGTTCACTAAGATATGAAAAGGTTTATTTATACCTCTAGACCTTGGACAACTAATTCACCCCCCCAAGTTATTCTAAAGAATTCTAACAAATAGTAAGAAGAATAAGGTTTCTATGAAGACCACTAGTAGAGATAGGAAGAAAAGTAGCCCTGAGTCCTCAATGAAGATTTACTAGCAACCTGCTAGGGACTGTCCTAAGATTGAAATGAAGATTCTGGGTAGATAAGGTAAAAACAAGACCATTAAATCTTCTGGACTATTTTTTTAGGATAATCTATCAAATAATCTTGTTAGTTCCCCTATTAGCTATACTCCCACTAAGGAGAGGAAGACCATGTGGAAAAACTATAATATGGATTCTGTGCATGTGGGTACTACCGAGGAATAGTTTGAGATGGTGGTTAGAAGTAATGGGATTCGTAAGGTTGATCTCAAGGAGCTCATTGATCATTCAATGTTGATTCTTAGTGATACTAGTAAAGAGCTTAATTTGGATTTCCTCAATAATGCTAGAAATAGCCTCTTTTATAATTATAGGTCCATAAAGTGCCTTTTTCATGAAGTTATTGATATTAAGCATAGGATAAACAACATGGAAGAAAGGATCAATAATCAGAAGGAAGTTGATAATGTGGCTAGGGATGGGGTGAATAATGGCTCTCTTATGGGTATGGCTTCTTTCTGTAAGTTGAAGGATGAAATTTTTGAGCTGGATAATATAAATTCAAACCTTAAGAATGCATTGAAACACATGGCCAACTAGAGTGATAATAATTTGAGTTCTTCTAATGAACATATAAGATTCTCATAAGTAAGATAGAGACCTCTATGAGAGAAAAATCAATTGTGAAAATTGTTGACGATAGCGAGGATATTGGAAATAGTCAGGGTGGACTAGGTAAAAGGACTAAGTCTAGTACTAGGAAGTTTGCTACTATAGCTATGATGGACATTAAGAAAATTAAAATGATTATTGGAAAGATGGATCAACTTGAGTTGTAGGTGATAAAGCTTCTAAAGACTATGGTTTGATTGGCCCTTTTCTAATTTGTGGCTTTTTCTTTATCTTTCATTGTTTCAATTAGGTGTTTCCTTTTGGTTGTTGTCTATAAAATTCCACAATAACACAAATATAGCGAGGAAGTAGAAACATACTTGCAAGGAAAAAAAAATAGAGCAATTATAAAAGAAAATAGTTCAACTTTGGATAAATATCATTATATTCCATAAGAAAATTGGTTTCCTTACAATAAGCATTAAGAATGCTTTTATATACAAACTAAATTATCCTAGATAAAGCATGCAAAATACATGCACAACACCATTAAAATTACATCAAAAATCATTCCTAAATCAGCATGACTAATGGATCACAATGAAAGGTATCAATCATTTATAATTAACTTTAATTCTAACACCCTCTCTTAATTATAATTGAAGATAATATAAAACTAATGAATGGAGATAAGAGGGAAAATCAATCCAATAGAAATAAGAGCTTTAAAATCTATGGAAAAAAATTATTTTATTACATGAAAAATATTGTGGACATTTGTCAAATCATAACAACCAATGTGCTAAATAAATAACCTCCTCTAAAACCAAGATGAAGATAAGAGTCAATCTGCATGAGTGCACCCAATGAAACTACTCGAATAATGAATAGATGATAAAGAAAGGAAAAACATGTGCAAAACAAATCAAAGATACAATAGGCAATAATATGCATAGCTCTCTTAAAAAAAGTATTGATGGAGAACAAAGGAAAACCATCTATCATTTAAGGTTGTATGTGACATATGAGACTATATGAGTGACCCTAATGACACTACTCAACCATATGAGAATAAATTGTTGATTGAAAATGGAGGTGCTACTCATCTATAAATTTGATAAACTATGGAAGAAAAGGAAGAATTCACACTAAGAGGCATGCTAGATCCGCAAAAGAAGTGCATCAGTAAGGAGAAAAGAAAGGAGAGATCAATGTAAATAGAGCATGGTCTTGTTCTATCTATGATGCAAAATCAGGTCCAACCTTTTATATGATGACCTTTTGATGCAAGCCTCTACTTATGGGCTTAAGAAAAAATGACAGCTTTCATTTCAGATAACTAAAAGGCATGATAAAGAAAAAGGTTGGAAACTCCATTCTTGAAAGCTCTAATCTTCAATTCCTACAAAAGAAAAATGTTCTCCTCCCTAGCAAATAGGCTCTAATGCCATGTAAAATTTCCTACATAACACCACTCTAGCTAGGAAATAGAAACATACTTTCAAGGGAAAAAAAAGAGCAATTATAAAAGGAATTTTGTTTTGGAGAGATATCATTGTATTCCTTCCATAAGAAAATTGCTTTCCTTACAATAAGAACTAAGCATGCTTTTATACAAATTAAATTATCCTAAATAAAGCATACAAATACATGCACAACACCATTCAAATCACCAAAAAATATCATTCCTAAAATCATGGTGACTGAAGGATCATAATGAAAGGTATCAACCAGTCAAACTTAACTTTAACACTAACATTGTCCTTTGTTAGCTAGATTTCTGATTCTGTGCTAACCCATTTTGTTTTGTTCTTTTTTGTCTAGAAGGATCAATGGTTTAAATCTTTTTCTCCTTTGTATAATGTTCTAGAGGCCTTTGAAACCTATTTTACTTAGTCAAAAAAAATTTCTCCCTTTTTCAATATTTGAAGTATTTTTTAAGTTATCTAAATCTCAAGGAAAACATCCCATTCTTTTACATATGGGTATGTGCAAGATCATGGTCAACCAAACTATGCTCTTAAGTGGCAATAAAAAATTAGAAAATTAGGGTTATGTCAACTTGACATGCAGTTTTCTACTTGTTATTAAATTTATATTAAAAAGTTGAGAAAAAATAATCTCTAGGAAATTGAATCTAGTTTCTAAACTACTAGGACTTATCTAAAATAAAATAAAATTGATTGGTCAAAATTTTTATTTTTAATGTAATATTACAAAAATTTCAAAAAAAAAAAGGAAGTAGACATATGTCTAACCACCTTAATCAAAATCAAACGATAATATTTTTAAATAATATTCTAGATATAAGTAGTAGACTCATCCTTGGATGTGACACACATTTTTGGGTATTTTTATTCTAAGTAAATAATTAATAATTATTCTTTGACTTTAGTATTTTGAGAATAAAAAATCTTGCGTGTTCGACCACCTTAACTGATTTAAAACTCTGCAAAATTTAATTTTTCCTTTTTTCTCCTTATAGTGGAAGAAACATAGAATGTGATGAATCTTTTGAATTTAAAAAATGTTGTACCATCTAAAAGTTATAGTAGTTTTTCAAGTAGTGTGTCAGTTAGCACTTTATACATAACTCCATTAGAAAATAAGTAATAATTATATACTAAACTCATAATTTGACAAACCTTACATTTATGGAAATATAAGAACATTATTGGAAAACCCTTTTCATTTCATCAAATCTAGGTGAAAAAAAAGAGTTGTTAGCTACATGTTTGAAGTAAAAATCATATAAAAATAGGCCTAAAACACATTTTAAGGTTGTTTTTAAAGTTAACCATGTAGGGTTGGTATCAAAAGATATAATAGAACTTATAAAGATATTGATTGTTTTCATTTAGTATGAGGGTGGGTGGGAAAAAAGTTGGAATATATTTTGAAATGCTTTCAGGCATTTTCAAACTACATATTTTTCAAATTGCCACTTTTTGGCACACCATGATCCTAAACATACTAATATATGTACAATTTGAATCATCAGTTTAATTTATTTCAAATAAAAAATTCTAGAAATTTCTTTCTTACAATTCCTCTAAACTCAACAATTGATATGCTTATTATATAATGTAACAAATATAATTTAAAAAAATCCTACATTTTATAGGATTTACTATCAAAACCAATTTTTATTGAAGCCTCTATAATTTTCCGCGAGGAAGAATTTTTTTTCTAGAATTGACTCTTTCATCTAATATATTTGGCTTGAAGTTTTCATACATAATAAAAAGTGGTTATTATTTTGTGACATGTGGCTAAAGTGTCTTTGACAAAATCCATTGTCCTCATGAATATAAATTAAACACTTTCCTTATTATTTTTTCTTTTAATATAAAATTCTTTTCAAAATATTACGATTTTTGGTTGAGCTCTTGAAATTTTTAACCGATGTTTCTTCTCCTTTTCTATACAAAATTATTTATAGTTGTTTCATGTTTCTTGGTGCTCCTCATATGACTAGATCATTTCATATTTTTTGGTATACCAATACGACTATTATCTTGGGACTTGCCCCACATTTTCCATTCTAGAGATAAATTTTTAAATTATTTTATTCCCATCTTTCACCTATTAAGATTGACACTTTATTAGTAATATGATTTTGGTGATGTAATTCTATTAATAAAAATATTGTATTTGTAACAATGACAACACTATATTTTTCTCTTTTCAAACCTACTTTTTGTCTTTTTAACCTCTACTTTGAAGTTGTTTTTTCATAACTTTTTTTCTTCAATTTCTAAATTTTTGTAATTTATACTTTTTTAATTAAAAATTTTCCTAATTCTTTACAAAATAATTCCACATTACATTTTTTCTAGGTACAAACAAGATCCAATTGTTGATCAAGATACAAAAACTTCACATAAAGTGTTAGAATTCTTTTAGAATAACTGAGAGGGGGGGTTGAATAAGTTAGTCAAGGTCCAATAATGTCCAATACAACTTTTTCTTTCTAGCCTTTTTACTTTCTTGTCAAATCCTTAATGGCATATAATTGAAATTATCATGCATGCAATTGAACATTAAACAATCATGAAAAGTAAACATGCATTACCACATAACACAAAGCATTTTGGTGACCCAGAAACCCTCCAGGAATAAGAAGTTAAAATAGGGGTGGGAAAGATACCCACAAAATTACTGTGCAATAGATTTCAACCACTTCTAATGATTTGCCATGTTAAAGGCCTGTCCTATTAAAGGCTTTACACAATGTCAGGTGTGACCCTATTAAAGGATTTCTACACCCTTTTAGGAGTGTGCCCTATTAGAGGACTTAAGAACATTCAACTTAAAATGCCACCCTATTAAGGTATTTACATAGAGCTGTTAGGCCCACCCAAGTCCATGGCATTTATAGTCACCCTTGAGGCTTATCCACCTAGCTGTTAAGCTAACCTAGCAATGTAGGATTTCAATGTCTAATATAATGGTAAGAAAGTATTAGAAAGGTTTTGACCTGATAAAGATTGCAACTCTAACCTTGTAGATTTCATATCACTCTTCACTTCTTTTCGTTGCTTGATTATTCTTCCTTGTAGTGTTGACAGCTTGTTCACCCTTCAAGATCTGTCTCCTTGAGTTCTTCCACTCATTATGCCAATGCACTCTATGGTCACTTGATCAACTCAGAGTCTTGATGCTCTGTGCTTATTCCTTACTATGTCCTCCTTTTGACACTTCACACTAGACTTCTCTTGGCTTTTTTGCATGACCACACTTATGACCAACTCAATCCTCACTGTCAATCTCTAACCTGTAACTCTTTATAAAGAAGTTATGTTCCACATTTCTTGATCAAATCTTCTCGCTCATCAATTTGATTTGATCTAAGAGAATGATATTATTTTCCCTCCAAATTGTTTCTTCTGAAAACTTCATGATAAGTCCATCAGTATTCACTCAAAACTTGTTTGCATGGTTTACATGAAATTTTGTGACACCTACTCATCATCCTTATCATCCAACTAATTCACAAAATTCAATGTAACAAACTTATCATTATTGATCTAGAAAATCTTTTTGTCTTATCAATAATGCAACAAATCAGCATCATTGGTTTACTGATGCTCAGCATTAACTATGTCTAGATTGCTCGGCATCCTCTGTAGTTTCTGCTTTACTTGGCACCTGAAGTTTTCCTATATTGCTCGGATTCTACTATTTTCTTGAATCACTCAGCTTCTATTTACTCCATAGTTCTCGAGTCCTATTGGATCCTGAGTTACTCGGCTTCTACAACATTTAGTGTTACTTGGCACTTGAAGGATTGCTCAATACCTTCTATGTTACTCGGCACATGAAGGATTGCTCAGCACACACTGAAGTTGAACTTTCTTAGCTTCAACTAGTTTGCTTGGCACTCACAAATGAACTCAGTTAGGTTCTACAAATGACTTAGTTAAACCTTACATTTTTTATGTGTCTTAGTGTGTCCATTCCCTATATCTTAAAGTATGTCATCAATACACTATTTCATCAATGGCTTAGCTGATCCTTATACTTCATTACAACATCATAACTTCAACCTTTCTCTAGGTGCTCTAGTTACATCTTATTGATTGCCTCCTCCTTGTCAATCAACCAATTGATAGTATTTGGATAATTAAAGCAATTGCCATTTCTATAAGTAGCAAGTTTGACATCAATGAAAAAACAATGATTAAAAGCATACTTTACCAGTTCCACTATTCTTCATTCATGATCTTTTCAATCATTTCCAAAAATCTCCCTCTTTGACATTGATGGAAAACCAAATTAATCAATTGATTAAGCTGATCAACTTAGTTACCACCAAAATTATATACCAAACAAAAAAACCTATTTTCATTACATATCTTCCTTTTTGTATTATGTCTCCCTCTTTTGCTGATACAAAATAAATCCTTTGTTCTACTTCTCCCTAGTGACTATTGCATCCTTACTCTCTATTCCTGATCCTTTGTAGCTGCTTTTTTATTAGTTTTTTATCTCTTCTAAATCTCCCTCTTTCATCTATCCTTTCATACATTCTCATACATCTCCATATCTCTCATTGATTAGTTTCTCATATATCTCCCTCTTTGACATAAATGTCAAAGATGTAGCATCTTCAACATGCTAAATATAAGCTTTGCATCTCATGTTTTCTCCCTCTGTCACCATGCTTGTGACTGATCTAGAATTTCTGTTCCTATTGTCATCCTCTGCATCATTCTTTTGATATTGCAAGAATCTACTCCTGTTGATGCAAGGCAACTTCTTTGTTTCTTTAGACTGCTTGAGTTAGTGGAATTACCCCCAACTTGCCTCTAAGATATTCATAAATATCCTTGGGCAATGGTTTGGTAAAGATATCTGTAATTTGTTCCTTTGTGTGAATGTACTCCATCTTCACTTGTTTGTCTTCCACCAATTCTCTGACATAGTGATATTTGATTGCAATATGCTTGGTTTTTGCATGCATTACTAAATTCTTGGATATGTTTATAGTACTTGTATTATCACAATACAGTATCACATATTTGGTTACCTCTTCTTTCATTCCTTTCAATAGATGTTTAAGCCACACAATGTTTGTGCAATTGATTGTTGCTACCACATATTCTGCTTCTGTAGTGGACTGAGATGTGCATGTTTGTTTCGTGCTAGTCCAAGTAACTAGCCTTTTACCTAAGAATAATGCTCCTCCACTTGTGCTTTTCCTATCATCAATGTTGCCTCCCCAATCTGTGTCTGTGTATGCATTGAGCTCAAACTTCTCATTCTTTTTGTAGTATAGGCCAAAATCATCAGTTCCTTTGAGATACCTCATTATCCTTTTTACTACCATGAGATGATTTTCTCTAGGATTAGGAAAGAATCTAGAAACTATTCCAATCGGTAATGCTATGTCTAGTCTTCTATGTACCACATATTGTAGTTTTTCAATCATGGATTTGTACATTGTTTGATTGACTTCAACTGATTCATCATTTTTTGATAGCTTATGTCCTGTTTCCATTGGTGTGCTAATAGGTTTGGAGTCTTACAATCCAAACATCTTGAGTATCTCTTTGATGTACTTGGATTGTGTGACAAATATACCATGTTTTAGTTGATGTACTTGGAATCCAACAAAGAACTTGATTTCTCCAAACATAGACATCTCAAACTCATGTTTCATTTTGTCAGCAAAACTTTTGCAAAGTTCTTCCTTTCCTCCAAAAATTATGTCATCCACAAAGATTTCAAATACAAGGAAATCTTTACCTTCTTCTGATTTGATGTACAAGTTGATGTTATCATCAGTTCTTTCAAATCATATTTTCACTAGATAGTTGTGAAGTCTCTCATACCAAGTTCTAGGGGCTTGCTTTAATCCATATAGAGCCTTATACATTTTTCATACCTTGTTTTTGTTATTTTCATCAATAAATCCTTCTGGTTGTTCTATGTAGACTTCCTCTTCAAGTATACCATTAAAAAATGTGGACTTAACATCCATTTGATAAACTTTAAATTCTTTGAAAGCTGCATATGGCAGTATGGTCCTTACTCCCTCCATTCTAGCAACTAGAGCAAAAGTTTCTCCATAGTCTAGTCCTTCTTCTTGTGCATACCCTTTACAGACTAGTCTTTCCTTGTTCGTTGTGATTTCACCATTCTCATCTAACTTGTTTCTAAACACCCACTTGGTTCGAATTACATTCTTGTCAGCTGGTCTTGAGACTAAGGTCCATGTCTTGTTCTTTTCAATTTTTTCTAATTCTTCTTTCATAGCATTATACCAGTCATCATATTTTTTGGCTTCACTTACTATTTTTGGTTCCATTTTGCTGAGCAAAAATGTCCCACTTCTGAGTCTATTCCTTGTCATTGGTCCCACCTCTTTGTTTCCAATAATTTGATCTACAAGATGATGTCTTCTTACATACTTGTCCAATACTAGTTATTTCCTTGTTTGCATGTTGTCTCTTTCAAAATCTAAATCTTCATGTGTATTTTCATCAGATATTTATTCATTTCCTTCATGTTGACAGTTCTTAGAATCTGAATGAACATTCTCTGTATTCTGTAGCTCGACTTTTAAATGTGTCTACTGCTTAACATTCACTATTTGTGACTCGACAGATACTGGATTTTGTTGTTGATTTTCATTCTGAGTTGTAACTTCACCATTATTAGGTATACCTTCATAAAAGTATACAAAGGTCTTGTATTCTTCTGCTTTCTTGGTGTTCTCAACACTTTGAACTTCTGCAAGCTCATCAAATTTCACATTTGTGCTTCCTACTACTTTGTTAGTGTTAATATTCAAGTACTTATAAGCTTTGCTTCTAGTAGAATAACCAAGAAATGTGCCTTCCTCACTCTTTGCATCAAACTTTCCATTTCTAGACTCTTTATATAGATAGCATTTGCATCCAAATATTTTGAAATGTTTTACATTAGGAGAATGCCCATACCATAATTCAAAAGGTATTGCATTTGTACCTTTCTTGACTTGAACTCTATTGAGTTTGTATACTTTAGTACTTATAGCTTCTCTCCAGTATTTGAGTGCAACATTTTTCTCCATCATTAAGGTTTTGGCATAGTCAATGACTGATCTATTCCTTCTTTCTACTATACCATTCTGAGGTGGAGTCCTAGGTGCTGATGTCTTCAAATTCTCTTGATGTGAATTCACCTCCTCTATTAGATCTGAGACATTTTAGGCTCTTTCCAATCTCTTTCTCAACTCTGGCCAAGTACCATTTAAACATTTAGAATGCATCTAATTTTTGTTTCAAGAACATGACTATCATCATCCTTGAATAGTCATCCACAAATAGCATCATGTATCTATCACCTTTGTAGCTTTGTACTTCAATAGGACCACCCAAGTCAGTATGAACTAGGTCTAATACTTCATTAGAAGTATAAGCCTTGCTTTTAAAAGTTGACTTGGTCATCTTCACTAGTTGGCATTGTTTGCACATGGTATTATCAGGCTTCTTCAACTTTGGTAGACCTCTGACTTTCTTCATTTTGTTGATGCTTTTCAGATTGTCAAAATTTACATGACATAGCCTTTTGTGCCATAACCATACATCATCAGTTTGAACAGTGAGACAAGAAGCATCTTCCATGTCTAGGTAGAACAAATTACTCCTAGTATAGTCACCTCTTCCTATTAGACTTCCTTTAGAATCATAGATCTTGACAACTCAATTTTCAAATTCAACCTTACATCCTATGTTGCCTAATTGTGAAACACTTAACAAGTTATAATTTAGGCCTTCAACATAGTATACATTATCACATGATATCTTTTCAATAAGCTTAATACTACCTTTCCCTTTGATCTGACATGGTGCATTATTATCAAATCTAACACTATTTCCTTCATATTCGTTAAAGGTAATGAACTTACTTTTATCTCCAATCATGTGATGAGAGCATCCACTATCTATGATCCATTTGTTATTCTTGTTCATGCAGGTTACCAGGGCAGTTGCTTCATCTTTCATAGCTACATAGACTACTTCATCATCATTCTCGTCAAAGTCTTCTTCAACAATGTAGCATCTTTTTCCTTTACCTCTATAGTCCTTGTTGTCCTCTTTCTTCTTCTTGAGGTTGCCTCCATCATTGTAATTTTTCTCTTGTGTGCATCTAGCTACAATGTGACCAACTTCATTACAATTAAAACAAATGATTGGCAGCTTACCTTTGAATTTGCCTCTTCCTCTGTGAAATCTTCTTGCTAGTAATGCCTCCAATTGGTCTACATCATCTTCATCAGTGCTATTGTCACTAGACACAAACTTTTCGTTTCCATTCTTTTTCTTTGCTTGCACCTCCTCGTTGCCTTTTATTGTCATCTTGGCTTTGAATGGATATTCAAAGTTTTTTGTCTTGTAGTTGTCAAAGTTGGATAGCTCAAAGGTAGTGAGTTTTCCAATTATTCCTTCAAATGACAATGTGTTGCTTGGTACACACCTTAGCTCTTGGATGGATGATACTCTTATAGCATAGATAGGAAGCAAAGTTCTCAAGTATTTGCTACATACTATTTCTTCTAATAACCGTCCTCCTAAGCTTCTTGTGGTACTTACCACTTATTTCATTATTGCACCGTATTGAGCAGCATTCTCTCCTTCTTCCATTTTTATGTCATCAAACTTTCCTCTTATGCTCTCTCTTTTGGATCTTTTAACATTATCATCTCGTTCATAGATGTTTAATAATGTTTTCCACATCTGATATGCAGTATCACATTCTTTGATGTCATCATACTTGGCATAGCTTAGTGCTGAAGCAATCTCTAACATTGCTTGACTGTGCTCCTTCTTCTTGTTCATGTCATCTGTAGTGAGGGGTCCTACAGGGTCTACATTATCAACTATGATTGAGGTCTGTGCATAGTCACCTATTGATTCAAGGTGCAACTTCATCAGACTTTGCCATGCAACAAAGTTGTCTTTGTTTAGCTTGGGAACTTCTTTCTTGGACATCTTGATCTTCCTACTGCTAGTACCTTGAAACAAATCAGCAATGGGTTTTGATACCAATTGTTAGAATTATTTTAGAATAACTCAAGGCGGGGGGGGGGGGTGTGAATCAGTTATTCAAAGTCCAATAATGTCCAATAAAACTTTTTCTTTCTATCCTTTTTACTTTCTTGTCAAATCCTTAATGGCATATAATTGAAATTATCATGCATGCAATTGAAAATTAAACAATCATGAAAAGTAAACATGCATCACCACATAACAGAAAGGATTTTGGTGACCTAGAAACCCTCTAGGAATAAGAAGGTAAAATTGGAGTGCAGATGATACCCACAAAATTACTATGCAATAGATTTCAACCACTTCTGATGGTTTGCCTTGTTAAAGGCCTGCCCTGTTAAAGGCTTTACACATTGTCAAATGTGACCTTGTTAAAGGATTTCTACACCGTATTAGTAGTGTTCCCTATTAGAGGACTTAAGAACATTCAAATTAGAATGCCACCCTATTAAGGGATTTACATAGAGCTGTTAGGCCCACCCAAGTCCATGGGATTTATAGTCACCCTTGAGGCTTATCCACCTAGCTGTTAAGCTAACCTAATAGTGTAGGATTTCAATGTCTAATACAATGTTAAGAAAGTATTAGAAAGGTTTTTACCTGATAAAGATTGCAATTCTAACCTTGTAGATTTCATATCACTCTTCAATTCTTTTCATTGCTTGGCTTTTCTTCCTTGTAGTGCTGACAGCTTGTTCACCCTTCAAGATCTGTCTCCTTGAGTTCTTCCACTCATTATACCAATGCACTCTATGGTCACTTGATCAACTCAGAGTCTTGATGCTCTGTGCTTACTGCTTACTATGTCCTCCTTTTGACACTTCACACTAGACTTCTCTTGGCTTCTTCGCATGACCACACTTATGACCAACTCACTCCTCACTATCAATCTCTGACCTGTAACTCCTTATAAAGAAGTTATGTTGTAAATTTCTTGCTCAAATCTTCCCTCTCATCAATTTGGTTTAATCTAAGAGAACGATATTTTTTTCCATCCAAATTGTTTCTTCTAGAAACTTCATGATAAGTCCATCAGTATTCGCTCAAAACTGGTTTGCATGGTTTACATGAAATTTGATGACATCTAGTCATCATCCTTATCATCCAACTAATTCACAAAATTCAATGTAACAAACTTATCTTTACTAATTTGGCGAATCTTTTTGTCTTATCAATAATGCAGCAACTCGACATCATTGGTTTACTAATGCTCTTCATTAACTGGGTCTAGATTGCTCGGCATCCTCTGTAGTTTATGCTTTACTTGGAACCTGAAGCTTTCCTATATTGCTTGACTTATACTTTTTTCTTGAATCACTTAGCCTCTATTTACTCCGTAGCACTTGGCTCCTATTGGATCTTGAGTTGCTCGTCTTCTACTACATTTAGTGTAACTCGGCACCTGAAGTTTTGCTCAGCACCTTCTATGTTACTCGACACGTGAAGGATTTCTCCACACACACTGAAGTTGAACTTGCTAAGCTTCAACTAGTTTTCTCGGCACTCACAAATGAACTCAGTCAGGTTTTACAAATGACTTAGTTAAACCTTACATCTTTGATGTGTCTTAGTGTGTCCATTCCCTGTATCTTAGAGCATTTCATCAATACAGTATTTCATCAATGGCTTAGTTGATCCTTATACTTCATTACAACATCATAACTTCAACCTTTCTCTAGGTGCTCTACTTACATCGTATTGATTGCCTCCTCCTTGTCAATCAACCAATCAATAGTATTTGGATCACTAAAGCAATTTTCATTCCTACAAGTAGCAAGTTTGACATCAATGATAAAACAATGATTGAAAGCATTCTTTACCAATTCTACTATTCTTCATTCATGATCTTTTCAATCATTTCCAACAGAAAGTCTATTTAAAGAGGATTCTAATTATAGAATCATATAGAGGATGAAATGAAGAAGTGAACACACATGTGAAGGAGTCTCAAGTCAGATCCAACAAACAAAGCAATTTGGGTAGTGAAGAACTGAACAATTTTAAAAATTAGATTAAGAGAATTAGATCATAGTCAAATGAAAGAGGAGACCGAAGATTACCTTATAGAGCATACCGAGGGTGAGGTACTAAATGAATTATTTCTTAATTTAAACAGGAAAAATCTCTTAACACAATGGTCCTAACTTGCCTATGTACATCTCCTAACAGAGTCCTTACTTTATTGTAAGTATCAAGCCCTCTAACAAGGAATGACCTCGCAATCCTTTGGTTTTTAATAGGACAAACCTCTCACCAAGAAGATCACATTTTATGATCAAACATTATAACTTGAAAAAGTTAACTTTATTGTTGCAATAATAAAGATTTGTGCGTTTCATTTCCACCCAAGGTTTACCTTCATCCTAAAGTGTTTCTAGGTAACTAAATCATTTTGTTATGTGTTGAACTATAATAGATGTGATGAATTTATTTTATATCTTAGCATTAGAGTTTAAATTTATGTATAAGAAAATGAGATTTATTTTGAGGTCAAAATTTTGAGATCCTGATTCACTCCCTCTCTCAGTCTCTTCTTTCCTATCTATATATTCCAAAAATTGGTATCAGAGTTCATTTCTCTTGTCGGGAAACTTAACAACTTAATAGAGTAAGATTATGGAGATGAAAATATAAAACATGGGGAAGATCACTAAAAATCAGATAGTTGAAATATAGACCGGGTTACAACAATTAGAGACAATAAGAGAAGAATTGAGAAAACCTCTTAAATGAAGAAGAGAGATGACTACTCAACTTAATGACACTCAATACAAGGAAGTTGACATAGAAGATTTTCTGGACAAGGGGTCTTACATTATGTCCTATTTTTGCCAAGTCATCAACCACATTGTTTCCCTCATGATAGACATGGTCCACAGTCACCTCTTATAGTCTAGTCATCAAATATATTGAATAAAATAATTAATCTTCCAAAAAAATTCTTGGGTATCATTACAAATTTTCATTGATATTACTTTAATAGATGCAATCTTTGGTCATTCTTATCAAAAGAAAAAGGGGACAAGGGGATCCTTTGTTGTCTTGCCAATTGTAGGTTAGCTTAAAAATAATCATTTATTGTAAATTCCTAGTTCTATGAAAAACAAAGATTTGATCGACATGAACCATCAGATGATGCTCTCCTCTATGGTTTTCCTCATAGAGTTTTAGTGGACCACACTTTTTGAATAACAATTGTTGTCAATTTCTATTATACCCCCATAAATTTATTTTTGTAGATAGTACCTTTGAAAGGAATATACCCATGTACATGTGATTTTCTCCACCCACTAGAACACCAGGCCAATATGAGGCATTTATCAGTTCCATCTTTCTTGTCCTACTATAAGCATCCAAAGTAAAAATAAATGGATGAATGATCCATCCCTAGAAAACTATTCCACATCATTTGTGAGTATAATGTAGTCACTTTTATTTTATTTTGTTTATACATGCATTATATAACTTAGTAACCTCCAATGCTGGTTGTGAATACAATGCAATCAATTTACTTATTAGTTTATTTTCATATCAAATGCCTCTGTAACTTTCAATGTTTGAACTGTTCAAGCTGTGCATTTTACTTTCACGTAATTTGAATGGTGTATTGATTTGATCAAGCACATAGTAGACTTTTTATATGATGTTTATTACATGATAGCTATATTTATGTATATATGTTAAATGGTCAATATTTTTTTTACATATATATCATTTTTGGTTTTCATTATACCTTTTTTTTTGCATTAATGTTTTAGATCACATTGTACAAGTATAATAAATTATAGAATTTTTTCTATTTTTTTGACAAAACTGGACAAGCCATTGAATATTTTAAGTATATTTCAAAACATCATGATTCAAAAGCTCAATAGAGAAAGAACCAACAAGAAAACTTTGAATTGTCACTGAATACAAAAGTTTGGATCATCAAACTTTACATATAGTAACCTCCATGAGGATACATAGATAATGTATTTACAAAATGGACCAAGCATTAATCTCATAATGTCCAACTTCAAAAAAATTGATTTTCTCATATCCATTAACTACCCTTCCTCCATCCCTACAAATGAGGACTTAACAATGAGACCATGTCCACCCATTAACCAAGAATCATTTCTGCAACCACTATTTGGGATAGCCATTATTGGTGAGCACCTATCTAGTCTTAACATCACACCATCTGAGTGGTCCTCATGAGTAGGTATATCCCAACTAGAAGAACCACTCAAAGTAAAAGCATTTATTGTATCGAGGGGCATATGTGCATTTTGGAAGCCAATGTCTTGTCAAGCATGCACATTTTCACATGGAACCGAAGTCAACCACTCCAAAGGACTATGTGCGGGCTGGACTAGATAAAAATTGTTCGACATGGCTAGAAAATACAATAAGGCATGCCGTATTTTCTAAACTTTTTCTTCTAACTGACAACTAAGGGCACGAGTGACAACTTGCATAGCTAATTTCATAACCAAAGAACTTTTCTTCTAAAAGGAACTTTGGATCACATGAAACATAACCATATAACATTACCATAAATTGTAGAAAATTATTATTCATAAATATTTTTTTATTATTATTAATGATCTTATTAAATATTTAAAATAATGAAAAAAATTATATAATAATAATTATTTTTAAATAAATAGATATATTTTTATAAATTTTAAACCTTGGGAATAAAGCTTCATAAATTTCAGAACAATATGTAGTTTATAAGATATGCATGCATTATTTTTTAATGATATTTTAAATTTAAATTTAAAAATTGAATTTTAATATCTATATTTTACTATTAGATTTATATTTAGCATTTAATGTTGCATTCTTACAACTCTTAATAAAAAATTTGAATAACTAACTAATGTCTCGATTTTTAAAGCACATCTAGTTCTTGCACCTACATTGATGCATATGTAACGCCCCGCCAAGGGATCCAAAAGAATTAACCTAAAGTTTCACTAAGTTTGGTAAACATTTTTTTTTTTAAGTAAGAAAGTATGACATACACACCAAACAAATAGTAGCGGAAGCAATAACATGTAATCATCGACAAACATACATTGCAAGTTACATTTCTTAAAGATCCCAAGACGTTGAGTCATGTTTTAAATTTAATTAATTATAAGTCTAACAACTATCACATACATATAAAAGAATAATCAGAAACTCCAATGTCCATAATATACATTTGTTCCGAATGCTCCTTGGCAAATTAATTCAGAATGCTCATTCATCCACTGTACATGTCACAGGGTATGAAAGGCTTAAAAGAATATACATATGTAAAGATCAAGATACAACATCCTCAAATCCATGATACAAAGTATAGTAAAAATATATGAAACTATTCACCATACATGATACATCCATACATCCATAATGATAAAACATCTATCATAAAATCTAACCATCCATCATACTAATCCAAGAACATAGTGTAGGTAAATGCCAATCACGAAATCTCCAACCACGGTGACCACGGAACGGATCTCAATGGTAAGAGTAAAAGCACTACCACCTGACCGCGTGGAACCTAAATGGTCCACTCCCACCGAGCTGAGGAGATAGTCTCAAGTCCCAAATAGGATAACAAAACCTATAATCATAAATACTCTCTAAGTCCAGGAAATCCTATAAGTATGCTAACTCAAGGGTTCCTAAAAAGATTGACATCTAAATCCCAGAGGTACCACAAGACACGTAGGAAACCTAATATGCAAGCGGGAAAGTGTCATCGCAAAAGTCATGTAGAAGTTACCCGAGCAATCCCTTAGGAATCCCGGGTCCCTACTGATCCTGCGGCCACTAGTATCCTCTCGTACTGACGAGGCATACTATGGTATGCAAGGTCGTAACCAAGCGTCCTCTCTACCCCATCCTAGTCTGTACTAGCACTCATGGCATGGGAGAGAACATACAATTATCTTGTTAGGTTCATTTTCTCTCATTTAGTGTAAATGTTTTCACTTATTAAAAATGACTTACAATGGGTTTCTCTAGGCAGCCTCTTAGGGCTCCGACCCCAATTGCAAGCCACTTCCCGACTCTACACATAGATAACCTACCCTAGCTCATGAACTCATAAATCAAAGAATCATAATAAAACCATCTCAGTCCTATGCGAGCAACTGAAAATATCATAAAAAGATAATCCACAAAATATATCAGTTCTTCATGAGCAACAGATAACATCAAATAGTAATCAAGTAATCACGACAGTTCTCTATCAGCAACTGAAGGCATCAATGATAAGTCACAAAATCCAATGGTTCTCTAATGAGCAACCAGAAAGTAATACAAGTATAACTGATCGAGACTCAGAAATGGTTATCAAATATAACTGATCGAGACTCAAAAATGGTTAAGTTAGGTATTCTCAAATACATACATCTCAGCTTCACACAAGGAACTGGAAAGCAATCACAAACAGTAAACACAATCATTTCATAGAGCACTTCATCACATTACCATGGTCAGGTTAAGAAAGATCGAGACCAAATCATCAAGACATCACATTCACAAACCCCGAGCCTCTGGTAACAACCTGAACTGGTCAACGCTAAACCAACCCCAAAACATTCAAAGTACAAAGACAACATCAAAGTCTCAGAGATTGGATCTGAAAGTATATTATTTAAGTTAAGGTAAGGTTTGTGATTTAGTTTAATGTCGAATTCAAGTAACAAAGTTTTCACAACTACCCTTTTTCGAATAACCCATTTCTATAATAACTTTCATTAAATCAATATCCAAATTTATAATTTAGTCAAATAAAATTCATTATTAATTAACTTAATTAAACTAATTTTAATTAAATTAATCAATATTCATTTGATCTAATTACTTATTTTAATCTATCCATTAATTGTTAAATTATTAATTTTTAACTAAAATTATCAATAATTTAATATTTACCATTTATGTGAAATACATTTAATATTTATTATTTAAGTATTAATAAAATAAAACTTTTATTAAATAAAAATATATAATAATTTTATTAATTAAAAATTTTAATTAATAATAAAAATCATTTTTTTGTAAATAATATATATAAAAAAAAAATAAATGAATTTACAACTATACATATATTTTTTTTTAAAAAAAATAATAAAAAAAAAAAACACTTTACAATATACAACCGCCGGCTTAAATAAGCCAACGGCCTGCCGCAGACCTGCGGACGCAGGGCCTGCGGCAGCAGGTACGTCGTACCTGCTGTCGTAGTACCTGCGACGCAGGTCTGTCGGCTGAGCCGACCGTGGGGGGTGGGCACGGGGTAATTCCCTCCCCCCCCACAAACTTATAAAAATATTATTATATTTAATTTTATTTTATTTTATATATATATTTTTTAAAAAAAAATACAATCAATATATATATAAACATTTTTTTTAAACTATATATATATATATATATTAAAATAATTAATTAATCTTTCTTTCTTTCTTTTTTTTTAAATATATATATAAATATATGCCTTGAAAGATTGTTTCCTCCTCTATCTTGATATAGAAAATATAGTCATTCATCCAAACGTTAATCTAGAATCTCGGTATTAAATTCAACCCTTCCCATTTAAATCTCATGTTGGAAGAAGTTTATAAACAAGTAACTGATAAATACCAATTTCGTAATGTTTAAGTATTCTTCACAAGGAATTTTAGATTTACAAACCCCAGACACGAAGAAGACAGGAAAGGATAATTGCGTATTAAATCGATAATCGAAAACACCAGACCCTACCTGATTCTGATGCTATTATGCAATCTCCAGGAACTGTGAAAGAATTCGCTCCTCTCAATAACCTTCCTCTGGAAAACTTTCTTGGTATCAGCTTTCTGAAATTCGCTTCCAAAATTGTCTCCCAAAAATTCTCGTCCAACTTTGTATATCAAAAATGAACCCCCAAAGTTGTGATAAGCAAATTCTCCTCAATTCGGGGCACTAATTGTGCGTTTACCCGAGAAGACTCTTTGCACAACTCAGTTAACTCAAATTAACTTTTATTATCTTTTCTAATTCTTTTGCATTCAACTTTCATGCACGATAAGTTGAATGATTAAATAACTTTATTTAAAATTTCACTTGACTTCAATTCTTAATTAATTTATTACTTTAAATCTTATGTGCACTTTTAAGAAATTAAAATAACATTATTAATTTTTATAATTTACTCTTTTAATTTAATTCTTATATTTAACTCATGATTAGATCATGCGATCTAGAATTCTTAATAAATTTATATCTTTCAACTTTTTAATTTATTTTAGAACTTAATTGATAACATATTTAATTAATTTAAATAACAATAATATTTAACATTTATTTAAAAATGAACTCCAAATATATTATTATTAAATTAAATAAATATTATCCTGTTCTAAATATATCTTAAACTTTAATTTCCATATTTTAATTCTTTTATTTAATTATTTAATTAATTAATTAAATATAAAGATATCATAATAATTCCTTATTAAATTAAATCATTAATTAGTCTTTTTTAATTAGACTTAATTAATAGAAAATACACCAAGGACTCATAAAGCAACATACGAAAACCCATCATAGAAAAATACATACCAAATCAAACAAAAGGGTTATAATCACCAAATTACATCATTTGATGCATTCAGAGGGTACTTAACTCAGATACTTGTCCTAATTATCAATTAGGACAATTGGCTAAAGGGTTTAGGATTTGGACTTAAGAGTTTATCTCCCCTCTCTTACCATTGAGACAGTGCGATAGGGTACGCTCATCCTGACAATTCAGGGAAGTCGATACCCGGTACCTGCAACCTGCATAAAATCCACGCATGTACAAACACAATATTCTAAGCTAAACAGGCAATGGCAGGAAGTGGTGCATCGTGTAGATCCCGACTAGCAGGTGACTACGACTCCCTTCCTTAACCATATCAGAAACACCATACATAAATAAAACAACACGCACACCATACACATGCAGTATGGGGTAAGTATCCATAAGAGGCACATGAAATAATAAGCCATCTAACTAATCATCATCAATAACTAAAACCATTGAATAATCATCATACATGTACGAAATATAGAGTACCAAGTAATCTCATCATATAATAAACTGAGTGTAAACATCATCTGATAATCTCTAAAATAATAATACTACTCATCAACCATAAATTGGCCTAAAAGAGTTTGGCAATCATATCATAAATGTAGCTCGAAAAATGTAAACTAGGGGCAGGCACTACATCCACCCCCCCTAGACTTAGGCTTACTCTTGGAAGCCTATAAACAAATAGGGATATAAATCCCGTAATCTAGATGCATCCTCCCATGTCGCTGAAGAGTCATCAGTAGGGTCCCATTGGACCCTTACCTGCTCTATGGTTCGACCCCTGAGGGTCAACTCCCGCTGCTCCAGAATACGAATTGGCTCCAAAGCCAGCTGCCCGTCCTCTACCTGTAATACATTCCAATCAAGAATATGTACAACATCAGGAATATACTGTCTAAGTACTGAAACATGAAAAACATCGTGAATGCGAGCAAGGCTGGGCGGTAAAGCAAGACGATAGGCAACTGGACCAATCCTCTCAAGAATATCGAATGGTCCCACAAAGCGAGGTGCTAGCTTCGAGCCCTTTCCATATCGGATCGGACTCTTCCGCGGACGCACTCTCAAGAAAACCTTCTCTCCCACAGCAAACTGCTTATCTAACCTATGAGCATCAGCATACTTCTTCTGCCTATCCTGTGCCGTTGTCAAGTGCTCTCGGATACGCACCACCTGTTGCTCCATGTCACGAAGCATCTCTGGGCCCAACAGGATGCGATCCTCAAGGCTATCCCAACTCAAGGGTGTACGACAAGGGCGACCATATAAGGCTTGGAAAGGTGCCATGCCAATAGAACTGTGATAACCGTTGTTGTAAGCAAACTCCACTAGGTAGAGATAGTCCTCCCAATGGGTCTGCCTATCCATCACGTACATCCTCAACATATCCTCGAGAACCTGATTCACTCTCTCTGTCTGCCCATCTGTCTCTGGGTGATATGCTGAACTGAAGTTCAACTGTGCTCCAAGATCATGCTGTAGTGATGTCCAAAATGCGAAAGTGAAAACATGATCCCTATCAGAAATGATCTTTCGGGGAATACCATGTAGTCTCACTATGTCACGCATGAAGATATTAGCTACTGAAGCTGCAGTGTAGGAAGACCTGATTGGTGCAAAATGTGCCACCTTGGTCAACCGGTCAACGGTGACCATGATAGCATCATGACGACGAAGAGTCATAGGTAATCCTACTATGAAATCCATAGAGATGATGTCCCACTTCCATGAAGGAATGAGATTCGGTTGCAAGAGTCCTGCCGGATGCTGGTGTTCTGCCTTGACTCTCTGACACTCAAGACATCTAGCCACAAAATCAGCAATGTCACGCTTCATCCCGGACCAATAGAATAAACGTCGCAAATCTGCATGCATCTTCTTGACACCTGGATGTGCCGAGTAAGGTGCACGATGGGCCTCTGATAGGATCAATATGCGAAGCTCATCCAGTAGTGGCACATAGATCCTTCCTGAAAGTCTCAAAAGGCCATCTGACTCTAGGACATAGCCTGAAAACTTACCCTCCAAGGGTCTCCCTGAATTGATCTCACTGCACACCTCCAGATACCATGAATCAGTGGGGAGTGCCTGAAGTATCTGACACCTCAAATCGACACTAAGAGTCATAGACGATATCACATGTTTCCTGCGACTCAAAGCATCAGCTACAACATTCTCCTTCCCTTGGATATACTTTACCTCAAAGTCATACTCGCACAAAAACTCCATCCAACGCCTTTTCCTAGCATTCAGATTAGGCTGCGTGAATATGTACTGAAGACTACGATGATCGCTATGTAGTTCAAATCTGTGTCCCAACAAGAAATGTCTCCATCTCACTAAGGCATGAACTACTGCTGCTAACTCAAGGTCATGTGTAGGATAATTCAACTCATGATCCTTGAGTTTGCGTGACTCATATGCAATCACTCGACCATTCTGCATTAGAACTGCTCCAATACCCTCGAGGGAAGCATCTGTACACACCATGAACTCACCTTCTGGATCAGGTACAGCTAAGATCGGTGCACTGGTCAGAAGCTCTTTGAGTTTCTGAAATGCTTCTACACACTTTTCTGTCCAAAGAAACTTCTTTCCTTTCCTCTGAAGGGAGGTAATAGGGTGTGCTATTCTGGAGAAGTTTTGAACAAATCTGCGATAATACCCAGCTAGACCCATGAAACTATGAATTTATGACACAGTAGTGGGTGCAGGCCAATCTACTATTGCCTGAATCTTCGCAGGGTCTACAGAGATACCTTCGCCTGAAATAACGTGTCCCAAATACTGTATCTCTGATTGAAAGAAATCACACTTTGCCGCATTGGCATAAAGTTGATTATCTCTCAAGCACTGCAAAACTAAACTCAAATGTTCCTCATGTTCCTTTTGGGACTTAGAATATATCAGAATATCATCGAGGAACACAAGAACAAATCTATCAAGATAGGAACGAAACACCCCATTCATTAAGCACATGAAAACTGATGGAGCGTTTGTCAGCCCAAAGGGTACCACTGTGAACTCATAATGCCCATAGCGAGTTCGGAAGGCGGTCTTATGAATATCAGCCTCCTTGATGCGAAGTTGATGGTATCCCGACTTAAGATCAATCTTAGAGAACACTGTAGCTCCCTTGATCTGATCAAATAAATCATCAATCCTTGGTAAAGGATACCTATTCTTTATTGTCACCTTATTCAGCTGTCTGTAATCGATGCAAAGGCGCAAAGAACCATCCTTCTTCTTCACAAAGAGCACTGGAGCTCCCCATGGTGATACACTAGGTCGAATACTACCCTTGGCCAAAAGTTCCTCTAACTGCAAACGCAACTCACTTAGCTCCTGAGTGGTCATACGGTAAGGCGCTCTAGAGATAGGTTCCGCTCCTGGAGTGAGCTCAATGCTAAAATCAATGTCTCTCTTCGAAGGCATGCCTGGAATCTCACTCGGAAAGACATCAACATACTCCTGTAAAATAGGGTGATCTAGGTTCTTCCTTGTAGATTCTTCCTCATCAAGCTCATTTACCGAAACGGCAAATACCTGACACCCCTTACGAAAGCTTCGCTTAAGTTGCATAGCAGAGATCATCCGTAGGGATATAGGTCTCGGTATCCCCACAATCTCAACATCCTTCCCTTGGTCATCCTGACACAAAATGGTCTTCTTTCTGCAGTCAATACTAGCCCTATGAGAGCCAAGCCAATCCATACCTAAGACCACATCGTAGGAGCCAAGAGGAATAACTCGAAAATTGACTGAAGTCTCGAACCCTCCTATGCTAAGTCCACACTTGTGAACTACCAAATCTGTGGAAACTTTAGCACCTGAGGCTAGTTCCACTTGCCAACCATGGTCTTGCTTAACCGACTCCAGCTTACACTTATCAACTAGAGATGGAGAAATGAAAGAATCTGTAGCACCTAAATCAAATAATACAGAGAGAGGTGTACCTCGGATAGCTCCTGTAGTCTCAACTACTGTCCCCTGATGGTCTGCCTGACGGTGATCCACCGCTGCAAATACTCTATGAGATCCACCTGTATTTTCGACTGTAGGCTCAGATGCTGCTGGCCTGGGTCCTGAATACTGAGATGCTCGCTATGGGCAGTATGCTGCAATATGACCAATCTGTCCACACGAATAACATCCCGTGACTCTGCTAGATCCTCTCCCTATAGGTGGTGCATTCGACCGCTGGTGGCTACCCCTGCTAGCAAAAGACTGGTTGCTCTGTGCAGGCCGAGATTGTTGATTCTACCTAATACGTTGAGCATTGCGATTGATCCTAGGGTTGGATCCACCGCCACCACTCTGTGCCTGAGGGTAAAATCCCTTATGCTGCTGAGGCTGCTACTGAGAATGTGGCTGAGAATACTGATTTCTCCTAGGGAAGGGAGGCTTCCTGATTCCACCAGAATTGTGGTTGCCCTTAGATCCTGCTACAGTAGGCGCTCCCACAAATCCCCCTTGCCCAAAGTTGACACTCTGCTCTACCAGGATAGCTCGATGTACCGCATCCTTGAGGGTCTTAGGCTCAAATACCTTAACACCCCCAATAAAACGGTTGTTCAAGCCTCGAATGAAATGTTGTGCCAATTGTGCTGGGTTGTCACTGAATCCCGAAAAAGGCATGAGCTCATAGAACTTGCGCTCATACTCTACAACGGTCATAGTGAACTGTCTCAGGTTATGGAACTCATCTGCTCTATGCTGCTTCCATTCCTCTGGTAGGAATCGCTCATGAAAACTCTCCAAGAAAATCTCCCAAGTGACACTACCCATGTCAATGCCCAACTTCTTCTCCTCAATAGTCCACCAAGTGGCTCCAAATAACTCTAGATTGGTAATGGCAAACCTCGCTTTGACATTACTGTCAAAGTCCTGCATAGCAAAATTCCTGTCAAGGGCAATAAGTCACTGCTCAGCTACATACCCAGAACCTTGCCCATTAAAGGGCTTGATCTTGGACCTCTGAAGATCCTTCATCTGAGAAGATACTATGAATCTATGTCGATCCTTCTGAGGACTCCTAGATCTGCGTCTATGCTCATGTCCAACCTGGTGTGCTCTATCCTGCTCAAGAACAGGAGGTAAGCGATCAATAAGGGTTCGCATCATTTGCCTCAGATCAACCTCCTCAGAGTCGGCATGTCCCTCATCGTGGTTCTCTTCCTGATGCTCACTGACATGCTCTTCCCTATTCTCTTTCTGAATGGGGCTCTCATGGATAGACTCATGAACACTAACATCTCTGCCTTGTCCACGACCTCTGCCACGACCAAGGCTATGGCCCCTAACGGAAGATCTCGTCCCAGATACCATCCTGCAATAATATCCAAGACACAAGATGCTAAAATAATCATGAAACATAATACTGAAATACATAGATAAAAGACACATGTTTTGCCAACAAGATATTTTCAATTTTCAGTTTACCTATAATTTCAGTTTAAGTATAATTTCAGTTTTGAAGTTTTGAGTGTTGAAGTATGAATAAAATAGGTAACTAATAGTTTATATACTGTTTCAGTTCAACTAGTTTCAAGTTTTAGTTTAAGGTTTGCATTTTTATTCAACTAGTTAATACTAGTGGCGTTCCAATATACCCAGAGCTCCCAATGTAGAAACTTTGGCTCTGATACCAGATGTAACGCCCCGCCAAGGGATCCAAAAGAATTAACCTAAAGTTTCACTAAGTTTGGTAAACATTTTTTTTTTAAAGTAAGAAAGTATGACATACACACCAAACAAATAGTAGAGGAAGCAATAACATGTAATCATCGACAAACATACATTGCAAGTTACATTTCTTAAAGATCCCAAGACGTTGAGTCACGTTTTAAATTTAATTAATTATAAGTCTAACAACTATCACATACATATAAAAGAATAATCAGAAACTCCAATGTCCATAATATACATTTGTTCCGAATGCTCCTTGGCAAATTAATTCGGAATGCTCATTCATCCACTGTACATGTCACAGGGTATGAAAGGCTTAAAAGAATATACATATGTAAAGATCAAGATACAACATCCTCAAATCCATGATACAAAGTATAGTAAAAATATATGAAACTATTCACCATACATGATACATCCATACATCCATAATGATAAAACATCTATCATAAAATCTAACCATCCATCATACTAATCCAAGAACATAGTGTAGGTAAATGCCAATCACGAAATCTCCAACCACGGTGACCACGGAACGGATCTCAATGGTAAGAGTAAAAGCACTACCACCCGACCGCGTGGAACCTAAATGGTCCACTCCCACCGAGCTGAGGAGATAGTCTCAAGTCCCAAATAGGATAACAAAACCTATAATCATAAATACTCTCTAAGTCCAGGAAATCCTATAAGTATGCTAACTCAAGGGTTCCTAAAAAGATCGACATCTAAATCCCAGAGGTACCACAAGACACGTAGGAAACCTAATATGCAAGCGGGAAAGTGTCATCGCAAAAGTCATGTAGAAGTTACCCGAGCAATCCCTTAGGAATCCCAGGTCCCTACTGATCCTGCGGCCACTAGTATCCTCTCGTACTGACGAGGCATACTATGGTATTCAAGGTCGTAACCAAGCATCCTCTCTACCCCATCCTAGTCTGTACTAGCACTCATCGCATGGGAGAAAACATACAATTATCTTGTTAGGTTCATTTTCTCTCATTTAGTGTAAATGTTTTCACTTATTAAAAACGACTTACAATGGGTTTCTCTAGGCAGCCTCTTAGGGCTCCGACCCCCATTGCAAGCCACTTCCCGACTCTACACATAGATAACCTACCCTAGCTCATGAACTCATAAATCAAAGAATCATAATAAAACCATCTCAGTCCTATGCGAGCAACTGAAAATATCATAAAAAGATAATCCACAAAATATATCAGTTCTTCATGAGCAACAGATAACATCAAATAGTAATCAAGTAATCACGACAGTTCTCTATCAGCAACTGAAGGCATCAATGATAAGTCACAAAATCCAATGGTTCTCTAATGAGCAACCAGAAAGTAATACAAGTATAACTGATCGAGACTCAGAAATGGTTATCAAATATAACTGATCGAGACTCAAAAATGGTTAAGTTAGGTATTCTCAAATACATACATCTCAGCTTCACACAAGGAACTGGAAAGCAATCACAAACAGTAAACACAATCATGTCATAGAGCACTTCATCACATTACCATGGTTAGGTTAAGAAAGATCGAGACCAAATCATCAAGACATCACATTCACAAACCCCGAGCCTCTGGTAACAACCTGAACTGGTCAACGCTAAACCAACCCCAAAACATTCAAAGTACAAAGACAACATCAAAGTCTCAGAGATTGGATCTGAAAGTATATTATTTAAGTTAAGGTAAGGTTTGTGATTTAGTTTAATGTCGAATTCAAGTAACAAAGTTTTCACAACTACCCTTTTTCGAATAACCCATTTCTATAATAACTTTCATTAAATCAATATCCAAATTTATAATTTAGTCAAATAAAATTCATTATTAATTAACTTAATTAAACTAATTTTAATTAAATTAATCAATATTCATTTGATCTAATTACTTATTTTAATCTATCCATTAATTGTTAAATTATTAATTTTTAACTAAAATTATCAATAATTTAATATTTACCATTTATGTGAAATACATTTAATATTTATTATTTAAGTATTAATAAAATAAAACTTTTATTAAATAAAAATATATAATAATTTTATTAATTAAAAATTTTAATTAATAATAAAAATCATTTTTTTGTAAATAATATATATAAAAAATAAATAAATGAATTTACAACTATACATATTTTTTTTTTTTTTTTAAATAATAAAAAAAATAATAAAAAAAAAAAACACTTTACAATATACAACCGCCGGCTTAAATAAGCTGACGGCCTATCGCAGACCTGCGGACGCAGGGCCTACGGCAGCAGGTATGTCGTACCTGCTGTCGCAGTACCTGCGACGCAGGTCTGTCGGCTGAGCCGACCGTGGGGGGTGGGCACGGGGTAATTCCCTCCCCCCCCACAAACTTATAAAAATATTATTATATTTAATTTTATTTTATTTTATATATATATTTTTTAAAAAAAAATACAATCAATATATATATAAACATTTTTTTTAAACTATATATATATATATTAAAATAATTAATTAATCTTTCTTTCTTTTTTTTTAAAAAAATATATATATAAATATATGCCTTGAAAGATTGTTTCCTCCTCTATCTTGATATAGAAAATATAGTCATTCATCCAAACGTTAATCTAGAATCTCGGTATTAAATTCAACCCTTCCCATTTAAATCTCATGTTGGAAGAAGTTTATAAACAAGTAACTGATAAATACCAATTTCGTAATGTTTAAGTATTCTTCACAAGGAATTTTAGATTTACAAACCCCAGACACGAAGAAGACAGGAAAGGATAATTGCGTATTAAATCGATAATCGAAAACACCAGACCCTACCTGATTCTGATGCTATTATGCAATCTCCAGGAACTATGAAAGAATTCGCTCCTCTCAATAACCTTCCTCTGGAAAACTTTCTTGGTATCAGCTTTCTAAAATTCGCTTCCAAAATTGTCTCCCAAAAATTCTCGTCCAACTTCGTATATCAAAAATGAACCCCCAAAGTTGTGATAAGCAAATTCTCCTCAATTCGGGGCACTAATTGTGCGTTTACCCGAGAAGACTCTTTGCACAACTCAGTTAACTCAAATTAACTTTTATTATCTTTTCTAATTCTTTTGCATTCAACTTTCATGCACGATAAGTTGAATGATTAAATAACTTTATTTAAAATTTCACTTGACTTCAATTCTTAATTAATTTATTACTTTAAATCTTATGTGCACTTTTAAGAAATTAAAATAACATTATTAATTTTTATAATTTACTCTTTTAATTTAATTCTTATATTTAACTCATGATTAGATCATGCGATCTAGAATTCTTAATAAATTTATATCTTTCAACTTTTTAATTTATTTTAGAACTTAATTGATAACATATTTAATTAATTTAAATAACAATAATATTTAACATTTATTTAAAAATGAACTCCAAATATATTATTATTAAATTAAATAAATATTATCCTGTTCTAAATATATCTTAAACTTTAATTTCCATATTTTAATTCTTTTATTTAATTATTTAATTAATTAATTAAATATAAAGATATCATAATAATTCCTTATTAAATTAAATCATTAATTAGTCTTTTTTAATTAGACTTAATTAATAGAAAATACACCAAGGACTCATAAAGCAACATACGAAAACCCATCATAGAAAAATACATACCAAATCAAACAGAAGGGTTATAATCACCAAATTACATCATTTGATGCATTCGGAGGGTACTTAACTCAGATACTTGTCCTAATTATCAATTAGGACAATTGGCTAAAGGGTTTAGGATTTGGACTTAAGAGTTTATCTCCCCTCTCTTACCATTGAGACAGTGCGATAGGGTACGCTCATCCTGACAATTCAGGGAAGTCGATACCCAGTACCTGCAACCTGCATAAAATCCACGCATGTACAAACACAATATTCTAAGCTAAACAGGCAATGGCAGGAAGTGGTGCATCGTGTAGATCCCGACTAGCAGGTGACTATGACTCCCTTCCTTAACCATATCAGAAACACCATACATAAATAAAACAACACGCACACCATACACATGCAGTATGGGGTAAGTATCCATAAGAGGCAGATGAAATAATAAGCCATCTAACTAATCATCATCGATAACTAAAACCATTGAATAATCATCATACATGTACGAAATATAGAGTACCAAGTAATCTCATCATATAATAAACTGAGTGTAAACATCATCTGATAATCTCTAAAATAATAATACTACTCATCAACCATAAATTGGCCTAAAAGAGTTTTGGCAATCATATCATAAATGTAGCTCAAAAAATGTAAACTAGGGGCAGGCACTACAGCATAAATGTGTTAGGTGATCTAAAAGGTAGAATGTGTAGTTGATTGTAGTAAATAAGTATTGATTCAATCAAGGTGTCCTTATAGAATGGGTTTTTGTTGTAAATAACACCTCTGGGTCTAAATCATGATATTGAGAAGTGGAAGCCAAATCTCATTCCTAAAAGAACCTAGGCTATCTATTTTCTATAAATAAAAAGCAATTTTCTTCCCATCTTGACTCTATATACTAGTTAGTTAACAAATATCTCATAAAATTATGGAATAATGATCATTGTACTACACACAAGCTCTCATCAATGATGGATTTTTCAATCCAAGACCTTTTAATAGATCATAGCAATAAATTTTGTATCATTTTCTAACATTTAATGTTGACTTCAAAATTCAAATGTGAGATCAACTTAATAAATAGAAATGTAAATGTAAAATAATTATAGCATTAACTATTAGAAGACAATTTATGTTCTTGGAAATACCTTCAAGTAGGTAGAAAAATTCAAAAATAATGAGTTAAACTCATACTACTCATCCTTAGTTGTTCATACTATATAATATCTATTTTTATTTTTATCATCTTTTCAATGCCTTAGTACAACATTTCTACATAGTTGTGCAATGCATTTCCATCACTGAAACTCTATATGTATTGGAGAATGGATTAGATTAATCCAAATGTTAGAAATCATAATTGAACCTAAAATATATAAGCTTACAAAGATATTCTAAAAAAATAATTTTTCATTATATCACAAACTAAATTACTCCTCTATTAGAGATTTCAATAATGTGCTACATAATTGTGACTTGATTCCCATAAAATAAAAAACAAAAATAATTTGCTATTTAAATGAGAAAATACTTATGCATTACTTATATGTTTCTTGAAGTGAAGCAAATGCTCGTTAGTTAGGAATTTGGGGAGTCAGTAGGGTACCAAGTTAAAAGGATCAAAGATCAACTTTAAGGGATATAATGTTGAAAGAATATAAACATGTATCTATACTCTTGGCTTTGGTTCTATCATAATAAGGAATTGGATACGTTATATTTATAAGGTTTTCATATAGGCTTTCCCAATTCTATGTAGCAAAAATGGTGAACGTTTTTAAAAGGACAATTTGATCTATGCACATTTTGCCTAACATGCGTAAGGTAAACATGAATCAACATCCTTATAAATGTCCACTTGACACTCACAACTAAATTTTTTGATGCAATAATATTTTGTGTCAATTAACGATGAAATATATTTACCCTATTTCTTCAACTATTTTTTTTTCATTTTTAACAAGTAACTTATCTAAGGGATTGGTGATTGATAATAAAATTGTGTAGTTTTCATTTTTTTATGGTATCTATGATAATGATGAATGTATACATTTCTAGTTCTTACTGGCTTAATATATAAACAAGTCCTAATCCATTTATTCAATCACACATGTAGGAGAAGAGATAAGACTAACATATTCATATGAAAAAAGCACTTGTAAATCATAGTTTTAATTAAAAAATTCTATGTCAATTTTTAATAGCATACAATAGTTTTTACAATCTTCAAATAGATCAGTAGTCAAAAAAATTCTACAATAGATATCTAGCTCATAAAAATAAATGAATACATTTTAACATTGATTAAAAGTGCATGATCAAGCTTATTTATGATCATTTATTTCAACCTCAGTCCATTTCTCTCTAATATTTGAATTTGAATAAAAGAATACCACTAGTATTGTTATAGATTGTTGAAATAAATTGAAAACGATTAAATCTTATAAGAATTATTTTAAATTGAACAGAATAATTTTTTTAACCTTTCAAAAGATCTAAATTAAGTTAAAGTTTACTTTTTAACATTCTTCTTAACTTTTTATTTTAAAGATTAAAAATCATTCACTACCCACATATCTTAACGCACCATATCTTAAGGGCCTGTTTAGATGCAGGCATAGGAATGAAGAACATAAATGCATAATGGGAATAAGGATGACTATTCTAATAACAGCTATTTTTTGAAATGAGTATAAGCTCATTTTAGAGGCAAAATTGAAATATGTATTCCTATTCCTTATTTAAAAAATGAACCAAATAGAAAATAGAAAACATATTCCAATTTTCCTATTCCTATTCCAACAACCAAACAGACCCTAAGTGAAAACGAATCTTTCTACCATTCTTTACCATTCTCATGGCCCATTGAGAAACTGAAACGATATCCAAACAATAGTTCACATGTTAAAAAATCAATTCAATGATTGTGTTGTCCTATGTGTAGCGGAGAGGACTTTTGGCATTAGCTCTAGAAATGGTGCGAATAAAAATGCAAACAGCCATGCCTTACCTTGGCAAAAAAACTTGATGTAAGGTGGCAGACGCGAAGGGTCGATCAACTTAATAATTGTAATGATGTTAAATCTTTTTAACAACACTGTACAAAATAAAACCGTACAAATTACAATGCCAATCAACTGGCTCAGCAGGACATCGACACAAAAATTGTATACAGTATCGCCTGGTCACTTACCAAGCCTCTCTTTTCGTTTCAACCAAATCTTCGCAGATTAGTGCACAATAATATTTTGTTAGAACTGGCAGAACAGAATGTTGATGAATGTAAATCATTGCGCTCATCAAGCTCCATATTTCTTTTTATCACGTCCTTCCTCTGTAGCATAGATGCCAGCTGCTGAAAAGCAATTTCCTCACAAGGGATGATAAGTCCCAAGTGATGATCAAATCCACACTCTTCCTCGGCCTTATCCAGCAATGTCCGGAACACATTATGATTCAAATACTCAGTGGGGATTATAAACCTAGATCGTTCACTGCCTACAGAAACTGCACAATGCCCCTTTGGGACATCAGTTGGAAGAGCACTACATGATCTACCATTTAACTCATCATCTCCAAAGGTGAAATATCTCGTTCTCTTTAATGGAGAAAGAGCACTGACAACTGCCTTATGGGCACTGGCAAACCTACACAGGGATCTGATTATCATTGCCATTGCAGAACAGTTTCACCAAGATAAATTGATAGAGATGCAAAGTAATGCTTTGTGGCTAAAATGAAGAATACGTGCGTGTATATATTGCAACCAAAATTAATATTCCACCCAACAAAGGTGAAGAAACATTGTATGAATAATGTGGCCAAACTCTAAAATTAACAATAGTGGCCCTTAATGATTTTTGTACATAATGGTAGCAGCGGCATGTGTCTCCTTGTTAAGTGTAGGGTCGCTTACAAACAAATGGTCCTTTATTGATTCTATTCTATAAACTGTAGAGCTTTTCCTGAAATAGACCCAACCACGTGATATGTTCCTTAGGGATTTCTGAAGGAGTGATGCATGGTGATAGTTGTCAATTGGTACACTACGTATAGAAATTGTCTGGATTATGTCTTTAAATGATCGAATGCATGTGATTGCATTTGGTCCCACAAACAAAGAGCATTCTAGCGGAAGTGAGCTATTTACAGATTACTTTTAGGAATCGAGTGTAAACTGAAATCCAATGTCAAGAGTGGAATAGGTGGAATCATATGTATTTTTTTTAATAGAATAAAATATTTTATTTAGCTATTTTATTATTATTTAATAAGTTAATGTAATTATTCAATTTATATATTTTTTACTTTAGTATTCTACACATGTATAACATCCAGTAATCTAATGAGAGCTAAGTACCTTGGTAATCTTAATTTTTCTCAGTGTTTTTGGAAAAATGATCTTCCTATGGGCTCTAAAATATGGGGTAACATTGTGAGAAATAGAACCCTTTTGAAGGAGGGAGTAAGGTGGATTTTGGGGAATGGTAACTAGATCAATTTCTGGGAGGATCCATGGCTTATAGATAAACCTTTGTCAAAAACAAAGTTTGAGTCTCTCAAATATAATCTCCAAGACATGCAGGGTAGAATGGTTGTGGATTATATTGGCTCGGGAAGAAAATGGAAGAAGATGAAGTTGCAACGGAATGACTTGATAGGAAGGGCCCTGACTATTGAGCTGAATTCTTTGCTGGAAGAGTACAGGATCCTGTGAAGAGATAGGACTGATGAGTTCATTTGGAGGGCAACCTCGGATGGGGAATTCTTGATTAAATCTGCCTACAAGCTAATATTTGATAAAACTCTTGAACCTAATGACTGGGGAAATGTTTGGTTTAACCATTTAATCCTGAAAAATCAACATTTTCTGGTGTACCACTATCCATGAGATAATTCTCACTATTGATAACTTGAGGAAGAGGGGGTTCCAAATACCCAATAGATGTTGTATGTGTAAGAGGGAGGAAGAGAGCATCTCAATCCTTTTCCTACATTGTAGCTTTTCTTCCAAGGTGTGGGGGAAAATTCTCCAGAAGTTAGAGGTGAATTGGGTGTTCAATAAGGATATGGGGTATTTGGTGAACTATCATGGCCTCTTCACCCTCTTGTTGATTATTAATTTGTGGAAGATTATTCCCCCCAGGTGTGTTGGGGTATTTGGAAGGAGCAAAATAACAGGGTGTTCAAAAATGAGGAAAGGGAGGTGAAGGTCATGGTTGATATGGTCTTCAAATTGATACTTGATAACATTAGATGCAACAATTGGAGAAAACCAGCATTCCCACCTTCTACCCTAGAGGTTAGAATTGTGAAGTGATGGTCGTTGATGGATGGGATTATGGAGATTGATAACTCTAATCTTATGGCTAGAAAGAGAACTTGATGGAAACCCCTGCCTGCTAACTAGGTCAAACTTAATTTTGATGGTGCTACCAAAAAGGAAGGATCGGTGGGGGGAGGGATTGTTAAGGACTGTAAGAGAAGGATGCTATTGGCTTATGCTGGTCCATTAGGGAATGTTTCAAATAATGTTGTAGAAGTGATGCTCTATACTAGGTTATAATGTTTGTCTTGAGTATGGGATGGTGGGATGTGCAAGTTGAAGGTGATTCTAAAGTCATTATTGAGACTGTTAAAGGCAATATGAGGGAGGGATGGGCTATCAAAAGTATTATTGATGATATCAAGTACCTATTAGCCACCCTCAATAGGTTTGATTTGAATCACATTTTTTGATAGGAAAATAGTGTGGTTGATGGTATGGCGGTGATTGACTTAAAGCTAGAAGGGCTAAGAGGTTGGAGGAACTTGAATGCTTTGCCAAATTTGGTGAGGGAGTTAGTGAATAAAGAAATAAATAATGATGAATCCTAGATAGTTACTATGTATAGTGTTGTTGAGCTGGCAGGGAAAAAATTTACTTGCTATGTATGTGGTAAGGAGAAAAGGCTTGGGTACGGGCAATCATTATAACTCATGGCCCAAAAATTGGAAGTTTGAAATGGGAGAATTTTTATTCATTTCCCTTTATGGAGTATCGTACACCATGTAGAAAAAAGATTTAATTTTTATAGATTTGTGGTATGTTGAGAATGATAGAAATGATTGGGGAAAAGATCATGGTAGCCATCTCGTGATCTTTCTCACCAATTTGGCAGGTTCCATTATTACTATTAATTGTAATTATCATCTCCATTTAAGGATTTATCTTTCTAAGAGTGAAGTATTTTTTAGGGACTAGGATTTGAATAGAGAGAGAGGAGAGAAAAAAATTTATAGAGATGGGAGGTGACCTGATGCACATTGAACTGACCATGATTGATGATAGTGTGAGGAAGCTCTTAGTCTAGTACATTATGAGGGAGGGAAATTTTGTCCCACTCATGGAGACTCTGAATGGTCACAATGAGAATTGTTCTATATAGTTTGTTAACTCATGGAAGAATCATAAAGTGACAATTAATGGTATCTCATTTCACTTTTCAGACGAGGTGATTGCTATGGCGATGAGCATGGTGATGAGGGGAAGAAAATGGCAGAAGGTGACACAAGTGACTGTTGAAACTAGTCTACAATTCTTTGAGGAAGGAGAGGAATTCGTTCAGCACAAAGGGGGTTTCATGAGGGAAAAACTACCTAACCCATGGAATGAGTTTTGTCTTATTCTAATGAAATATCTTACCCTAGAAGGAAGGTATGGAGTTTGCTACTACTACTACCATTTTCCTCTTCTCAATCATTTCTAACACTGTGATTTTCTTTCACTTCCCTTCTTCCTGCTGCATGATCTTGAGGATATTGTTGTTAATGTGAAAGATAAAATGAGAAGGGGAGTTAATTTTACTATTTTACACTAGGGTTTAATTTTTAGGTTGTACCAATTTCACCTTGCCCTGGTCCCCCTTAGGATTGTGGAAGTTAATATTCCTGTTCACCTGAACCCTAGGTCCCAAAAGGCCCCCCTTAGGATTACGAGTCCTATAGCCCCTACCCCTTAGCCCTCTCCTAGTGGGTCTGCAATGAATCCCTCCCCTAGGGGGAAAAAAGGAAAAGATAAGGAGAAAATGCAGACAAAATTGAAGGATGAGGGAGAGAGGTGGAAGGAGGAGATTGGGGAGGTTGGGTAAGTCTCAAGCTAAGAGGAAGTTAAGGGAGGGAGCCTCGCAAGAGGACAAACTAGATTCTAAGGATTCAGGCTGCCACAAAAGATGAATGAAGGAGAAAAATGTTAATAGTGGAATGGGAGGTATGGAGGAGGTTGAAGAGGAGATTTCTGATTCCTCTAGGTTGATCTTAGGTAATGGCAAGGAGAATAAGAGGGTGTTGAATGTCTCAGCGATAGTTGTGCCTAGGTGTGTGGACCTAAGAAAAATATCAATTCCCCAAAATGGTGGACAAGATGCCTTCCCCTATTACAATCTCCTTCCCTATTAAGGTAGGTTCTAAAAAGGCCACTAACCCCCTTGATGTGCAGGTTACTGAGGCTAGTAGGGGCAAACATCTGGGCAATTCAGATAAGGCTTGTAATGAGTTATGGGAGAGAATCCAAGCATTGGAGGAAAGAATGGGACTATTAACCAAGTTTATTGTTAAAGTCACTCCTGCAACAGCTACCACTATGTGCCTCTTGAAGGATTCCAAAGGGGGCCCTCCCAGAGAGGACTCTAAGATACTTTTTAACTTCTTGGCAGAGGACTAGGTGAATTTCCTTTGGGGGAGGAAGGAGGTCAAGAAATCTTATTGACTCCCCCCTTCTTTAATTTTTGCGTGCTGTTAATTTTCTTGTTTATAGACCTTTTCAATTTTAAGGTTGTCACACCTTTTTTTTTTGTTAAGTGACTTCCACTTGTTAAGAGGCATTTTGCTTTAAGCCTTTAGTTACTTTTATAATTATAGCATTAACTTTTGTTGCTTGTTAACAAACATTTTTCTTAAAGCCTATAGTTACTATAATAATTATAGTATAAACTTTAGTTTTCATTTTAAAAAGTATTAGGAATTAGTTGTGTTGTAATGGCTATTTATTGGTAGTCATCTAGCTTGTTTGTAATGGGCTAGCCCCTTTGTTTTGGCTATTTTTATTTCAAAAACATCCAGTAATCTAATTATATATCAATAGTTTTAAAGAAATTTATCTATGCAAAATATATATTTGATATAAATTGATACATTCACACAAAAATTTATATCAAAGTAATTTATAGAATATTACTAGTTCAAAAATGAATTCTACTATTGGATGACTAGGAAGTACACCACAAGATGAGATGCCTTGTTGAAAGATACACTATATCAAAAATTTTGGATCACATCTTCCTTAAAAACTATTTGTTTGACCAAAAGCTCAAAAATGAAACTTGATAACTCAACTTGAACCATACATCCTATAAGCAATCCAATGGTAGATTTCATAAACAAATTATTAATATTTTATAAACCATTTCCTTTATATATTTTTTATTCAAGAGAAAAACATAAAACATTGAGATTTAGAGGATAGAAACAGGGTAGGACTTCTCTATAGCCATCTAAAGAGGAGTTCAATAGCTTAAAATTTCAAGAGGAAGCTATACACCAAGAGGATGAAGAACTTACAAAAGATAAAGAGGAATATCTCCAAGTAATAATTTATTGTGATAATATGACAAGAAGACTATGTGCAATGGGAATCACTATACTTATATGTCAAAAGAGATGGAAAACACACAGTCTTGCACCCACATAAGAACAACATGTTTTTACTCACCCATGTCAAAGTCCTACTAAGTAGTTGTTAGGTTATCTTACATCAGAACAAGAGGGCAAAAGCACAAAATTGTGTCACCCTTTTGTAAAGGAAAAAGCTAACAAAAGTATAACTATTCACCTTCAATGACATAAATTTGGTATTATTATTTTGAATTTGGAAATGAAGTAAACTATTAAAATGTGTAGAAATGGATGAATTTTAGGATTGTGATTTTTAAAAATTATTTAGAATAAGAATTGATATATTTTCCTACTTTTAATAGATAATTTTTTAGGTGCTAAAAAATGTTGAAAATTAGGAGTCTAGTTCCCACCACAAAACTATATGGAAATAAACTTATTTCCCTTTTATTTTAGACTATGTTATAGCTAACATATATATCCAAAACAATCAAAAATTAAAATTAGTTTTAGCCCTATATTTTCTCTTTTATATGGATTGAAATTTCAACTCACCTGAAATTGATAGCTTTCATCTCCCACCACATTTTTCAAAACAAATCTATTCTAACCAGAAGAAAAAGTTATGCATTCTAGAAGAAGACTCTATCCTCTAGAATGTCATATAATTTTTAGATATTTTAAAACTGATTTAATATTTTTTTCTTTCTCAAAATTGACATCTTTTTTAGTGTTAAAATACATGGTTGTGGAATTTTCTAATTACAATATGCTATATCTAACTAATGCACTATAAAATTTACATGAGAACATTTTTGACTCTAAGCTCTACAAAATGATGCTTATATATTATTAAGAAATATCATAAAAAATAGTAAGAGTTATTGAAATGCCACTTTTATGAAATAATTCTATTTCTTTAGTAATTGGATACAAACTAGTATGAAACATGCATTTAATAGACATTTTCAATTGGAAAAATGTGAGACCATATATAACTTAGCTATAATAAATTTATCTATATCATATGTTTAAAAAAAAAAAAAATTAGATAGAAATACTCAAATTCATTCATTCAGATAAGTTAGCCTAAAAGGTGACACAACTTTATACTTTTACCCAAGAAGGATAAGGAAAAGCTTGCTTTGATATAATATCCTAGAAATCTAATCACTAGCTTTAAGTATACATTCAAGATACGTTCAATGGATGGTCAATTTAAATATTTTAAATAAGTAATCTTACATGATGACTCTAAAAAGTAATGAATAAAGAAAGAAAACATACAAGGATTATTTGATAGAGGATTGATAAGGGAAATTGAAGTCCTTGTTTTCTTTGACTAGTTTTGAGCCCCAAGAAGGATGGAGGCTATAAAATGTGAAAAAATTCTAGAAGAATTGAAAAAAATAAAATTGTTAGGTACATAAATTCACTTTACTAAGAATCAATTATTTCTTTAATTGTTTGAGTAGTGCAAAAAAATTCTAAGGTAGACTTGAAAAGCGGTTATCATCAATTAGAATTAAAAAGGGTGATTAAAACAAAATAAACTTTATTATAAATGATGGCCTCTATAAAAAGCTATTTATTCTATTTTGCTTAACCAACACTCTAAGAACACTTAAGAGGATTAAGAATGAGGTCATTAAATAATTTGTAAGTAAGCTTTTCATAGTATATCTTGGTAAAATCTCATTTTATACTCAATTAACATAAGAGTGTCTTAGAAATTTAATGATATTATTAAACAAGTTTCTTAAAGAGAGTATGTTAATCAATCTAAAGAAGTATATTTTAATACTACATAAATAATGTACTTTGAGTTGTTTATCTCACAAGAATCTAATTAAATATTGACAAGGAGAAGATAAAGACAATGATTCAAGAGCATGCTCTTAAGAGTGTCTTGAGATAGGAAACTTTATGGTTTGGGAAGTTTCTATAGATAATTTGTATAAAATCTTAGAAGGATTTATATGAATAAAACTAGAGAAGATATGAAGTCATTTCATAGGAATGAGAATTCAAATAAAACTTTTTATATGCTGAGGAAGAACATAATACATGAAGCTTACTTTCATTTACCATATTTACTAGGCTTGTTGATGTTGAATGTGATTATTTTAGAAGACTTTTTTTGGAGGGTTTTTGTGTCAAGATGGAATGGAATTTTTTTAATTCATTTAAAATATTAATGATGCAAAGAAGATGTATTCAACATTTCATCAAGTGTTTTATGGCATTGTTATGATTTTATGAAATAGATGAATTATATATTGCATATGGATTTTTTGTTGTTTACTTATAATCATGCTCTACTTAATTTTCAAAAATTCAATAGAAGTTGAGTGAAAGAAATGTAAAATTAATTATTATTATTGTAAATAATAATATTAATATTAGGGATGAGATTGATCAATCATAGAAAGTTGAGGATTCTTTGAGTACAAGGAGCTTGATCATAAATAAGTATCGAGTGATCATATTGATTTTGAAAGGTTAAAGTGCATGCACATGGTACATGAAAACATCGAGGAGGCATCTAAAGAATATATATGAATCTTCTTATTTGGGACAATCTAAGTCCTTTGATGGATTTAATGATACAAGGGCATTTATCATTCAATAGTACACAAATTTCCATTTCCATAATATTCATGAGAGAGAGAGAGAGAGAGAGAGAGAGAGAGAGATTTTGGCATCTTGGAAGTGTATATTGGGCATAAAGAGATATTCTAACTTAATTAAATAAACACTATTAATCGTAAGTCATTAGTAATTATGTTTAAAAAGAAGAGTTTGAATGGTAGGTATGTATCAATCATTCACCATTTGATCCTAAACAATTCATAGGATTCAGTAAGTTTGGACTTTTTAATTTCTATGCAAAGAAATACAAAGTAACATAGTCAAGTTTTTTATTTGTCAATAAGTTCTATAAAATGGCTCATTTGATCCCATTTCTAAGTTTCTTTTGAAGAATATAGACAGAGTGCATGGAGTACCTAGGAGAACTATTAAAGAACAAAATAATTAAATTTGTATGACACTCTAGAGGACAAATTAAGGAAGAGTTTTGGAGCTAATTTGATTTCCCTTGAACTTACCATTATTAGTATGATATTCAAAGACAATAAATCAAAATGAGTCTTGCAACAATCTTGAGAAGCTTCGTGACTATGCATAAACATGTATGCATATGATACTTAAATAGGAATAATTTTTTATAAAGTAAAGTCCACCTTAGGGTGGGAAATTAGCTTTTTACTTAAAAAATATCTTAACATCTTTATTAATTGTAAACATGTAAATAATAGATGCAACAACCAAAAATTTCTAATACACATACTCATACACCTCTGCCATAAGAGAAAAATTATGAGCATCAATTTTAGAAGAATCATCCAATAGGTGACATCACTTGTCAAGATATAAAAATTAAGAATGATCATTGCACTTGCGAGGAGCTTTGGAAATTATGTTGTTGTCTTGGCAAGGGGAAGATCCAATTAATTGAGGTGGCTATACCAAATCACAAGGAAGAAAGAAAATGATTGAAAGTGAAATAAAAAGTGACTAATGATGTAGAGAGAGTCACTACATGTTTAATGACTGTGTCATTTAGCTTATTTTGTGTTTGTGGTAAACTTTAAGAGAAGTGATCCTCAATCATGTTCTATAAGGGGTGTAATCAATTTCAATTTATTTAACACTTTCCACCAAGATTAGATTTTATACAATGGGGCACAAATAATACTAGGTAAAGGTGGTAGAAGGAACTATACTACCATGCAATCATAGGTTCTAAAACTAAGTATTACATTTGGGAACTAAATAAAAATAGATGATTTTACTACAGTATATTTGAAGGATACATATTTCATATAGGAGATTTAACAAATATAGACTCTTCAAAAGTATACACAATGTTTAAAGGTAATGCATTTTTTGTTTGAGGTGGATGATAAGAATATGGCAGTAAGAGAGATGTCCAATAGATCCTGAAGAGAGATTTTAGAAAAGATGATCAAGAATTGTTTTTAGAAATATAACTTCAATATTGAGAATGAAAAATGGAAGAATAATGTGGTACATAATTCATTGCCTAATTTACTTTCCATATTATCCCTATTTCAAGTTTCATAGGATTAGAGAGCATGCTTTCTAGCTGAGAACTCAAAGAACATTTTTTCTTGTTAATTTATGGAAAATCAAATTAGTATGACAGGTTTAAGTTAGATGTTGATGTCATAAAATATAAGGATGAGATCTATTTGGTGCAAGAATGAAAAATGAAAAAGATGATCACAGGGGAGATTCATGATACTTTCCTCATAGGATTCTTGGGATTCATGATCACCAATAAAGTGAATAATGGTGTTGCCTTATCATAACCATCTAGATACTTCTGGAAGCCATTTATAAGGTGTTTATTATTGTAGGTAATCTTTGTGGAGTTATCTTTTCATGTACATTTTCAATTATAATTTTGATTAATTTTTTGGGGTGTTGATCTTCACGCGAAAGATCATCCCTATCATGACAATTATGGTTCTAGTTGGAATCACTATTTACCCTAATCTCCCCATCTTTCCAATTTTTTTAATTTCTTAATTGAGGAGAAATGTAAAGAGACCTCGGATATATCTTTATAATATTAATATAATGATTCATCATTCTTGGTGATTCATTCCATTTTTTGTGATGTGATCTATGTTTTATTAATTCATCAACTAGTCATTAGGGATAAAATAATGCACAAAGTGAGGAGTGTAAGTGTCACATTGTGGAATTTAAGACCTTGTGAAGACTATATGTTTTTGCATATGGATATTGTGTATCCCTAAATTGGTTATAAGCTCTTTTGTACAAGTATGTTGCATAGACATTCTTTTCCATATGGGTGGTGAATTGATGAAACCATACAAGGGTGTTTATTGGTATGGTTGTGGAGAAACTATGAGCTATATCAGTAAGAAGGTGAAGTGTGGGTGTTAAATGCATTTTTGTATAGATAGTAATTTCCATATTTTATATTTTTCATACTTCGAATTTACCAACTAGTATATTTAATACATTATTTATGTCACACTAGGGTTAGACCAAATGATTTGTATAATACACCATAGTCTTGATGACACTGGTGATCATTTATAGAGATTTTTTTTGGACAAATGTAAAAATATATTTTGTAGTATCTTCTCTAGTTATATATACATTTTTGGCATAGATTACAATTCTAAAATGTTTAAACTATTGGTTGTCTCTTTTTGGTCAAGGATCCAATTTGAGAGCATCAATAGCTTTTTTTTATAGTATTTTAAAGGGTGATTGTTTGGATTCCTCATAAATTCAATGTAATCCTATCTTGTTCTTATTCTTATTTTCTTTGCACAAGTTATTCTTATTTTTTAATAATATTTATTTAGTTTTCTCTCTCACTTTATTTAAAATAATACCACAAACAATCCATATTCACTTTCTCTAAACTCTAAAATGGCTACTAAGTTAGAATATGTAGTCAAAATAATAATCATGTCTAATATTAATTGAAGATTTTAACTCTTTAATAAATATACAAAACAAATTACAATATGATTAAATTAGTTATCAATTAAATTGTTAACAATTTTTTAAAATACTAACAAACTTAATCAGTAATCATTTTATTTATTTATTTATCACTAAATAGAACAATAGTTTCCCAAAGCTATTAAGTAATGAAAGGATAATTATCTTTTTAAATTATCCAAGAACAACAATTATAAAAGAAGCCTTAAAATATAAATATATGAAAATAACAATCTATTAAAATATTCTACTTATCTAAAAACTAATATAAAAATTTATCCCTAAAATAATTTGACTGCATTTCTCTCAAATTACATTCCTAACATCATAGAAAATGTATAACACCAAATTGTTCCAAAATATTATTCTCATCCCTCATTTATAATTCAAGAGAAATATATTTAACAAATAAAAATTATGAATCTTCCTATCACTCCAAATTCATCTAAATCATTTGAATGTGTTTTGTTATTGAACCAATACAACTTACAGAACTCAATCCTTAGGTTATTGTATAAATACAACTTTGTGAATAAGAAAATACGACGTAGCTAATTTATGTAGTTTATATCAACATTCTACACTATATTTTTACCATTTTCTCAAATCATAGTATTCTTTCATATTATATGCAATCATTTCATGGTGACACACTAATGACATACAATGAAAACTACACAATCATCATGGAAACACTAAGTGAATGATAAATAATAGTAAGATATTGTTACTTCATGAGTCCTCACCTTAAATGAAGAAGAAGAACAAGGTTGTACAAAATGGCATAGGTAGAGGTGGCACGAAGGGTTGGCGGGAGTTGTGCGAGTGACTTCTACATGACAAAAAATGAACTAGGTTAGGATAAATTAGCCTTAATAAATGGGTTAATATCAAGTGGTAATGTGGCCTAAATCATGAATGGTAATACATGTCACAGCACCCGGTAATAGGGTTGGTCATGTTTAAGTTAGGGTCATGGAGGCATGTAATAACATGGGGTTTTGGTTTCCACTAGGGACAATGAGTTTTAATTAGAATGACCCCATCGCCTCCCTTTCCATCTGGTGGACAGGTTCACATTATAATGTGAGCATTTATTGACACAAAAGTAATTACTAATTGGATAAAAAGGTAATTTTTTGGGTTCAAAGGTAACATTAATTGGGGGTTTTAGTGGGGGGTTCTAGGAAAATACTTTTAGACAACCTTACAATCTATGGATTGTACATAGAGCTCCATAAAAGAGGGATAGATAAAAAATTTAGCTTTAAGCTCTTCACTCACCTATGGAGCTTCACTAAAAAAAATTGCAAATTTTGACATACACATCAAGTGCATGAAATTAGCCTAGGTCTCTACTAGCTTGTTCTCCTATTCAAAATAATGTCAAGTCATTTGCATTTGATCTAGTGCTCTTCTAGCTAGGGACAATTGTATGGGACAATTTGTCAATCACTTAAAAGCCAGATTGACATAAAGGATCAGTTGACAAGTAAAGAGATTCAAAAACTCATGTTACATAAAGGACAATGACCAACCTTGAATTATTTGAATATTTTATAGAAAACTTACATTTATGAACATTTTAAAAATATATTAAAATCTTTGTTGTAAATGTTATAGACTAATGATTATCTCTAAGAACAAAGTTTTAAATAGTGATTTCTTAATGTATGATATTTAAAAGTAAGTTGATGGAATTCTTGGCCATATGAATAAGTCGTATTCTTTATATTAACTATCAAAATTTATATTTTCCTTAGACAACAATCAGATCCATGTGCACCAACCTTTACAGCTTGATAAACACATTCATTTTGATTCTCAAAGATTCCATTCTGCAATGTTTAATGAAAATGATGGTGCACATTGATGGGAAAATAGAAGCCTAATAAGGGATGAAGCAATATTCTTAAACATGAAAATTTTAATGAATTGATATCAACATCTTTTGGCAAGAGATGAGAAACATAGTTTTCCACTTTAGAGGTGATGATTGTGTAGTCTTAGGTAGCAGTCTATCATATATGTACATGTGTTAAAATGGACGTTGGCTATGTTCCACACAAAATGTACTAAAAGTCAATTATTTTTCCCTTTATAACTCTGAAAACACTGTGATTTTTCTCTCATTTTTGTTGTTGTTGTGGATTACAGAACATACAGATCATGAAAAACAAATGCTAAAAATTACAGAAAAATCTAGTGTGTTGTTTATTTTGTCAATTTTGATCAAAAGTACGTTTTATCTCGAGGTCTATTAAAATGCCCAAACTTTAGTTTATATCCTGCCTAAATCGTGTAGCAGTTATTTGGTTTTTTAAAGTTAAGAATTTACATAGTATTTGGTCCGCTCCCCACTAGGGCTCCCCACATTGATCAGTTAAGATGGTACATTTACAATAATAATTTTTGGCAGCACATAAAAAAAAAGATCTATCAAATGGAAAGATACATATCATCAACATCTCACATTCCTTCAGGTGCTCCTGTCGACGGAGGAACAGCAAGACCCCATGAAAACATCATTTCAAAGACACAAATTTTACTTGAAAGACCAATTGACCGCCTCAACCAGAGGCCAGATCAGTTGAAAACTAACGACCACTATTTTCTTATCCAATTTTCTCTTTTGTTCTAAAACCCGTTTGTAGTTGTTTTTTCCACTCAATCTTTGTATCTATAGGAGACTTTGATTGACAAAGAAATGTTCATATGTTTGCAAGAGACCCTACACCTTACCAAAGCAACACATGGTCCTGCTACCTTGATTTTCCACCAAAATGAACAAGATGCCACACTGAAAAGGACCACGTATAAGATAGATACAAACATCGAGTACCACTTCCATTATTTCACGGATTCATTCTAATCTTCTAGTCATCATCGTATTATTATTATTATTATTATTATAACCATTTGTTCGCTCATCTTTGTTAGGCGGAGTTCACATTTGTGGTTTCTATAAATAGAAACATGTTCTTCTCTCAGACATCAAAGCATTTTCTTGCATATTTTCTCACTCCTATCTTGTTTGCCAGCCTTAGCTTCTAAGCCTAATCCTCTAGCTTTGTTAAACCATTTTGCAATGGCAAGAAGAAAGGGAAATCCACAAGTTCAGATTGTGAAATATATAATCAGAACCCTCCGTAGGTTTGCCAAATCCATTAAGGCAGATGGGCATGTACTATCTTCAAAGAATACAAAGTATTTCAGCTTCGGGTTTGAGTTCATAGGAAGATCATATTGCAGTGCCCTCCCCACTGATGTTCCAAAAGGTCATTGTGCAGTTTATGTTGGTAATCAACGATCTAGATATATCATCTCCACCGAGCATTTGAATCATCCTCTTTTCAGGGAGTTGCTAGATAAGGCTGAGGAAGAGTACGGGTTTGATCACCAGTTGGGACTTATAATTCCCTGTGATGAGGTTTCTTTTCAGTATGTGAAATCCATGCTAAGAAAAAAGTAGCTGCGATTTAGAAATACACTCATTGACAAAATGTAATCTCCTCTGGCTTGGGTGCCATACCTGAGGACTCTTGCTTCCGCCTACTTTTCCAAAGAGTTGGCTGAGAAGGAAAGGGAGGCGGGCTCTGAACATAATTTTTTGTCATTGCTCAATTGAAGCCCTTCTGCACATTTTTCTATCTCTATCAAAGGCAATAGATTACTCTCTTTCTAGTCTCTACAAAGATGCTATTATATTTCTGGAAAGGCTTCCTTTCTGTACATTATGTCGAGATGAAATTATGGGATCTTGTGAGCAAATTGTAACTTCCAACCATATCAACTTCAATCCTATGGACTAGAAAGCATAATTCTGCAACGTTAATAGAAAATAAACATTGTAAGAAAAAATATGAGCCATTATAACTAGATCTGAGGAATGTGGAAATCATTTTCCTATATGTCTTTTAAAGATGGGTTCTTATTTATTCTCACATTCAAAATTATCGGATGGCATAAACATCACACACTAAGGTTCATTTTAACACTAAAAGTGTTAAATAGTCAAAGTTAACTTATGTTTTGCAAGCTTAATTTTCTTCTTAATGTGTGATGTTTAAGGGTGGCCCAAAATTATATCCTTCTAAAAACTACATATATTCTATCAAGACAAACACTGAAGGCCAAATGGATATCTGAACAAATATTTTTTTGGACTTATGCTCATACCAAACTTAACTTTGACATCAATATAATAAAAATGATATTGTTAGGAATATAAACATTGCAATAATTTGCATTGCTCTTTAATTATAGTAGGACCCATAATGATTGTTCTAAGTATGCTAATGAATTTAAATTGTGAACAAATAAGTTTATAGAAACTACACCATTTAACAAAAATAAAATAAAATTAGTTGCTTAGTTCATAACATGATTACTGTTTCCACCACTTCAAATTATTATTTTCTTTTAGCTTCCACTTTTGTTTAAGACATGTAATTAGTGGAGGGTTGTAATTGAATGCCTTTCACAAGTAGAGTTTGAGGAAGGACTTTCAAAATAAATTTCTTACATGATTATTCCTTTAAGAACCTTATTTTACAAAAGATTTGAACAATATGTATATACTAATGTATACAACTCTATTAGATTTAAGTCAAAATCAAAATACTTTTATAAATAATTATCAGTAAAAAGTTATAAAATTTGATCATCTAGTTATACTATTTGTGTCCATAGCACCACAAATGTCTAAATGAATTGTCATTACAGTGGACAATGGTTCATCCATGTCCTTTTCATTTAAACTTATATTATATTATTATTTTTTCATTTAATTTCATTTTTCAGAAACCATTTTTTAGGTTTCTCAAACAAGAAAATTATGATTATTATTTTTTTAGGAAATATAATTCAAATTTCCATGTACATATGTTATGACTAGCTTTTTCTCTCATTTTTGTTTAATGTCCCCTTCCATGATGGTTTAACGCTCCTAACTTATGAAAATATTATTATTCACTATGTAGGAAAGTCAATTAATGATAAAGGGGAACAAAAGGAAAAGTCTAAAGATTGTAAATCTCAATAGAATAGGTTAGAAACCAAGGATATTAATGATATACATTTAGAGGAAATGAAGGTTTTCACCCATAAATGGAAAGGTTGAGACTCCAAAGGTCCTAGACAGAAAGTGAAGAATGAGGTTAAGGGACCATCTAAAAAATGGATGAATGTAGTGGTCATCTCCTAGCTTGAGAAGTATAATGGAGAGGATGATAATATGGAGACAAATAATGAGAATTTAGACAATAGTAAGAAGAATAAGGTTTCTATGAAGACCACTAGTAGAGATAGGAAGAAAAGTGGCCCTAATTCCCCAATAAAGATTTCTTAGCAACCTATTAGGGATTCTCCTGAGATCGACAAAACATGAGAAACATCTATAATCATTCCCAATGTCACAAGTGTACAACCTTCACCATATTTAGTTGTATATCAAAGGAAGGAGACAACAAGATGCACTATTAGTACACCCATGGTAGGCACTCTAGTCTTTGTAAATGCACAAGAACTTGAAAAGACAAGGTTGAGATAGTTGAAGAAAATAAGGTGGAAACACCAGTCAATAAGGAGACACCAAGTCAAACAGGTTAGGTAGATGTACCTACACCTCCAACACAAGATCAAGGTGTAGCTATAATAAAAATGGTAGAGAAGGACAAGCCTGTTGAAGAAGGAGATTATTGAGGAAGGAGATTATTGAAACCAGATTGATACAAGTATAATTAATATGTTTCAATCATTATTTTGTCACTAATGTCAAACTTGCTATTTTTCTAGTAAAACAACTAATTATATAATTTAAACATTATGATGTATTTTGATTGATGAAAAGGATTTAATCAAAAGATGTAACAATAGCACCTAGAGGAAATGTTGAATTATGATATGAAAAGGAGTACAAGAATTAGCTAACATAGTGATATCATAGTGCATTGATATTCTACTTAAGGTTGCAAAGGTTGGTTACATTAAGAAAGTTTAGAAGAACAAGTTAAACAAAGTTTGTTTGCCAAGATTGATTGAATGGATAGTAGGTGCCAAGCAAAGTCAGTGCAAGCTAAGTAGAAAATTAGTTGAACCTGAGTAAAAGTTCATTTTAGTGTATGCAAAGAAAAACAATGGATGCCAAGTAAACTTTAGTTGATGTCAAGCACCAATAAACTTTAGTTTGTGTTGAGTGATTTTTAGAGGATGTCGAACAAGGCAATATATGTCAAGCATTAGAAGCTAGTTAATGCTGAGTGTCACAATTATTAGAAAGATCATGAATTTGATGGATCTAAGCTGACAAGTTTGTTTTCCTGGATTGTGTGAACTAGGTGGAAGAAAATATTGATGAGTTGGTGACATATAATTCATGGTAAACTATTTTGTGATAAATTCAAAGAAGATTGAAAGTGAAGTTTCTAGAAGTTATATGAAATGATGGAAAGATTCATTGAATCCAACCTAATCTATTGTAACTCTAAATTGGTTGAGAATGAACGAAAAAATATCTTAATTATCTATTTATAGGGATGGTTGGTCAAAAGCAAAGATTGAGGAACCAAGGAAGACAAGGGGTCTAGGGTTTTGATTCATCAAGTGACCTAAGTGAAGAGTCTACACTAGCAAGTTAAGAAAGATGACTTAAGGGTATGGATGCCTAAAGGGTGAACAATTTATCAAAAATAAAGTGTGTGAAAACTAAGTAGAATGGAGGACTGAAGAAAAGATCTATAATCTATAAATGAATTTTTAAGTTGTTATTAGATCAAGCCTTGCTATTACTCTCCAATAATTGTATTAGTCTAGGGTAAATCCTTCGGATTAAGGTTGACCTAATAATCATTTATAAATCCTTTAACAAGGTCACATTCCAAGCAAATGGTGAAAAGTCCTTTAACAAGGCTCACTCCTAACACGGTGATTGAAATACTTTAACAGGGTCACATTTAACAGTGTGTATTGTAACCTTAAATAGGGTTGACACTTCATAGGGCATCACTTCAGAACAGTGAAAAAGAGTAGCATGTTATTGGTGGTTTTTTCCAAATTTGATTTCCATGTAAATAATTGTGTCAAGTGTGTTTTTGAATTTGTTATGTTTCATATTTACATTTCTGCAAATTGATTTGATAATAACCTACAATTTTTAAGTGATTGCATAATCTTATGGATGCATGCATGATGGTAAATGTTTTATGGGTTCACTAAGCTATGAAAAGTTTAATTTATACATCTGGACCTTCGATTGATTCACTCCCCCTCTTAGTTACTCTAAAGAATTCTAACAATTGGTATCAAAGCCAAGTTGCTTAGTGAACTAGTTTGAAGGTTCTGGAAGCACAATGATCAAGATGTTTAAAAGAGATGTACCCAAGCTTAATAGAGATAAGTTTCCTACATGGAAAATTTTGATGAAGCTACACCTTGGAGAACTTGGAAATCATGCACAATCTACCATTACTACTAAGCATCTTGATCCTACTAGAGCCTTAATTGTTGAGGATATGAAAAAGAAGAAATAACACAATCAAGTAATGGTAGAGATTGCTTCTACCCTAAGCTATACTGAATTTCATGATATCAAAGGTCTTGATAGTGAAAAGAAAATGTGATATTCTCTACACAACATCTATGGAGGAGACATGAATGTTCTAACAGGCAAAGCTAAAAGTCTCAGAAGTAAGTTTGATGATACAAGAATGTAAGAAGGTGAAAAGGATAAAAGATATTGCTAATGTAATAGGAGGAGCTACTAGTACAATAGATGATGATACTATACTAAGAAAAGTTTTAAGAACACTTTTGCTTATATATGCTATTAGATTTTTTGCAATACAAGAACCGAGTTGTATACCAGGAAATGATCTATCTCTTGAAGGTATGGTAGGTAGGCTCACTACTTTTGAGCCATCTAAATTTGATAACTACAAACCTAAAAATTTTGAATCTTCTTTCAAAGCTAACTTATCATTGAAATAACTTGATGAGAAGAAGAAGGAGAAGAAAAATAATAAATTTTTGTCTACTGACAGTGATACAGATGAGGAGGATGTAGATAAACTTAAAGCAATATAGACAAGGAGATTTCATAGAGGTAAAGGGAAGTTTAAGGTAAGTTACCTATCATTTCTTTCAATTGTAATGAGGTTGGTCATATTAGTACTAGATGTCCAAAGAAGAAGAACTAAAGGGGTGCTGAAAAGTACAAAAGTAAAAGAGATGAAGACAGTAAGGATTGCATAGACAAAGGCAAGAATTCTTGCTACATTGCTAAAGAGGAAACAAAAGATGGACCTAATGAACATGATGATGAAGTGGTCTATTTTGCAATGAAGAATGAATCTAATGAAGACGATGCATTTGCATTTGTGTCTTGTGTGAACAAGAATGATAGATGGATCATTGATAGTGAATGTTCACATCACATGACTGGAGATAAAAGTGAGTTCATTACCTTGAATTGTTATGATTTAAATAGTGTAAGATTTGGTAATGATGAAGAATGCTTGATAAAAGGAAAAGGTTCTATCAAACTCACGTAAAATATTTTATGTGACAATTCTTACTATGTTGAAGGATTTAACTATAATCTATTGAGTGTGTCACTATTGAACAATTCAAAATGTAAGCTTGAGTTTGAAAACACGATTGCTATGATATAGGATACTGATAGAAAACTAAGTGGAAAGGTTGATCAAACTCGGAGTAATCTATTATGTCCTTATATTGAGGATGCTATAGGTTGGTAATGGAGTGTGCTAGGAAACTCATGATGGAGAGAAATCTTAATTTAAAATATTGGAAACAAGTTGTAAGTACAGTTGTCTATACCTTGAACTATGTACAAATCAAGAAAGGTACTCATTCAACACCTTTTGAACTATGGTATGGATAATCACCCAATGTAAAATATTTTAAGGTATTTGGAAGCAAATTATTTATTCTCAAAGATTTCGGGAATGACAAATTAGATACAAAAGATGAAGAAGGTATATTCCTAGGTTATTCCACAAGAAGTGAAGCTTATACTTGTGTTTAAATACTAACACTAGAAAAGTTTTAGAGAGTGCAACTGTGAAACTTGATGAATATATAGAAGTATATAAGGCTAAACCTATGAAAGCACTAGAAGAATACAAATCATTTGTATAATTTTATGAAGGTATGACTACTGAAGAAGATGTTTCAAATCAAGCTACAAACCAACAACAAGTTTTAGTGACTACTGAGTCACATACTATGAATGTCGAGTTGCATTCAGGAACCAAGCTACATTTAGATGCTAAGTTATAGAATGAAGTTGAGGAGAATTTTGATTTTGAGATTAGTGTGCATGAGAGAGATGCTGAAATACATGACAAAGATGTACATAGTAACTCTAAAATTAAGGGACAAAATAAAGAAACTAGAGTTGAACCAAGATTGTCCAAATATGTCGAGAGACATCATCTTGCTATGCAAAACATTGGAGACAAAAATGCTAGACTAATGACAAAGAATAAGTTGACAAATTATACATGATTTTTGAGCATGAAAGAACCCAAAATAGTAAAAGATTCCTTAGAATATGTGGACTAGAGTAAAGCCATGGAAGAAGAGATTGACCAAATTGAGAAAAACAAAACATGGACTCTAGTTCCTAGATCTGAAGACAAAGTTGTGATTCATACCAAGTGCATATACAAAAAATAAGCTAGATGAAAATGGTGAAAGCATAAGGAACAAGTCAATATTAGTCTATAAAAGATATGCACAAGAAGAAGGAATTGACTATTGAAAAATATTTTCTTTTGTTGCTAGATTGGAAGGAGTAAGGACTCTGCTTGCTTATTCTACATACAAAGCTTTCAAAGTTTATCAAATGGATGTTAAATCTACATTTTTGAAAGGCATATTAAAGGAAAAAGTTTACATAGAATAACCAAAAGGATTTGTTGATATTAAGAATAAGAACATTGTATGTAGAATACACAAAGCTCAATATGGTTTAAAACAAGCAACAAGAGCATGGTATGAGAGACTTCATAATTATCCTGTGAAGATTGGATTTGAAAGGATTGATGATAATAACAATCTATATATGAAGACAAAGAAAGGAAAAATGTATTTTGTTCTCTAAAATTTTTCTTGATGATATCATATTTTGAGGTCAAGATGCTTTATGTAAGGCTTTTGCAAGTGAAATGACACAAGAATTTGAGATGTCTATTGTTGGAATGTTCAAAATGGGAAGAGTACTTCTAAGAAGGGGGGAGGGGGGTTGAATTAGAAGTAGCACACTTTTAACCTATTTCAATCCTTTAAAACATATAATTGAAAAGTAAATTGCATGCATCTAAGTACATTGAATAACCATAAAATAGACAAATGCAATAACACATAACACCAAATTTGGTAACCTAGAAACCCTCCAAGAATAAGAAGGTAAAACTGGGGTGGGGACGATACCCACAAAAATTATTGCAACAATAATTATCTAACCACTTATGATGGTCTGCCCTGTGAAAGGCCTGCCCTGTTAAAAGCTTTACACTGTGTCAATAGTGACCTGATTAGAGGATTTATAAACACTTTACATGAAGTGTCACCCTCTTAAAGGATTTACAATAGTCTATTAAAGCCACCTAATACAATAGGATTTTCAATCACCTTTTCCAAAGGTTCTCCTACCTAATTGTTAAGCTAACTTATCAAAATAGGATTTCCAACTTCTAATATAATGGCAAGAAAGTATTAGAACAATGAACCTAATAGTATGCAATCTTTAATTGCTAGATTCAAGAACTTTATCTACTCTGTCCAGTGTAAGCCTTGCTTGATCTAATCTCTGGTCTTATCCCTTGTGATATTTTGATCAATTGGATGTATAATTGTTGTTCTGTTCCTCTAAGTCTTACTCACTTCACACTAAATTTTTCTATAATCTCCCCATACACTATTCTCATCCACACACAAAATGGGGTTTTTGACCTCCTTTTAAAGATTGTGAAGACTTAGGGTTAGGTATGCATCTACGATCCATGTTGAATCTCAAGGTCCTACTCATTCCTTGCATTTTTATCATTGGTTGAATGACTTCTCCATTTTTCTAATTGGTTGCATGTTGATGAGAACAGACTCATATGTTGATGAGTAACACAAAATCAACATATGAGTCTGTTCTCATCAACATGCAACTTGGCACATACTGGACTACTGGTGATTAACACATATACTACCCTAGATTGCTTGACACCTATTACACTCTTTCTTGCTTGGCACATATATGGTTTTGGCTCACTTGACATATGAAGCATTCTGACTTGCTCAGTATCAACTATGACTTGGCACCTATTGGAAATCCAACTCAGAACACAGAATGGCTCAACATGCATGGTGTACTCAACTTCAGTATGAAAGTGGTTAAGTGTGTTGACACTCAAATGTCAAAACCATCTAAGGACCAACAATCTCCCCCTTTGACATGAGTGTCAAAACCACTTAACTAATCATTACTAATGTATCCTTATGAGTACCTTATCCACAAAATTTCAAAAAAATTTCAAAATACCTTAACTCCCCCTGAGCTAATTCTACCTTGACATTATTGCAACCAAAATTCTATGTTGAATGTGCCTAATACTGTTTGTCTTTTATTTTATCATGTTCCTAAATTCTATGCTTGTGTTCTATATGTTTGCCAAAATTTTGTATCTCTCCCCTTTTTGCTTTATTACTTATCTCCCCCTTTTGCTATAACAAATGTATAGTATTCTCCCCTAAAAAATATATCTCCCCCTTTTTCACACTAATGCCAAAGGGTTCTAAGGAGTAATACCATACTTAGCCAAAAAGTTACTATTTACCTCCATTATTATTGTTAGAGCTGCATCCCAATTCTCCTGACCAATGTTAAGTGACTTGTGTTGGATGGTAGTCTCTATAGCAAGGTGTACGAATCCATCAAGTGTACAAATATTTGTATCTTTTTTTAAAACTATTTCAGCATACACTTGCTCCTTATGGAGGATTTCTAAATGTGGGGTTACTGAAGACTGAATTTGCATATTTTTAGCCTTAATATTGGCTTCCTCTACTACTAGTATAGCTAACTCCCTTTGAGTGTGAAGCAATTGTGCAAAATGCTTATCACTTTGAGTTGGATCTCTACATAATTGCATGCTAGAGATTTTCAAGTTTCTTTCCAAGCTCATTATTCTTTGATTTGTTTCTTGTGTGAAAATGGAAAAATCACACAGCTTCCTATACAATGAAAAAATGTTTTCAAGGACAATTTTGACCTTATATATTTTTCTTGGGGAACTCAACTTGATCAAGTGCTATTCCACTTGATATCTTTTCATTCACTTTTCCTTGAAATTTTCTTTCTGACCATTTCATGAGTTTAACATTAGTGTCCTAGTCTTCATTAGTCACCTAGTCAACTATGTCTAGTAATTGTTCTATTATTGGCTTTGCTTCATCTTGTGAGTACAAGCTAAAGGTATCTATGAAGATGTCCTTGATCTCATGAAGTGCTTGCTTATGTTTGAACTCCTTCCTCAGTATTTCTTGTCTCATCCTTCTATCAAATGCATTTTTCATTTTAGTCATTTGTGCCATTGTGATAGTCTTGGAATCATAGGAGGGTATAACAATATCTTCATCTAATTCAAGGTTTGCATAGTGAAGTACCTTGGTCACTCTAGTTGAACTCAAGCCTAGGGGATGGCTTCAATGCTTGGCTTCTAAATGGTCTCTATAGGAGTGCCAATCTTTGGTAGTTCTACCAATGTTTGTATGGTGGCTTGCTCCTTTTCTTTTATTGTATCCTCTTGCTCATCCGATTTCCTTTCCTCTGCACTTGGCATCTAAATAGTATTACTTGTTTCTCTTGGTGGAGGTGGTGGTGGAAGCATCAAAATCTTAGTGCAAGTAGCTATATATGTGAAAGGAGGTTACTTTGGTTTCACCTTTTCTTTTTGTGGTGTAGCTACTGCCTTTTGTAACTCACCAACACTCACCAATACAGGGCTTGTGCATAACTGTGCTTGTAAAGTAGATTATTGAAGGATCTTGGAGAGATCCTATGCAATAAGGGGATTAATGTTCTAAACTAACTGGTTAGGAACATCCTTAATGATTACTATGTCTACAGGTGTGATAGTTGTATGAGGAGGGGTAGGAGGTGGCATTTGTGTGTCTTGCACACTCTGTTCCTCTTCTTGCTACTATTCAACTATTGCCATTTCTTCTCCCTTAGTTAATTCCTCTTCTTATTTCTCCTTATTCTCTTTCTCTCCTCTTTCTTCATCATCTTTCTTTTCCTCCTCTTTCTTTTCTTCTTCCTTCTTCTCTGTTTCCTTTTCTTCTAACTCTCCTTTCTACTCTTCTGCTTTCTTTTCCTCTACCTTCTCTTTGGCACTAATTTCTGCCTTATTTTCTTCCTCTACCTTATCATTATTAATCTTATAAAAAAATTTCCACAATTGTGTGGATTTATTCACAACATCCTCAATCTTGTTTTGAAGGATGCTAAAGTCTCTATACTCAGGTGTAAACTTGCCACCATGGTTTTTGTTTGCCTTTGTCATATCAGGCTTTACTTGAGCTAGGGTAGATTTTCTGATCTCCCTTTTCATCTTTAGACAATAATTCCATTTATTTTCAATTATTTCATATAGTTCCTTTGGCATAGTATTTTCAAGTTCTAGAGTTGTGTTTTTAAATTCTACCATCATGGCATACATAGATTTCTCTACTTTATTTTTCTCTTCCCTGCTAAGCTTATTGAAATTAAGAGACTTTAAATTATTCAAATCTACATTTTCAATATTGTCACAAAGTTTATCAATTGAAGATTTTGGAGGATGACATACCACTTTAAATTTGTTGATGTCTTCTAACTCTGTTCTCTCTTCATCATCTGTGTCTAGCTATGACACATACCTTCTTCTCTTCTTGGGCTCTTCAACAGGCTATATAGTAGCTTTCTTATTCTCTTTTCATGCCTTTTTAGCCTTTTGAGTGGATGCTCTTGTAGTGGCCCTTGTTGCTAGAGCTAGTTTGGTTTGAGTTGGCTTTCTGACCCTTTAAGATTTGGGCTGAGCTGTAGGCTAAGGTTTTTCCTTTCTCTTCTATTTCTTGGCAAGTGTAGGTGCTTCCTTGGCTTCTTCTCCCTCAACACCTTCCTTCTTATATTCTCCTAAGCCTTGTGTTAGCTCTACTAGGCCTTTCCCTTGCTCTCCTTCTTCTTCACTTTCTCCTTCTACTTCTTCTTCTTCTTCTTCACTCGCTTCTCCTTCAACGCTTACTCCAAATGTCTTCTTTATCTTATTTACCATTTTATCTTTCTTCTTAATAGCATAAGCTATTTTCAATTTAGTCTCAACTTTGGACTTGACAACATCATATGTTACAAAGTGAGGAGCCTTCTTGTCTATCTCTTCTACTAGAAATGTTGTGATTACTGTTGAGGCTTCATCTACATCAATCTCATATCCTAATGGCCTTAGCCATCTTAATCTTGGTATTGCTGCTTGGATGTAGGTGTAGTCAATGTCAACCAAGAAGCATATGTCATTGATATGTTGTTCTACTAATGAGACTGGTATTCTCATTCTCTACCTCATAGACTTCTTAAAGTCTTCAAAATAACTAGTCATTCGAGCCTCAAAGTTATCTCCCATCTAATCAATGAACTCATTGATTTGTGTGACTACAGACTTGTTAGAATTCTAGTTCCATCACATAAAAGAATATGCAGACTAATACTGATCCAAATTTACATTGTGCTCCCTTGGATCTTCTTATAGCTCCCAATTTTTCATTAATTTGTTGAAGCATTTGTTTTGCAAGATCATAGGTATGATCTTTCTTCACCAACTTGTAAGCCAAATCAACAACTATGTGGGGTACATTGTTTAGTCTAATGGATTGATAGAATTTATGTGAAATTATTCTCATAGAAAAATCAAGTAGGATTTTAGTTATAGTATTTATGGTCATTCCCCTATTATTACATTTTGCACCTGTATTCTTCTCAATGACCTCCTTTCTCTCACTTCTCAAGGTCTTTGGCTGATCTAGGGTTGGGAGTCCAATAACCTTATGCACTATCATTTTTGTAATCTTTGTAGGTCCTATCTCTAGCCATAGACATCCATCATGAATTCTACTCAAAACAATATGAATCCATTCTATCTTAAACACCATAGGAAAAACTAGTGTTTTGTCAAACCCTTCTTCTCAACAATCTAGAACTCGTCTTTCAATGTCCCATTGTCACATAACTTATCATAGACATGGAAGATTTCTATATCACATATGGCACCAATTTTACAGTTATAACATTTTCTTACATCTTGAACAATGACAACCTTAGGCGAGATAATGGACAATGCACTAGCTGGGTCATTTCTATAGGTAACTTTGAGGATTGGCCTAAATTTAGGCTATTTGACTTCATTGCTAACTAACTAGATCTCATGATCTTCCTTTTCTTTAGGGTTCCTTGTAATAGAGGCCATGTTACTAAACTAGGGTTTAAATGTATTTAAATTTTTACTTCTGTGTAGCTCGACACTTGATAAATACCTTTAAATCGATGAGTTTATTCTAAATTGTTGTTGGAATCCATGCAAATAGCTATTAGTTTGCTGCTTGATTACTTCTTTTCTCTTCTCATCTTATCTTTTTGTTTGAATGGTGTAAAAATGGATGAAATTTGACCTTATACCTGTCAAAGACCTAGCATTATATGCTTTGTGCATACAACTGTACACTCAGCACTTGAGGGATTTAATATGAATCGACTCCCATTGTATTTCATTTAGTCGGCCTCCACTACACTTCTACTTTACTCAACTTCAACTATTAGCTCAATAATTATTAGAAACTTGGCATCTGAGGACAGTTCAACAGTATTTGCAACAACTTTAGATTTTGACCTGGCATCTTTGCTTATGCAGATTTCTTCCTTGTAGTAATTTCCTTTGTTTTGGAATTGATCTATGATATAACTTTGTATATCAGTTCCATACACCTTTCTTTTTCTTAGTTGGATAAAGTGTGATCACTTGACCTCTTGGGTGAAGTGATGTCTCCATTTGATGTGCTACACTCAATTCTCTTTTTTCGAGTCTTGTTCATTTTTCCTCTTATTTGTTCAACATCAACCTTCTCTTTTCCTTTGTTGAATTCTATCTTAGGTGCTTTTGACTTTGTTGGGCAATTCCTGCTGATATGACCAATTTTCAAGCAACTGAAATATGTAGTTTGACTCAACCATATGTTATAGTTCCCTCTAAAATGTGTCCTTATGCAATTTTCAAGAATTTTTCCATACTCCTAACAATAGTGATAGCTATACCTAGTAATGTAATCCCAATTGTAGTGATGACCATGGTTGTTTCCTCTTGCAGGCTGATTAGGTGTCCACATAGGCTTTGATCTACATTCAAATGCTCTATTTCCATAATTTTTTTATTTTTAGCAATGACCTTCAAATCTTGGTGTCCTTGTGATCTTGGTTCTACATTCATGTGCTTGATGTCCTTATTTTTTGTACTTGTGACAAAAGCTTGCACTTATGGGCTTACCATATTGATGATTGTTCTTGCTCCTACACACATTAGGGGTATGTCCCTTTTTACCACAAAAATGACAAGTAGGTTTAGTATTCTTACCTTTTTTAGTCCTTTCTTTTGCAATCTTGGATGATTCTCCTTGTTTAATGCTAGTGTAGCCAAGTCTTGAAGTGTCATTACTAGCCCTTGGTGATTTTAGTAATTTCTAAAAATACTTGATAGCCTCATTAGGTTTGTTGAAGTTTTCTGCTATCTCCTTTTCTTTTTTCAATTCATTCTGCAATTGTTCATTCTACATCTTCTAGGTGGAAATATCAATGTGCTTCATGTTTAGCTCATAATGAGCATTCATCATCTGGCTTAAGGTGTCTAGTTGAATGTTTGAGATCCTTTCAAACTCAAATGTCTTCTCCTCCAACATATTGTTAAGATTTCTCTTGTCATCTTCTATCATGGACTTGTCTTCAATGGCTCTCTTCATTTGTTTAGTTACTTCACAAAGCATTATGGCTTGTAATTCTTGTTCAAGCTTGAGTAATCTAATTTCTTCAGCTTGTGCTTTATTTTCCTCCATCAGTTCTACTATTGCTACATCAAATTCCTTGGAATCTCCATTTGAGAACACTTGTGTAGTATCAATCTCCTTGTAGTGTATGTCATTTTCAACTATGGCTATCTCCTTCCTTCTTTTTAAGGACTTTCTCAATTCGTCTCTAGCTTCTTCCACTTTGTGTAGAGCTAGGTGCACATCAATCACCTAATTTTCTATGATCTTCCCAAGTTTTAAGACTTCCATCTTCAAACCTTTTCTCTAAGCTATTATGCTTCTCCTTGTTAAAACCTATTCTCTAATACCAATTGTTGGAATGTTGAAAATGGGAAGAGTACTTCTGAGGGGGGGAGGGGGTGCTGAATCAAAAGTACCACACTTTTAACCTTTTTCAATCCTTTAAAACATATAACTAAAAAGTAAATTGTATGCATGTAAGTACATTACATAACCATAAAATAGACACATGCAGTAACGCATAATAGAAATTTTGGTAACCCAAAAACCCTCCAGGAATAAGATGGTAAAATGGGGGTGGGGATGATACTCACAAAAATTACTGTAGCAATAATTATTTGACCACTTCTGATGGTCTACCCTATAAAAGACCTGCCTTGTTAAAAGCTTTACACTATGTCAATAGTGACTTGATTAGAGGATTTATAAACACTTTAAATGAAGTGTCACCCTATTAATGGATTTACAACATGCTATTAAACCCACTTAATACAATAGGATTTTCAATCACCTTCTCCAAAGGTTCTCCTACCTAGCTATTAGGCTAACCTATCAAGATAGGATTTCCAACTTCTAATACAATAGCAAGAAAGTATTAGAACAATGAACTTGATAGTATGAAATCTTTAATTTCTAGATTTAGGCACTTTATCTACTCTCTTTAATGTAACCCTTGCTTGATCTAATCTTTGGTCTTATACCTTATGCTGTTTTGATCAACTGAATGTATAATTGTTGCTTTCTTCCTCTAACTCTTACTCACTTCACACTAAATTTTTCTATAATCTCCCCATACACTATTCTCATCCACAGACAAAATGGGTTTTTTGACCTCCTGTTAAAGATTGTGAAGACTTAGGGTTAGGTATGGATCTACAATCCATGTTGAATCTCAAGTTCCCACTCATTCCTTTCATTTTTATCATTGGTTGCATGCCTTCTCCATTTTTTTGATTGGTTGCATGTTGATCGCATAGGAAACATAAAAGATTTGTCCTTATCCTTTTTCTCCTTTGAAATTTCTCTATATCGGCTCCAAAAATGGTTTACATTTGAGTTTGTGAGGGCACAAACTCATATGTTGATTAGGTGTTACTCGACACATATACTATCTTGGATTGCTTGACACCTATTACACTCTATCTTACTCGACACATATATGATTTTGGCTCACTTGGCATATGAAGCATTCTGACCTACTCAACATCAACTGTGGCTTGGCACCTATATGTCACTAGGCACTTATATACTGCTCGACACTTGAAGTCACTTGGTGCTTGTTGGAATTCTAAATCGGCACACACTGTGGCTTGACATGCATGGTGTACTCAGCTTCAATATAAAAGTGGTTAAGTGTGTTGACACTCAAATGTCAAAACCATATAAGTACCAACAATCTATTTTGTTGAGATCAAATTCTTTGTGGGTTTACAAATACACCTGATGAAATATGGTATATTCATCACTCCGTCAAAATATATCAAGGAGATATTGAAAACTTTTATATTGGAGGATTCCAAACTAGTAAGTACACCTATGGTGACATGACATAAATTTTGAAAGAACAATGATTCAATTGAGGTGAATAAAATATTATATAGGTCTATGGTTGGTAAATTACAATATGTAGTACATAACAGACTTGATATTGCATTATATGCAGGGATAGTTGCAAGATTCTCTACTAATGCTAGGTAGAATCATTTAATGGTTGTAAAGAGAATAATGATATATCTAAAAGGAACATAGGGATATGGTCTATACTACAAGAAAAATGATAAATTTGAATTAAGAGCCTACACTAGTGCTGATTGGGCTGGAAACATTGGTGATAGAAAGAGCACTAGTGGAGAAGCATTTTTCTTGAACAAGAGGCTACTTACATGGACTAGCAAGAAAGAAAACTTCACTTCACAATCTACTACTAGAGTTGAGTATGTTGCTTCTGCTATAAATTGTACAAACATTGTATGGATAAAAAAACTACTCAAAGGTATGAAGGAAGAGATCACTAAACCAATGATACTTTATTGTGATGCAAGAACATCTTGCATCGTGAAAAAGGGTTGTGATCAAAATTATAATTAAATAAATAAATAACTATTGTGGAGAAAGAAAGTGATGAAAATTAGAGGAAAATAAATTTAAAAATAAAAAAAGGGAAACGAGGGGAAAGAGGAATTTCTATTTTCAAGGTGCATAGGTTGTAAATAGAAAAACATGTCATTCCATTTATCGAGGTGTGTAGGTGTCATCTTAGAAATTTGTGGAAAGCTCCTTAAATCATGCATTTAATATTTGTTGTGATCCACAAAAGAAATGTAATTTTCTAATTAGGCCACATGGTGGTGCATAGTTGTATTTGGGTAGAAATTTAATATTTGTTTTGAGGTCGTTGTTTTCATCTTTTATCCCAAATTGTTTGTGTTTGTAATATCTTGGGTGGTAAGTACCTATATAAGGTAGACATATGGGCATTTGTAATCAAGCTCTTCAGGTGTAAGAACTCGTAGTGAAGCTCTCATTGTGTAATCTCTTTGAAGCAAGCTTAGAGGTGAAAGATCTTAGCATTTAAGATCTTGAGAGGAAGTTTCTTCTTGCTAAAGCTCTTCTTTGTGGGAGTTCTCTGGTGAAAGCTCTTATTTGGGAGTTCTCTTATGTTGAAGCATTTGTAAACTTCTTTTGGAAGAAATCATATCTATGATGTCATATTATTGATGTTGTAAGGATCTTCAAATACAATAAAAGTTTTCTTTGTGAAGCATTTTTTCATCTCTTTGTCTTGATATTGTTGTATTCTTGGTTATGAGTTAGTAAGGGTGGTGTGACCCTTCATCATATTGTCACAATACAAGTGCTATAAATATATCAAAGAATCTAGTGATGCACACAAAGACTAAGCACATTACAATCAAGTATCATTACTTAAGAGAATTAGTTCAAGATAAAGAAGTGAAGATGAAATATGTTAACAGAAAAGAGAAAATTGCTGATATCTTCACAAAAGCATTACCTAAGGATGCTCACGAGTATCTAAGAGGTAAACTAGGGGTGATGCCCCTATCAAAGGTTATCTGAGTAAAAAAAGGAGTGTCTCGCATCAAACAAGCTGAGTGCCATATGATATAAACTGATGCAGTGGATCTTACTTTAGGAACTACCTACAGTAATCAAAGAGTTGAAACTTGAAATTAGTCATAAGCAAGCTGATATAGGAGAAACTAAAGAAGTTTATATCTGCATATTAAGATGACATGTCTTTTGCATTGTTCTCAAAGAGGGAGAAATACAAAAGAAACTAATCCTAAAGAAAGATATAAGAGATTGGAGATTGAACAAAGAGGGGGAAATCCTAACATACAATATGAGAGAGATCTACCTAGTAAGAGGGAGATAAATATAGAAGCAAGATATAAGAACAATTATTTTAAAGGGATTCATAAGGATGAATTGATTGTTGATTGATTATTGATCAGATAACATAGAATTTTTTAACATATTCAAAAGATGAAAATTGATGAAAGAGGGAGAGATTTTAGTATAAGGAGTCTTAGTGTCACTATTTTAACCAAATTAGTTTGGTTGATCAGTTTGGTTTGCCATCAAAGTCAAAGAGGGAGATTGTTGAAGAAGGATATTGTTGAAGAAGGAGATTGTTGAAACCAAATTGATACAAGTATGATAAATATATTTCAATCATTTTTTTATCACCGATGTCAAACCTACTATTTTTCTGCTAAGACAACTACTTATATGATTTAAATATTATTACCCATTTTGATTGATGAAGAGGATTTGATCAAAATGTAGAAGTTGTGAAAACCAACTTCACAAATCACCAAGACCACTTGCATGCAAATAACCTACTAAAGTGAAACCAAAGAAGGTAAGGCAAGACTTGGAGAATCTCAATGGTGTGAGAGAAAATATATTCCAACAATGAAAAATGAAATTGTAGTACAAAAATACATTAGGAGAGCCCATGTATAAAGGCCTCTAGGATTCTTCTAGAATGAGCTAGAAAGAGCGAGGAGATAGGTGGGTAATTGCAAGAAGTTGGGTCTCACTTTTGGGCAAAAAGTGGAAGTGTTTTTCCTATTTTTGAAATTTTTTGTCAATTGATGTCAAAATTTTAGGCATTTAGAGATTGAATATAAAAAACTTTAACAATAAAGATTTTAGTGTCCAGAATCTAGTTTTTGAATATGTAATTTATTTATGTACCCATATGGTAGATTTTGTTTGTGGTATGGATCTTTGAAAACCACATTTTCAAAACGCCTGTTTCAAGACCATACCAAACTCATGTACAGACACCATAATTTGACACAAATAAATGAATTTTCCATAAATCATTTTAAAGGGTGTTACCTATTACACCTAAGATTGATGACAATATTTTTCCGTAATTTTTAATTGAATAATTTTCTTATTGTTAATTATTAATTGGCTATAAAGATAAATTTTAAAACCTCTCATGTATGGACACCATAGTTTGATTACAATTTCACTTTTTTCAAAAAATCTTCTTTTTTTTTTAACCTCAAAAGAATTGTATGTAGATTGATGACATATAAATTAATTTAAGAAATATTATAAAATAAAAAAGCTATTAAAGTTTTAGTGAACTTCACTATTTTACATTTAGGTAGCACCTTTCATTAAAAATTAATGGAAAAATAGTAAATAAAATCATTACACTATAAAATTTATATTTCTAAAATTAGGATAGTGAGAGCTCAAATGGGTTTTTGTTTCATAAAAAAATTTGACCATGAAGATCCTCTAAAAATTATGGCAAGGCATGAATTTATCAGTTCAATGCCTTAGCCAAATCTTGAGAGCACAAGGCATAGGCTTGGTCTCACCAAGCCTAGCTCAAACCAAAATTCAAGGTGGGAGAAAAAAATCTTACCCAATGTTGTAAGAAATAGGCATCTATTTTTTTAAATTCAACAAACAGGTACCCATTTTGAAACTGTCAAATCGACATACAAAATCACCCCAAAAAACAAAAAAATATTTTTTTTAGAAATAGGTACCCATTTTACTTTTCAAAAATAGGTATCTATTTCTAAAAAATACAATTTTTTTTTTCTGTTTTCAAAAATGCCTACCCATTTTCCAATTTAAAAAAAAATAGGTGCCCATTTTTAAAATCTAGGATCAAGTGCCCGAGCCTAAAATGGGTACCCATTTTTTAAAAATGGTTACCTATTTCTAAAGGAGTATAATCACAATCTAAAAGCTTCCATAGAATTGAGACTCAACTCCTTGCTTCTACCCAAGCATGACAACTAAGCATACGTCTATGAAGTGGATTATCCTCCATGTAGATGAGACGATAAGAATGACAAGGTAGGTACAAATTTTTGTGTTGTCAACAAGTCAACACACAAGAGTACCCTTACTCTGAGACAAAAAACTAATAAGTAATGCATATAACTAAGTAAACTTAAGTAAAATTTAAATAATAATAATTTACTAACACCCCTCCTTAAGTGTAACTTAGGGGAATGCACTTAAGCTCACAAAGGCTACAATCAAAAGCAAAATGGGTCCAAACAACTAGGCCATTTTAGGTATCCATGTACAAATTCAAATAAATGCAACCTTTGAAAATGGGGAAAGAGGGAAAACCTCATGGGAAAAACCCTCACCCAAAAATAGGTAAGTACAAATATGCTAAAAAAACATGAAGGAAGGAAGGCCTCAACAAGACCCCCCAAGGACAACTTCTATAAACCCAAGCATAGACTACAACTAATGATAGCATGTCAATGCAAAATGTCTAGTGGAGATGTTAGACACCTGTGTGTCAGTGGGAATGTACTTCAGAGAGATAACACCATCTTGGATTAGCTAACGAATGAAGTGCATATGCATCTCAATGTGTTTACTATACTGATGCTCCACCAAGTTGTGGGAAATGTGAATAGCACTATGATTATTGCACCACAAAATAGTTAGGCGATCAGGAGGAAAACCAAACTCAGTCATCAACTACTAAATCCATAAAATCTCCTAAGTAGTAAGCACTACTACTCTATACTCAGCCTCTATAGATGAAAGTGCATGAGCAAGATGCTTCTTGCATGACCAAGTGATAGGAGCAAAGCCAAGACAAAAAAAACAAAGCCAAAAGTAGACTTATGATTATCGACATCACCAACCCAATCTGAGTCAGTGTAGCCAACAATATGAGGAGTCCCTAATGTGTAATGAATGCAATACATAAGTGTTCTCTAAATGTATCTCAAAATACACTTGGTAGCTTGTCAATGACTCTCATGAGACTCTTGGGAAAATTGAGACACAAGGCTAACTTCAAAGGAGAGATTAGGATGAGTACATGTCATGTACAATGGGCTACTAACCAACTACCAGTACAAAGTGACATTCATTGAAGGCAAAGAGTAGGAGGTAGACAAGGTGACACTCGATTGAAAAGGTGTTGGAGTAGACTTGCAATCAAGCATGTCAAAGAGGTGAAGCATATCAAGAGCATACTTCAACTAATAAACAAAAATCCTAGTAGAGGACTAAAGAATATAGAGACTAAGAAAATAATGTAGGAGGCCAAGTTCAGTCATCTCAAACTGGTTCATCAATGCACACTTAACACCCTCAAGCATAAAGGATGAGCTACCCGTGAGGATAAGATCATCAACATATAGGAGAAGAATCAAAATCTCTACTCCAAGATGTTGAATATACATTATAGGATCAAAATGGCAGTAGGTGAAACCTGTAGAAAGCAAAAAGGAGTCCATCTTCTCATACCAATCCCAAGGGGGTTTTTTGAGACCATACAATGAGCATCAAAGTCTAGAAACCAAGGAGGATTCCTACACAAATCCCAAGGGCTGATCCAAGATGGTGTTATCTCTCTCAAGTATATTCCCACTAACATACAGGTTGCTAACATCTTCACCAAACCTTTTGCATCACCACACTATCTTTAGTTGCAATCTATGCTTGGGGTCATGGAAGTTGTCCTTGGGTGGTCTTGTTGAGACCTTCCTTCCTTCATGCTTTTTCAATAGGTCATTTTCATGTAGGTGGTCTTGGTGACTTGTGATGTTTTTTTTCACAACTTCTACATAAAAGATGTAAGAACAACACCTAGAGGAAAGGTTGAGTTATGATATGAAAAGGAGTACAAATATTAGCTAAGACAATGATGTCATAGTGCATTGATAATCTACTTAAGTTTGTAGAGGTTGGTTACACTAAGAAAGTTTAGAAGAACAAGTTAAACAAAGATTGTCTGCCAAGCTTGACCAAATGGATAGTAGGTGGGTACAAACCCATGTCACCCTTTTGCAAAGCAAAAGACTAACAAAGTATAACTATTCACCTTTAATGACATAAAATTGGTATTATTATTTAAAATTTGAAAATTAAGTAAAGTAATGAAATGTGTAGAATGGATGAATTTTAGGATTATAATTTTAATAATTTTTTAGAATAAGAGATGATATATTTTCCTAGTTTATATATATATATATATATATTTAGTTGCTATAAAATGCTAAAAACTAGGGGTCTAGTTCCCACAATAAAACTACATGGAAATAAAATTATTTCCCTTTAATCTCAGAGTATGTTATAGATAACATATATATCTAGAACAATAAAAAATAATAAGTGGCTTAAGAACTTTATTTTCTCTTTTATAATGATTCAAATTCCAACTGACCTGAAAATGATAGGTTTTGTCTCCCACCACATTTTTCAAAACAAATCTATTCTAAATAGAAGAAAAATTATATGTTATTGAAGATGACTATCTCCTCAAGAACATCATATAATTTTTAATTTTTTTATACGATTTAATATTTTATGTTTCTCAAAATTAGTATATTTTTTAGTGTTAAAATACTTGTAGATTTTTTTTATTTATTTTTATCAGTAAATGGCCAATGGCGATAATAATTGATTATTAATAAAATAAATAAATACAATAACATGCCACCATTCAAATAGGCAGTGGTAGGAAAGAATGGGGAAATAAAACCTCCAGTCTAGCCTGTAACCATGGTCCTTTATTATTACAACATAAAAGGGGCATACCCCAATCAAATTATTCTTATCTTAGATATTACATTACAAAGATAAAATTTAAATGAAATTATTTAATCATAAAGCTCCTTGATACATCACAAGATCTCTTAAAGAAGTTCCATCACATTCTTTACATTCTTGCATAGTTACAATGTACGAACATCCCTAACTAACTATCTTGCCAATCGAACTGGTTAATGATAAAACTTGCAAAATTCTTTAAACTAAGAAACTATCTAGATCTAAATTTATAATTAATATACTCATTTTAATTAACATAGCTCTAATCTATATGAAGAGATGTCTAATAAGCTCTCCTAAACTTATTGAGATATAGTAAACATATAAACCTACACTAAACAAAAAAATATGACATAATAGAAAATTTCCTAATGGGCCTCAAATGGAAATTAGAATAGATATGAAAACTTAATATAATATTAGCATTAACTAAAGCTCAACTGTTGCAAACTGAATAGTATAGAGGAAACATTCAAAACAAATCCATCTATCGAAATGTCTACATAATCTATCCTATTTCAAAGGAATACTAGAAAGCATAGGGGCACACAACTACAACCCCAGTCTCACATCTAACACTCAAGGTATCAAAGAAATAGGAGCCACAATGCTACATATCAAGCTATGGGTTAGCCTAAATAGAGGAAATCTATGAATTCTAAGCATCTAATCTTTCAACCAGTATCAAAATTTATGAGTATACATTAGAAACAAAGCTTTGAGTAATAAGATCATAGACCTCACTATTATCTATATCCAGTACTCAAAACAATTATAACATCACAATAAATATGGATAGAAGCAATAATACCAAATAATGCAGGTGCCACCATGGATCATCTCAAACATATTTAGATAGACATAGTGAAATACTACTTAACATCATTCGTCACTTCTGTACTTATTACCTAAAATCAAAATGCGAGATCTCTGTCATTGAGATATCAAAACTTGCCCTATTACAAAGCATAGAGATAGAGAACCTTCCTTTTCTACAAATAGCACTTTTTAGTTATCTCATTCAGCTAAGAAATTAGAAAGGTCATACAGATCAATCCATCTTTCCATCATAGAGCTTTATGTCTATCTTAAGAAACCAAATAAAAAGGAAAAATGTTCACAACCACTATGATGGATAAGAGATAGACCTAACAATCCATTAATGCTATAAACTTTCTAGAATTAGAACACACATCCCATAAAATTAGAAGATAATTATATTGTTCTAATATAAGCTAGGGAACCATAAGCCATGAGGGCATCCAAATCTAGAACACTCAAAGGAACAATAGAATATACCAAACTTCTTGTTATTAGCTATATAACCAAAATAGGATATACACTAAATTTAGGATGAGTCCATATCTCCACACATCTAAATCTATAAAGACTCTCATATCAAGGATCCAAAGTTCATTATTGCTACTACCAAATAGTAAAATATCATAAACATATTGATAATTACAATAACCATAGCATAGAACAAAGTTCTATATCATAAATTCCTAATACATAATTTTGTCTAAAAATCTTCAAAAATAGAGAAAAACTTCCCATAAGAACATTAGAGATAGCACCTTACTTCCAAAACAACATAATGACTTTAGGGATATCGTTAGGATTCTCCACATAGAAGTTTGGTGGGAATTTGAAGTCAAATTTAGCCCTGGTAGTTTTCTCCAAATTTGGAGTGTAGAAGTTTAGGGCATCAAGATTGTTGAAGCGCACTCTAGGCTAAATGTATGCATTAAACAAGTTAAGGTAATTGGTTAACCATGCTCTTCTCTCTTCCACAACAATTCCTTTCCACCAAAGGAGGAATTGAATACTTGCTTCCATCTTGGGCCATTTCCAGTAAAAGGCAAAATTTTTGTAGATTACTAGTGAAGGAAATGACAATAGGCTATCTCTAATTCAGGGGACCCCAAAGGAAGATCCATATATTTGTCTAGAATAGGAATATGTAGTTTGTCATCTATGCTATTAACAACTTTTTCAAGACCCTTCCTCCAAATTGGATCAAAGGTGTTGTAGCAGAGTTTGATAATGCCCCATGGCTCAACCTTTTCTCTTGCCATAAAACCAATGAAGGATCTAATTATATCACTATTCATCCTCCAAAGAAACTTATAATCAAAAAACCCTTCACCAATGGCTCTACTTATAGTGATCCTAGTCACATCATCCACCAGATTAAGAATTCTACTCCATCTCTCTGGTTTGACATTACCGTAGAATGTCGTGGTGCAATTTTTAGAGGTATGATAAAAATTGATGTTAGAGTCCATCTTTAGGGTAAGAAAGAACCAAATGAAAGTGATGGAAGGTAGCACTCGAGAAAAATAGAAAGGCAAGAAAAGGTCTTAGAAGCACACTCTGTCATAATGATAGCTAATGATGTCACCCACATTAACCTAAACACGAGCCATACTTAACTACTAAATGATGATAAGACCATGAATAAAAGGGAAAAACCAAAAGAGAAAACAAGGGAAAATAAATGGTCCACCCAATGTCATGGTGAAAATTAGGTGGAATTAAAACCAAATAGAAATAAAATCAATAAAGCATAGAAAATAAAGGTTAACAACCTATGAAAAAGGATCCAACAAATATAAATTAAAAGATCAAATACAAATTGATGTGTGTGTGTGTGTCTATATATATATATATATATATATATATATATAGAGAGAGAGAGAGGGAGAGAGTATGGGTCAAATATTCTAGAAAAATTGAAATAAACCAATTAACACTATAAAACAGGTATAGGTGATACATCTTGGATAATCAAGGAATTAACACCATCAGCCCCCAAATTTTCTAAATAATTTTCCTTCTAATTGCCTTCTCAAAAAATACGACAAATCCTACTATATGCAAACTAATCTAGAAGTACAAGAACTTCTTCTAGCTTAGAGTTAAGGACCCAATTCTAAGGGTCCCTCATTTTCTAATTGTATTTAAGATAATCTAAGGGTCTCCTTCTATGATAACTTTTGATAAACCTAACTTATGACACAATTGTAGACCTTGATCAAAAGCCTCTAATTCTACTAGCATATTGGAACTCAGCTGGATAGACATGGCTTTTTTGGCTACCCAATGACTTGTATCATCATTAATGATGCAACCAATACTTCTTGTACCTAGGTTACCTCTGGCAACACTATCAAAGTTGAGTTTAGCCCATCCTTTTGGAGGGCGAGACCATTTACATCTTTCTCTTGCCTCCTTTCTATTCTTAACATAGAGAAGAGGAGGATTAATCAAGTTTGACCAATTCTTCTTCATTTGACCATCCCAAATAGAAAAGAGCCTTCTTCTTTCCAAGCATTTCTAAGATCTGAATTAGCTGTTTCAACTATGCTAGCTTCTATTTTTAATATTAGCTCTTTAGGCTTCAATTCTAAGTTGCAAAAAATATGTTGGTTCCTTTCCTTCCATATTTCCCATGCTAGGATGGAAAGACAGATGTTCTAGAGTTTATTATAAATGCCATTGACTAGATTTATAGGCCATCCTTTAAGGAGTTCAAAGAAAGATTTTGGAAAATGCATTGACCACCCTAACATGTGCTTGAGTCATTCCCAAAATCTTTGGGAAAATGGATAGAAAAATAAAAGATGATCAACATCCTCACAATTTTGTTTACATAACACACATCTAGATGGACCTTGAAAACCAAGTTTATGTAACCTGTCAGTAGTTAGGATTCTATTTTGGAAAGCCAACCATAAAAAGAATCTTGCCTTTGAAAGGCATGTAGAATCCCAATAGAGTTTGAGTGGAATATCCAATTCATCCTATTTTTGAGAATGTAATAGGGCCTTGTAACCATTTTTCATGCTATACTTCCCATCATTTGTGGTTAACCAAATAAGTTCATGTTTCCTTTCTGATTGCTTAATCCTCCTATCTACCAATAAATTTTCATAAGCTTTAATCACATCAAAATCTACACCCATACCATCCAAATGTTTCCACATCCATCTAGATTTACCTTTTGAAGTAACCACTATATTGTAATCATAGACTTTGCTTCCCCACAAATTAATTAATTTTTCTTTGAGATCCTTAGAGAAAGAGCTATGATGTAAGGAATGGTGACCATCCCAAGAATCTTCCCAAAATAGGGCCTCATCACCCTTACCTACATCCCAAGTAAGATACTTGCAAAAAAAATGGTGACATCTTATCATAAAATTCCAACTCTCAAAACCTCTAGGAAGGTTCTTCATCCTAAAAATTGATAGAGGATCATCCACATTGAGATATTTATTGTATAGAATCTTAGCCCATTTATGCTCTCTTTCCTTACAGAGATGCCATATTAATTTGGAACCTAAGGCTTCATTTTTCCATTGTAAATTCTTAATCCTTAACCTACCCATGTCCTTAGGTTTACATATATTATCCGATTTGATGAGCACCAATTTTTTATCTTCTTCACAATCTTTCCAAAGAAAATTCCTGAGTTAAGTTTCAAATTTGAGGACGTGCCACTTGGATAAAGGGAGACAAGATAGAGGGAATGTTGGAATGGTGGATAAAACTGATCTAATCCTGGTACTCTTTCCAACCTTTGTCATCCATTTATCGTTCTAGCTACTAAGCCTTGCATCCATTTTCTCCAAGGTATTACACCAGACCTTAGTAGATTTCAAGCCTTTCTCTAGGGAAATTCCCAAGTATTTATACGGGAATAAACCTTTTTTTGTATCCCATGATCTTGCATATTTGATATTCTATTTTAGATCTTGTATTTAAAAAATAAATCTTAGATTTGGACTCATTCACTTTCTGTCCTGAAGCTTCCATGTAAGATTTAATGATGGCTTTTAGGCCAAGAGCCTCTACAACTATACTTTGGCTAGGAAAAATAGTATTGTCTAGATATTGTTGATGCATCATGTTGGGCATATTTGTGGTAACTATAATGCCTAATATATTTTTATTCTTATGAGCATCAGCCGCTGCTCTCCCAAATCCCTTTTCCATGATGATGTAAAGTGAAGGAGATAATGGATCTCCTTGTCTGATACCTCTAGATATATCAAAAAAAGATTTAGGCATTCCATTAATGAAGACTGAGATTTTGGGAGAGGATATGAATTAAAAAATGAGGTTGATCCATTGATGATAAAACTTGAAAGCTTCAAGAACCTTACATAGGAACTACCAATCCACCATGTCATATACTTTTTGAATGTCTAGTTTCATAAATATGCATGCCTCTTTGTTCTTAAAAGAAAAATGAATTGTCTTTTGAATGGTAATAATGCCATCAAGAATGGATCTACCCAAGAAAAATCTTGTTTGTTCCTCTGATATTATGTTTGGAATGATACCCTTTACTATATTTGCTAAGACATTAGAAAAAAACTTGGTAAACAATGTTTCAAAGAGCAATTGGTCTAAAGTCTCCTGAGGTCTCTAGCTCTAATTTTTTGTGTATCAAAGTGAGGAAGGAATGATTGATTTCTAATAATAGAGCACCACCATTTCTTGAGGCTTCAATAGCTTTCAAAAGATCTATACCAATAATATCCCAAATTTTTTGGAAAAAGAAGGTGTGAAAACCATCTGGGCTAGGGGATTTATCAAGATTCATATTAAAGACTACCATCCTAACCTCTTCCAAAGTGATGGGTTTATTTAAACCCTATTATCTTTGGTTGTAAAAATTTTTGGGATTACTTTAAGAAGATTAATTTGCACTACTCTATTGGACCCTTCATAATTGTTTAAAATATTCTAAAAGTATTCTACAAAGGTACCTGCAATTTCACTTGGTTTATTAGTTAAGATGCCCAAGTGATTTTTAATATAGGATATTTTACTCTTTGATCTATTATATAAAGTAGAATTGTGAAAGAATTTCATATTTTGATCCCCTTCATCTAACCATCTCTCTCTTGATTTTTGTCTCCAAAAAATTCCTTCTTTGGATAGTATACCCTCTTGCTTTGCTAATAGTTCCTTTTCTAACATATAGCTATTGTTGTTCATATCTTTCTTAATTACTTTTGAGTTTAAAACCTTTATTTGTTTTTCTATATCTAGTTTTTCTTTAAAGATATTATTGAAGTGTTCTTTATTCCATCTAAGAATTTGTTCATTAAGCATCTTCATTTTAGCAACAAAAATGAACATCTTTGAAGCTTCAAAGTTGTCTTGTGACCACCATTCTTTAATATTATTGATAAAACTAGGGTCTAAAAACCAATTTTTTTTCATATTTAAATGGGTTTCTAGCAGGTTTATGTGGCTCTAAAAATTTAAATCTAACTAGATAATGACCAGACCCAACAATTGGCAACATAGAAGATTGAAAATTCAAATTGTTAACATCCAAATCACGTTTAATCAAGAACCTATCTAGTTTTCCAGCAATGTAAGCGAAATCCTTCCCCTATTATTCCATATGAAAATCCCATTACTGATTGATATATCAATCATGTTATGAGTATCACACCATTCTTTGAAATCTTTGGATGCTTGTGAGATTTGTTAACTTCCACCCACTTCTTCATTAATGTTTAAAATTGTATTAAAGTCTCCACCTACTAAAAATAGACTACCCTTAAAATTATTCATAAATATGCTAGTATCTTTTCAAAATGCTCTTTCACCTAAATTGCTAATTGTACAATAGACATTAATGAGAATAAACTTAAGGTCTAATTTTATACTCTAGACACTATCACTAATCCAGTTATTACTAATGTTTAAAATATCTATGAAAGCCTTCTTGGGATTCCAAAAGATTCCTAAATCCCCTAAAGCCCTTATTGACTCTTGAAAGAGAGAATTCTAGAGACCTAACATCTTATCTAATTTAGTTCCTTCTAACTTATTTAATTTAGTTTCTTGAATTAAAATGATATCGGATTCAAAGGATTTAAGGTTTTGTTTTAGTAACCTTTTTCTGCTAGGAGCATTAAGACACCTAGCATTTCATGTAGTGATCTTCATGCCTCCTCAGGAAGGCACTTCTCCTTCCCGTTGTTAAATAAATAATCTATCTTTTGTTGTTCTTTGATGTGTTCATCTACTTCCCTGAGTTCTTTTTATGGATCTTCTTCCTCTTTTACCTTTCACTTTGTTGCATTTAGGTGATTTAGGACCTTCTTGGTTCATTTGAATCCCAGGTTGGTCTAAATTCATTTCCACATTCTGAATAGCAGCAATCTTCGGACAAGAGTTCCTTTTAGATTCCTCATTTTTGAGTTCTCTTAATATTTGATTTATTATACTAAGATGCTTTTCCAAATCTCTATCTGAGCCTACTTTTTTGTCACTACTCATACCTTTATTCTTCTATTTTGATTCTATTCCATGCTCTTTTATCTGAGATGGACTCATATTATTATCCTCATTCTCAATTTTTAATAGATCTCTTCTTAGATCTTCACAAGTGTAATTGTTGCCTTCTAATTTGAGAATCCTTTGAATTAAGTCTTCCTTCTGAGCTTCACTACTTTTATCAATGTTCTCAAAGCTAAATACTTGAACTAATTCATTCATTAAAAGATTAAGGCTATCTTCTTCTAATTTTTATATGCTCAGAATCTCCACTACTAGGTCCAAGATACTATCCTTATTCAAGAAATCAAGAAATTCCTTTATAAGAGACTTATCTACTTTCTTTGTACTAATTTCCTTATCCTTCTGATCATTGACTAGGGTAAATGGTGAGTTTATTGAGGCTACTAGAGTTTTCCAAAACTTGTATAAGCTATTAGAGACTAAAGTTACTCCTTTGTCATCTAGTTCTTGCAACTAACAATGTTCTAGTTTGCTCTTTTCCTTCTAGGTTTTATATTCCTCTTCATTTTTTGCATTTGATTCAAATATCAAAGAATTCTCTATGTCCTCTATATTGCCCTCTTTATTGTCCCATGTAGCCTCTGCTTGCTATAATATTGAGTTCACTCTGTGTTTGACATCTTTGCTTGTATGAATCAATTTATTCTCTATAGAAAATCTATTATGTGGGGAATCTAGATCCTTGTGCTTAGCTGTAGTGGGATTGAATTTTTTCATTTCCTTTTCTTTACATGTTAGTTTTTCTTGTGAGTTTTTGTTTCCACTATTTTCCCTAACTTTTCCATCTTCTACTATCTTACTCTATCCCATATTTCTTTTTGATGCTTTTTTTCTTTCCTTTAGATCTTCATTTCCTAATAGAATTCTCATCTTTTCTCAATTCTAGGTTCTCCTTGTAATCAACCACTATGATTGATTTAAGCTTAACTTTATCTACTGGAGATTCACCTATCTTTCCACTAGCTATTCTTTCTATCCAAAAAGGTTTTGTATGGAACTCAAACTTCTCATGAGAAATTTTGGAGTTGTTATGATCTAAATTCCTTTGACTCATTCTCTTTTTCCTGATTCTCATCGCTGGGAACTTACTATTGAAATCTGATGTGAGAGGCAATGTCTTGAATCTAAATTTTGTATTTTCATCTAGCCTTATAATTTTTGATATTTTACATTCGAAGGATTGCAGTTTTAGATCATATGTAGCCTTGTTTATTATCACTTTACTCTGCATCTGTGTTGACTGATTAAATTTGATTTTGATGAGCATTTTCACATTACTATAGTACTGAAAGGTGGAATTAATACCTATTAACTCTCCCAAAGTAGATCCTAAAGACCTAAGTATCTCTATTTGGAGAAGCTCCAAAGATAAATATTGAATATTAAACCAGGTTGGTATCACAAAATCTAACACTTCTTCTCTAAAATCAGGGGTCCATTCTACAAATTTAACAATATGACCTTTAAAAAAACAATCTAACAGTAAAATAAATTCCTTTTTAACAAATTCATCCAAATAATGTAGATAGAGAATTTTGTCTAAAGAGTGAGAATTACTCACCTATTCATTGCAATATTCTTCTAGCCAGTCAGAGAGAAGGGGGAAATCTTTCTTAGGGCCATTTCACACTGCAAAGATTCCTACCTTTTGACATTCAAGCCAAGTATGTTTGACTTCCTTATTGTAAATAATTATAGAATTATTTTCAAATTTTGATGAAGATTGAGGACCATGATATTTCTTAGTTTTTGAAGAAGAAAGAGCAATCTCAATCACAGGATGACGATGAGGGGGAATATTAGCACTTCGGGAAGTGATAGCAAATGAAGGGTTAATCCTTAACCTATTGGAGTGATGTGGGTCAAAAGATGAATGAAAATCTGAACATGTTGGTTTTGGATAAATATGGCAAACATAAGGGTAGGCATACTTAGTCAGATAAAAAATCCTAAACTAGTTTTCTAGGCTGTCAATGGTAAAGAACGCATGGGATCTGAAGCTACCTGATAAGCCTGAGTGAATTGAAGTAATTTTGGCCTTTGAGTACCTGAACTTAGGTGAATAGGTTATCTACCCATTTAATTCCTTTTGCTATAAGCATGCCCCATGTTTACTTTGATGGCTCTAGTTTTCTTTTTCTTTGAATTTCTCTAGGATGGAGAATCTGTTTGTCATTTTGATTGTACATAATTAGATCTTGTCAAATCTTAGATAGCTAGATAAAACTGTGATCTAGTTTGGTCCTTAGTGTATGATCATGAATTGCTCCCAGTCCAATGAATTGATCTAAGGTTTTGTTTTTATTTCTCTAATAAATCAATTACTTTGATATTTTTTCTATTCTATAGGAGTTTGCCATTTTTTTATTTTTTACTTGTAGAATTTTTTATTTACAATATACTATATCTAATTAAAACACTATAAACTCTATATAAAAATATTCTTGACTTTGAGCTCTATAAAATGGTATTTATATGTTATTAAAATTATCATAAAATATAGTAAGAGTTACTGAAACATTATTTTTCTAAATTAATTTTATTTCTTTAGCAATTGGATACAAACTAGTATAAAACATGCATTTAATAGACATTTTCAGTTGGAAAAGTGTGAGATCATATACAACTTAGCTAAAATGAATTTATCTAGATCATATGTTTGAACATAATTAATTTTTACGTAGAAATACTCAAATTTAGTCATTTTGATGAGTCAACCTAAAAGGTGACACAACTTTGTACTTTTATGTTAGTGCCAAGCAAAGTTAGTGCAAGTCAAGTAGAAAATTAGTTGGAGCTGAGTAAAAGTTCATTTTAGTGTAAGCCGAAAAAATAGAAGATGTTGAGTAAAGTTTAGTTGATTCTAACTTTAGTTTATGCTGAGTGTTTTTTTAGAGGATGTCGAACAATGTAGTATGTGTCGAGCATCAAAAGCTAGTTAATGTTAAATGTCAGCGTTATTAGAGAGATCATGAATTCGATGGATCTTAGCTGACAAGTTTCTTTTCTTGGATTGTGTGAACCAGGTGGAAGATAAGATTGATGAGTTGGTGGCACAAAATTCATGCTACAAACCATTTTGAGGAAAATTCAAAGAATATTGCAAGAGAAGTTTCTAGAAGTGATATGAAATGAGGAGAAAATTCATTGAATCCTACATAATCTATCCTAACCCTAAATTGGATGATGGAGAATGAATGACAAAAGATCTTAATTCTCTATTTATAGGGAGGGCTGGTTAGAAGAAAAGGTTGTCATGTGCAAGAAAGAAAGGAAGACAAGGAGTCTAGGGTTTTGCTTCATCAAGTGACCTAAGTAAATAGTCAACATTGGCAAGTTAAACAAGAAGGCTTGAGGGTATGGATGCTTGAAGGGTGAACAAGCTATAGGAGATGAAATTTGTGAAAGCCAAGCATAATGGAGGACTAAAATAGAGATTTGTAATTTCAAATGAAGTTGTAAGTTGTTATCAGATCAATCTTTACTATTACTCTCTAATAATTGTATCAGTCTAGGGTAAATCATTTGGATTAAGGTTGACCTAATATTCATTTCTAAATTCTTTAACCGGGTGAGATTTTGAGTGAATGGTCTAAAGTCCTCTAACAAGGCTCACTCCTAATAGGGTGATTGAAATTCATTAATATGGTCAGATTTAACAGTGTGTATTGTAACCTTTAATAGGGTAGGCCTTTCACAAGGCATTACTTCAGAAGAGTGAAAAAGAGTAGCATGTTACTCGTGTTTTTTACCAAATTGGGTTTCTATGTAAATCATTGTGTCAAGTCTATTGTTGAATCTATTATGTTTCATGCGTACAAGTTTTAATTGATTTGATAATATTATGTATGCATGCATGATGATAAATGTTTTATGGGTTTACTAAGCTATGAAAAGTTTTATTTATACCTCTAGACCTTGGATAACAAATAGTAACAAATAGTAAGAATTATACTAAAGAATTATAACAAATAGTAAGAAGAACAAGGTTTCTATGAAGACCACTAGTGGAGATAGGAAGCAAAGTAGCCCTGAGTCCCCAATGAAGATTTCATAGCAAGCTATTTAGGATTCTCCTACGATTGACACGAAGATTCTGAGCTGAGAGGGTAAAACCAAGACTACTGTATCTTTTGGACTATTTTTTTAGGATCATCTATCAAATAATCCTATTAGTTCTCCAATTAGGTATAATCCCACTAACGAGAGGAAGACCATGTGGAAAAACTATAACATGGATTCTATGCACATGGGTACTATTAAGGAATAATTTGAGATGGTATTTAGAAGTGATAGGATTGTTGAGGTTGATCTCAAGGAGCTCATTGATCATTCAATGTTGATTCTTAGTGATACTAGTAAAGAGCTTAATTTGGATTTCCTCAATAATGCTAGAAATAGCCTCTTAGATAATTATAGGTCCAGAAAGTGCCTTTTTCATGAAGTTGTTGATATTAAGCATAGGATAAACAACATAGAAGAAAGGATCAATAATTAGAAGGAAGTTGACAATGTGGCTGGGGATGCAGTGAATAATGGCTCTCTTATGGGTATGGCCTCTTTTTGTAAGTTGAAGGATGAAATTATTGAGTTGGATAATAGGAATTCAAACCTTGAGAATGCATTGAAAAACATGGTCAACCAGTGTGATAATAATTTGAAGGCTTCTAATGAACATATTAAGATTCTCATCAATAAGATAGAGACCTCTGTGGGAGAAAAATCCATTGTGAAAATTGTTGATGATAACAAGGATATTGGAGATAGTCAGGGTGGACTAGGTAAAAGGTCTAAACATAGTACCAATAAGTTGGCTTCTATAGCTATGATGGAGATCAAGAAAATTAAAATAGTTGTTGGAAAGATGGATCAACTTGAGCTGTAGGTGACAAAGCTTATAAAGAATATGGTTTGATTGGCCCTTCTCTAATATGTCGCTTTTCCTTTATCTTTCATTGTATCAATTACATGTTTCCTTTTGGTTTTTGTCTATAAACTTTCCACCATAACACAAATATAGCGAGGAAGTAGAAACATACTTGCAAAGGAAAAAAATAGAGCAATTATAAAATAAAATAGTTCAACTTTGGATAAATATCATTATATTCCATAAGAAAATTGGTTTCCTTACAATAAGCATTAAGAATGTTTTATATACAAACTGAATTATCCTAAATAAGACATGCAAAATACATACACAGCACCATTAAAATCATTACAAAAATTATTCCTAAATCACCATGACCAATTGATCACAATGAAAGGTATCAATAACTTAGAGTTAACTTTAACTCTAACACCCTCCCATAATTATAACTGAGGATAATAGAAAACTAATGAATGGATATCAGAGGAAAAATCAATCCAATAAAAATAAGACATCCTTTAAAATCTATGGACAAAAATTATTTCGTTACAAGAAAAATATCGTGGACATCTGTCAAATCATAACAAACAAGGTGCTAAATAAAGAACCTCCTCTAAAACCAAGATGAAGATAAGAGTCAATCTTCATGAGTGCCCCCAATGAAACTACTCAAATAATGAATAGATGACAAAGAAAGGAAAAACATGTGTAAACCAAATTGAAGATACAATAGACAATAATATGCATAGCTCCCTTTTAAAAAGTATTAATGGAGAAAAAAGGAAAACCATCTATCATTTAAGGTTATATATGACATATGAGTCTATATGAGTGACCCTAATGATACTACTGAACCATACAAGAATAAATTGTTGATTGAAAATGGAGGTGCTAATCATCTATAACTTTGATAAACTATGGAAGAAAAGGAAGAATTCACACTAAGAGGCATGACAAATCCACAAAAGAAGTGCATCACTATGGAGAAAAGAAAGGAGAGGTCAATGCAAAGATAGCATGATCTTGATCTATCTATGATGCAAAATCAGATCCAACCTTTGATATGATGACCTTTTGATGCAAGGCTCTGCTCATGGGCTTAAGTAGAAATGATGGCTTTCATTTGAGATAAGTAAAAGACATGATAAAGACAAAGGTTGGAAACTCCATTCTTGAAAGCTCTAATCTTCAATTCCTGCAAAAGAAAAATGTTCTCCTCCCTAGAAAATAGGCTCTAATACCATGTAAAATTTTCAACATAACACAACTCTAGCTAGGAAATAGAAACATACTTTCAAGGAAAAAAATAGAGCAATTATAAAAGGAAAAAAAAGTTTAGAGAAATATCATTGTATTCCATAAGAAAATTTCTTTTCCTACAATAAGCATTAAGCATACTTTTATACAAATTAAATTATCCTAAATAAAGCATACAAATACATGCATAACACCATTTCAATCACCAAAAAAAATCATTCCTAAAATCACAGTGACTGATGGATTACAATGAAAGGTATTGACTAGTTAAACTTAACTTTAACACTAACATTGTCCTTTGTTAGAAAGATTTTTGCTTCTATGCTAGCCCATTTTGTTTTGTTCTTTTTTGTCTAGTGGGCTCAATGGTTTAAATATTTTTCTCCTTTGTACAATGTTCTAAAGCCCTTTGAAACCTATTTTACTTAGTCAAAAGCTTTTTATCCCTTTATCAATATTCAAAGTATTTTTTTTAAATTAATTTATATAAATCTTAAGGAAAACATCCCATTCTTTTACATATGTAATATTTGAATCATTAGTTTAATTTATTTCAAATAAAAAATTCTAGAAATTTCTTTCTTACAATTCCTCTAAACTCAACAATTGATATGTTTATTATATAATGTAACAAATACAATAATAAAAATTCCTACTTTTTTATAGGATTTACTATCAAAGCTAATTTTATTGAAGCCTCTAAATTTTTCCACAAGGAAGATTTTTTTTTTCTAGAATTGTCTCTTTCATCTAATATATTTGGCTTGAAGGTCTCATACATTATAAAAAGTGGTTACTATTTTGTGACATGTTGCTAAAGTGTCTTTGAAAAACTCTATTGTCATCATGAATATAAATTAAACACTTTCCTTATTATTTTTTCTTTTAATATAAAATTCTTTTCAAAATATTATAGTTTTTGGTTAAGCTCTTGAATTTTTTAATTGATGTTTATTCTCCTTTTCTATATGAAATTATTTATAGTTGTTTCATGTTTCTTGATGCTCCTCATATGACTAGATTGTTTCCTATTTCTTGGTATAATCCATACCACTATTATCTTTGGGCTTGCTCCACATTTTCCATTCTTGAGATAATTTTTAAAATTATTTTCTTCCCATCTTTCACCTATTAAAATTGACACTTTAATAGTAATATGATTTTGGTGATGTAATTCTATTAATAAAAATATTGTATTTTAACAATGACAACACTAGATTTTTCTCTTTTCAAACCTACTTTTTGTCTTTTTAACCTCTACTTTGAACTTGTTTTTTCATAACTTTTCTTCTTCAATTTCTGAATTTTTGTAAATTATAATTTTGTAATTTATAATTTGCTTAATTCTTTACAAAATAGTTCCACATTTTTTTTTCCTAGGTACAAACAAGATCCAATTGTTGATCAAAACACAAAAACTTCACATCAAGTCTATTTAAATAGGATTCTAACTCTAGGATCACATAGAGGATGAAATGAAGAAGTGAAAACACATGTGAAGGAGTATCAAGTCAGATCCAACAAAGAGAGCAATTAGAGTAGTGTAGAACTGAACAATTTTAAAAATTAGATTAAGAGAATCAGATTTGAGTCAAATGAAAGAGGAGACCCAAGATTAGCTTATAGAGCATAATGAGGGTTAGGTACTGAATCAGCTATTTTGTAATACAAATAGGGAAAATATGTTAACACAATGGTCCTAACTTGTCTATGTAAATCTCTTAACAGAGCCCTTACTTTATTGTAAGTATCAAGCCCTCTAATAAGGAAAGACCTCACAGTCTTTTAGCTTTTAATAGGACAAACCTCTAATCAAGTAGATCATATTTTATGATCATACATTATAACCTAAAATGGTTAACTTTGTTGTTGCAATAATGAAGATTTGTGGGTTTCATCCCCACCCAAGTTTTACCTTCACCCTAAAGTGTTTCTAGGTAACTAAATCATTTTGTTATGTGTTGAACTGTAATAAATGTCATGAACTTATTTTATATCTTAGCATTAGAATTTTAATTTAGCTATGAAAAAGTGAGATTGATTTTAAGGTCAAAATTTTGAGATCATGATTCACCCCCTCTCTTAGTATCTTGTTTCCCATCTATATATTCAAAAAATTGGCATCTCAGTTCATTTCTCTTGTCAGGAATCTTAACAACTTAAGAGAGTAAGATCATGGAGATGAAAATATACAAGACGGGAAAGATCATTGAAAATCAGATAATTGAAATATAGACCAACTTACAACAATTGGAGACAACAACAAAAGAATTGAGAAAACCTCTTAAAAGAAGAAGAGAGATGACTACTCAACTTAACGACACTCAATACAAGGAAGTTGACATGGAAGGTTTGCTAGATAAGGGGTTTTATATTATGTCCTATTTTTTCCAAGTCATCAACCACATTGTTTCTCTCATGATAGACATGGTCAACAATCACCTCTTATAGTCTAGTCATCATCACACAAATATATTGAATAATTGAATTAATCTTCCAAAAAATTTCCTAGGTATCCTTACAAATTTTCATTGATATTAATTTAATTGATGCAATCTTTGTCATTCTTATCAAAAGAAAAAGGGGACAAGGGGATCCTTTCTTGCCTTGCCAATTGTAGGTTACCTTAAAAGTAATCATTTATTGTAAATTCCTAGTTCTATAAAATACAAAGATTTGGTCGACCTAGACCATCAGATGATGCTCTCCTATATGGTTTCCCACATAGAGTTTTAGTGTACCACTCTTTTTGAATAACAATTGTTGTCAATTTCTATTATCAACCTTTGAAAGAAATAAACCCATGTACATGCAATTGTCTCCACCCACTAGAACACTAGGCCAATATGAGACATTTATTAGTTCCATCTTTCTTGTCCTACTACAAGCATCCAAAGTGAAAATAAATGGATGAATCATCCATCCCTAGAAAACTACTCCACATCATTTGTGACTATATTGTAGTCACTTTAAGTTTATTTTGTTTATGCATGCATTATATAACTTAGTAACCTCCAACGCTGGTTGTGAATACAATGCAATCAATTCACTTCTTAATTTATTTTTATATCAAATGCCTCTATAACTTTCAATGTTTGAACTGTTCAAGCTATGCATTTTACTGTCATGTAATTTGAATGGTGTATTGATTTGATCAAGTGCATAGTAGACTTTTTATATGATGTTTATTACATGATAGCTATATTTATGTGTATATGCTAAATGGTCAATATTCTTTTTTACATATATATTATTTTTGGTTTTCGTTATATCTAATTTTTTCATTAATATTTTAGATCACATTGTACACATATAATAAATTGTAGAACTTTTTCTATTATTTTGGAAAAAGTGGACAAGCCACTAAATATTTTAATTATATTTAAAAAAATCATGATTCAAATGCTCAATAGGGAAAGAACCGACAAGAAAACTTAGAATCGTCACTAAATGCAAAAGTTTGGATCATTGAACTTTACATATAGTAACCTCCATGAGAATACATAGATAATGTATTTAAAAAATGGACCAAGCATTAATCTCATTATGTCCAACTTCGAAAAAATTGAATTTCTCATATCCATTAACTATCCTTCTTCCATCTCTACAAATGCAAACTCAACAGTAAGACCATGTCCACCCATTAACCAAGAATCATTTCTACAACCACCATTGGGGATAGCCATTATTGGCGAGCACCTATATGGTCTGAACATCACACCACCTTAGTGGTCCTCATGAGCAGGTGCATCCCAACCAACCTGAAGCAAAGGCATTTATTATGTCGAGGGGAAAATGTGCATTCTATAACCCAATGTCTTGTCAAGCCTGGACATTTTCACATGGAACCGAATTTGACCACTCCAAAGGACTATGTGGGGGCTGAGCTAGATAAAAATTGTTCAACATGGCTAGAAAATACAATAAGGCATGCCCTATTTTCCAAACCTTTTCTTCTAACTGATAACCAAGGGCATGAGTGACAACTTTTATAGCTGATTTTATAACCTGAGAACTTTTCTTCTGAAAGGACCTTTGGAGTGCATCAAACATAACCATGAACTTATCATTCTTATAGCATAACCATAAATTGTAGAAAATTATTGTTCTTAAAATATATTTATTTTTTCATTAATGATCTTACTAAATAATTAAAATAATGAAGAAAAAAATTACATAATAATTATTATTTTTAAATATATAGATATATTTTTATAAATTTTTAACCTTGCGAATATAGATTCATAAATTTTAGAACAATATGTAGTTTATAAGATATGCATACATTATTTTTTAATGATATTTTAAATTTTAATTTAAAAATTAAATTTTAATATCTATATCTTACTATTCAATTTATGTTTAGCATCTAACATCATGTTCTTACAACTCTTAATAAAAAATTGGAATAAGTAACTAACATCTCAATTTTTAAAGCACATATAGTTCTTGCACCTACATCGATGCATAAATGTTTTAGGTGATCTATAGATAGAAAGTATAGTTGATTGTAGCAATTAAGTATTGATTCAATAAAGGTGTCTGTATAGAATGGGTTTTTGTTGTAAATAACACCTCTAGGTCTAAATCATGATATCAAGAAGTGGAAGCCAGTTATCATTCCTAAAAGAACCTAGGCTATCTATTGTCTAGAAATAAAAAGCAATTTTCTTCCCATCTTGAGTCTATATAATAGTTAGTTAACAAATATCTCATAAAATTATGGAATAATGATCATTGTACTACACACAAGCTCATCAATGATGGATTTTTCAATCCAAGACCTTCTAATGGATCATAACAATTAATTTTGTATCATTTTCTAACATTTAATGTTGATTTCAAAGTTCAAATGTGAGATCAACTTAATAAATAGAAATGTAAATGTAAAATAATTACAACATTAAATATTAGAAGAAAATATATGTTCTTGGAAATACCTTCAAGTAGGTAAAAAAATTCAAAAACAATGAGTTAAACTCATACTACACATCCTTAGTTGTTCATACTATATTATATCTATTTTTATTTTTATCATCTTTTCAATGCCTTAGTACGACATTTCTACATAGTCATGCAATGCATTTCCATTATTGAAAATCTATATGTATTTGTGCTAATGAATTGAGAATGGATTAGATTCATCCAAATGTTAAAAATCATAATTGAATGTAAAATATATAGGCTTACAAAGATATTCTAAAAAAATAATTTTCATTATATCACAAACTAAATTACTCCTCTATTAGAGATTTCAATAATTTGCTACATAATTATGACTTAATTCCCATTAAATAAAAAATAAAAATAATGTGCTATTTAGATGAGAAAATAATTATGCATTACTTATATGTTTCTTGAAGTGAATGCTAGTTGGTTAGGAATTTGGGGAGTCGGTAGGGTACCAAGTTAAAAGGATCAAGGATTAACTTTAAGCGATATAATGTTGAAAGAATATAAACATGTATCTATCCTCTTGGCTTTGGCTCCATCATAACAAGGAATTGGATATGTTATATTTATATGGTTTTCATATAGGTTTTCTCAATTCTATGTAGCAAAAATGGTGAAGGTTCTTATACCAATTAAAAAGATATATTTATTTAACATGTGTAAGGTAAACATGAATCAACCTCCTTATAAACATTGACTTGACACTCATAACTAAAATTTTTGATGCAACAATATTTTTTGTCAATTAACAATTAAATATATTTACTCTATTTCTTCAATTATTTATTTTTCAGTTTAAACAAGTAAATTATCTAAGAGATTGGTGACTGATAATAAAATTGTGTAGTTTTCATTTTTTTATGGTATCTATGATAATGGTGAATGTATACATTTCTAGTTCTTAGTGGCTTAATAAATAAAAAAGTCCTAATCCATTTATTCAATCGCACATGTAAGAGAAGAGAAAAGACTAACATATTCATATGAAAAAGCACTTGTAAATCATGGTTTTAATTATAAATATCTATATCAATTTTTTATAACATACAATTTTTTTTACAATATTCAAATAGATGAATAGTCAAAAAATTTCTACAATAGATATTTAGCTCATAAAAAAGAAATGAATACATTTTAACATTGATTAAAAATACATGATCAAACTTATTTATGAACATTTATTTCAACCTAAGTCCATTTCTTTCTAATATTTGAATTTGAATAAAAGAATACCACTAGTATTGTTATAGACTATTCAAATAAATTGAACACAATAACATCTTATAACAATTATTTGAAATTGAACAGAATAATTTTTTAACCTCTCAAAAGATCTAAATTAAATTAGAGTTTACTTTTTAACATTCTTATTAGCTTTTTATTTTTAAAGATTAAAAATCTTTCACTACCCACATATCTTAATTCACCAAATCTTAAGGGCCCATTTAGATGTAGGCATATGAATGAAGAATAGGAATGCATAACGGGAATAGGAATGACTATTCCAATAACAACTATTTTTTGAAATGGGTATAAGCTCATTTAAAAGGTAAAATGGGAATATGTATTCCTACTCCCTATTCCAAATGATGAACCTATTGATGTAAATAAGTATTTACTTATTACACTTACTTAAGTTTACTTAGGTTAATGCATTATTTATTTAATTTGCCTTATTTTATTTGTGAGACACTTAGGAGTTTGTGCACTCTTGAGAGTTGTCATGATGACATCACAGGGGTTTGCACCTCTTTTAAGCACATGTTGTCTACAATACAGGAATCTTCTACACACATATGACACTTTGTCATTCTTATCCATTCATCTAGAATGTTGGATAAGGTGCTTAGTTGTCTTATCTTTTGGTTTTTTCTAGAGACATTCTAGGTGCTTCATGAGAGACCTTTATATATAGGCACTCCTAGCGTACTCTTTATCATGGCATATTGAATATATTGTCATTTTGATCATACTCTCTCTCTCTCTCTCTCTCTCTCTCTCTCTCTCTCTCTCTCTCTCTCTCTCTCTCTCTCTCTCTTTGGTCTACTACGTGCTTGTGTTTGAGTTCTTAGTTGTTGGGTGAATTTTTTCCTTAGGCAAATTCTCACATGGTATTAGAGCAACTTGGAGACTTTCTCATCACATAGCCTTTTGAGACCACACTTGCTTCAACACTTTAGCCCAAATCTAGAGTACTACATAAATTAGGAGCATCTAGAGCCAGATCTAACCTTGCCATTATGTCCAGAATACTGAACCAGTGAAAATCGACTATAAACTTGGCTACCTTGGCCCAAAGTCAATCATGAGGCAAATTTTTTTTGCAAATCAAAACCAAAAGACCCCGATTTGCAGTATGGGTATGGTCATTTTTCATAGATTCAATTGATTTATTTCAGATCTGCATTTATTTGTTTGTAATTTTTGTCAGAATTATTCGGATTTAATATTTGACAGAGAAATTTGTTTTAGCAGACATAGGTAGTGACACTGCGGATCTGCCATTTGGAGGAAATTATTGTTTATTCGTAGGTCATACAATAGGGTTAGCTCGATTCAAATCTGGAGTCAACATCTCACATACCCATCTAGCTTACACTACCGGTGACTACACCCGATTGATACATAATTTTTGGCAAGCACCTACAACATTGGCACCACACAAATTTATGTCAAAGACCAATGATCTCTTTGCTTGGATGTGTGTGGGTGTTTGCTTTTACATAATGCTCAAAGCACTAACACATCACATGTGGGATTTATGTTAAACCCACCAATTACTGATAGATGTGATACGAATTCTGGCGTGACTATAATTTCTACATGCAAAACAAATCGTCGATAGCGATAGGTTTATCTTTTTCGGGTGCGCTTCCACACTTTACCGGCCCATAGACTTGGGTTTCCATTAATAGACTGTTCACTCCTATGTGAATCTTTTGGCTTTGCATAATTTTTGGTGACACTGTCATAATTCCAACCCGTGCAGAGTGTTTTCATTAGTGGTCTCTATCTCTCTACCAATGTAAGACACATGGCATCCTTCTGTTCATCTGCTAACAATAAATCCCTGCTCAACATGCATCCCTGTTGACACACAAGCTCACCTATTCAATGCAGATCTAAGAGTGCCACGTCACCAGTGGAACCCAAACTTTTCTTGCCACATCATCATATGGTACTAGACACGTGTTAATCTGTATAGTATGGACACATCCAATTAGCTGACATGTCTCCAGGTGGATTGTCTTTTTTGTTGACATCATCATTTCCTATGGTTAAATTTGACTATCTGACTATCAGGCCAAGGTGAATTACAATTGTAGTGATGACCATTTGACTATCAAATTTAGACTTACAATTTTCCATCCAGACCCCTCTCTAGATTCCTTTTCAGTTTGGCAGCCTGTCTTTGCGAGCCCATAATTCGAACATCTAGACTCTGATTTAGGTGCAATTTTTTTTGAAACTGGGTAGAATTTCCTAAATTTTCTAGTGGTGGTGTTTTTTTCTAGTTTGGGTGCATAGATTTTGCAAAAATTACATTTTTTTGTGACTGCACCTGCATAATCCTGCTTTTCGCAACTTAAGAAGCTTCGTACGGGCACATCTGATTAGGCTCTAGGGTTGTGTGGACCAATTTCTTACTTTCAGAATTAGGCCTTTTTCAGCATTGTAAAGCTTTGATTCTTTTTTAAAATTCTTGCAAAACTGAGCTATAGTGCTTAAGTGATAGATTTCAGCCTCATAAGGTAGTTTTAAAAACAAAATTAGAAATTTCACTTTGCACATTTTGACAAGTGGCCCATTGTAAATGCACTACTTATAAAGTGCCAACAACATCTTTTTTTGGGGGGGTCTTATGATTGAGTGAAAAGGGGGGGTGTGTATTGTATTTTTGTGTCTCTCTATTGTGCTCTTTTCATTTTTTGAATCATGGTTTTTAAATTTCCTCCTCTAACTTCACACAACTATTCAACATGGAAAGATATTGCATGAAGTAGACTAATGGAAAAAGGATTTAGTCTTTATGTAGATGGTACAATTATCAAACCTACTGATGCTAAAGAACTCATTGATTGGCAAAATCAAGACTGACAGGCTTTTGGTGTTATCAGGAGTTGTATACAGGGGGATCTCCTCTTTCACATTAAAAATTGTTCAAACTCTAAAGAAGCTTGGGATAAACTTGAATAGTTGTATGCTAATGTGGATGAAGAAAAGGGATTTCAGATTGAGGATGATCTACTTCTCTTGGATCCTAAGAATTTTGACACAATTTAGGATTACATCATCAAAGTCAATGAGTATAGGGCACTTCTTAAAGATTGTGGAAATTTCATGAAGGATGCAAGGTTGATTCATCACATCCTAAAGAAGCTACTTACTAAGTATGCCAACTTTGTTTCAAGTTTTAATACTCAATGGTTGACCATGGGATTTTCTTACCACAAACCTTCCTTTGATGCATTTGTAGAGATGTTGATTGTTGAACAATCTCAATTGGTGGATTTTGGACTTCTTAAGTCATCAAAAACCAAAGCTTTGGTGGCTAGTGATGATCACAAATCAAGTCAAGGGGGGAAAAAAAACAACAAGAAGCAGTGGAAGCAGAAAACACAATCTAAAACACAACAATCCTCCTCTCAACAAGGTGGTTCTTCTTCAAACAAGAAGGGAAGTAATGAAAAGAAGGACAAACTCTTTTGTGCATATTGTAAAAAGCCAAATCATGACGAGCATCATTTCAAGACAAAAATAATTGATGAGTTAGAAAATCTACTCAAGAAGAACAAGATTCAAGTGCTAGGTACTTCCAAGGATTCAACTCCAACCTCTTCAAAAGGTAAAGGGCAAGCACTTATAGAAAACACTAGTTCTTCTTTGAAATGGATACTTGACTCAGGTGCCTCTTACGACATGGGTTCTTCAAAGGAAGACTTTTCTTCATTGAAGCAGTCAAAGGTGCCACACATCTTTGTGGGAGATGATACTAAAATGAAAGTTGAAGGGAAAGGACGTGTGGAAATGGAAAATGGGGAATTCAAAGAGGTTCTCTATATTCCAAATCTAAGCTCCAATCTCTTATCAGTTTACCAAATCACTCACCTTGGAGATGGTCATAAAGTTGGGTTCCTTCTAGATTTTGTGATGGTGTGAAGTCTAAGAGATGATTCATTGGTTGCAATGGAGAAATTCAATGATGACAAGAGGCTTTATTCCTTCTCCCACTTTGTTCCTAAGAGTCCTTCTCAAGCCTTATTGACTCGCTCTACTTCAAACGTTAACTTATGGCATGAGCAGTTTGGTCACCTTGACTTTCGTTCTCTTTAGCAACTTTGCTCAAAACATATGGTTAAGGGTATACCTAATATCAACTTTTCTAAGGGAGAATGTTCATCTTGTTTAGTTGATATGAATCTCAAGGAGACGTATGATAGAGGGAAGTCTTCTCGAGCTCCAGTTGTTCTTCAGTTAGTTCACATGGTATTAGCAGGACCCTTTGTAGTGACTTTAGTCAACTAAGGCTGCTACATACTCACATTTGTTGATGACATTTTAAGATTCACTTGGGTCTTCTTCCTTCATCATAAGAGTGAATTGGTTCATAAGCTTGATGACTTCAAGACTCATGTTGAAAACAAGTCAAGGAAATCCATCAAGGTACTAAGGGTGGACAATGAGAATAGATATGTTGACAAAAGACTTAAGAACTTTTGTAGAATTGAGGGGATTGATCTTTAGAACTCACCAGCATTTAGTCCGCACAAGACAGATTTTGCAGCTATGAGGATTAGGACTCTAAAGACCATGGCAAGTTGCATCATAAAGGCCAACTCTCTTGATCCTACATTAGAAGTTGAAGCCATTATCAGTGCTACTCACATACTTAATAGGTCTCCTCATTCAACCTTAGACGGGAAGACTCCTTTTGAGGCATGGTGTGGTAGAAACCTAGTTGTGAGTCACCTTAGAGTCTTTGGTTGTCCAACATGGGCAAACCTATCTTCCAGGAGTTGCAAGGCGCTAGGACCTAGGCCTTGTACTTTCATCGGTTATGAAGACAATGTGAAGGCTTACAGATTGATGGATCTAAAGACTTATGAAATTTTTGTGGAGAAGGATGCTAACTTTGAGGAAAGTTCTCCTAGCTTATCCTCTAATCCTCTCCGCACATCAGACATAGTGGAAACTGATAGTGACACCAGTGATAGTGCTTCATCAAGTTCAAACACATGGGGTTTTGTCGATAGTAATAGTGAGAGGTCACATTAATCTAGTCCACATGCTTACATTGCCATAGTGAAAGGTCCATCACAACATGGTACATCTAGTCTTCTAGCTCCAGCTCTAGTTGACTTGGGAGACACACTTGAGGACTTACATCTTCTCATTGATGAAGGTGATCCTTCTACAATTGTTGTGAGGGCTCACTCTAACCCTCGTGTCCGTTCTCTACATGATCAATCTTTACATGTTGGCATGATTGTGGATCCTTATGAACAACAATTAGTGGAGGTCTCTTTGTCAGTTGAGGAGATAGATGGTTTAGTGGAATAGGTTCAATAGACATCCTTGACTGATCTACATTTATTCTTTTCAGCACAATTGGAAGAGGTGAACTTCAGCATTAGTACATGGATACTTGAGTAGGTTTGCCTTTGTTTCTTCCTAAGGGGAGGAACACTATTCTACATTCATGGACCAGCTTTTTCATATGAGCATCTTTCACTTGTCGGCATTCTTCTTTTGGGGAGGGGAGCCTATTCTATCTCTCTTCCTTCTTTCATTCTCTTATGTATATACTAGATGTAATTCATAATGGGGGGATCCTGATTACTCCATCCATCAATGCATCCCTATTTATCAATCTTTTTGGGGGAGGGTTTTTCCCATGAGGTTTTCCCTCTTTCTCAGCTTTATGAGAGATTACATTTCCATTATGTACATGGGTACTTAATATGGCCTAGTAGCTGGGACCCATTATCCATCTTCATCCTAGTTTCATAAGCTTAAGGGCATTCCCCTAAGTTGCACTTAAGGGGGGGTGTTAGTGTAAATAAGTATTTACTTATTATACTTACTTAAGTTTACTTAGGTTAATGCATTATTTATTTAATTTGCACTATTATATTTGTGAGACACTTACGAGTTTGTGCACTCTTAAGAGTTGTCATGATGACATTACAAGGGTCTGCACCTCTTTTAAGCACATGTTGTCTACAACATAGGAATCTTCTACACACATATGACACTTTGTCATTTTTATCCATTCATCTAGAATGTTGGATAAGGTGCTTAGTTGTCTTATCTTCTGATTGTTTCTAGAGACATTATAGGTGCTTCCTGAGAGGCCTTTATATACAGGCACTTCTAGTGTACTCTTTATTATGGCATATTGAATATATCATCATTCTGATCATACTCTCTCTCTCTCTCTCTCTCTCTCTCTCTGCTCTACTGTGTGCTTGAGTTTAAGTTCTTAGTTCCTGGGTGAATTTTGCCCTTAGACAAATTCTTACAGAACCAAATGGAAAATAGAAAATGTATTCCAATTTTTATATTCCTATTCCACCAACCAAACGGACCCTAAACAAAAATGAATCTTTCTTCCATTCTTTACCATTCTCATGGCCCATTTAGAAACTGAAACAATATCCAAACAATAGTTCACATGTTAAAAAAATCAATTCAACGATTGTGTTGTCCTATGTGTAGAGAAGAGGACTTTTGGCATTAGTTCTGGAAATGGTGCGAAAAAAAATGCGAACAGCGATGCCTTAGCTTAGCAGGAAAACTTGATGTAAGGTAGCAGACACGAAAGGGTCGATCAACTTAATTATTGTAATGATGTTAAATCTTTTTAACAAAACTGTACAAAATAAATCTGTACAAATTGCAATGCCAATCAATTGGCTCAGCAGGACATCGACACAAAAATTGTATACAGTATCGCTCGGTCACTTACCAAGCCTCTCTTTTCGTTTCAACCAAATCTTCGCAGATTAGTGCACAATAATATTTTGTTGATGAATGTTGATGAATGTAAATCATTGCGCTCATTCAGCTCCATATTTCCTTTTACCAAGTCCTTCAATGCCAGTTGCTGAAAAGCAATTTCCTCACAAGGGACGATAAGTCCCAAGTGATGATCAAATCCATACTCTTCCTCGGCCTTATCCAGCAATGTCCGGAACACATTATGATTCAAATACTCAGTGGGGAGTATAAACCTAGATCGTTCACTGCCTAAATAAACCGCACAATGCCCCTTTGGGACATCAGTTGGAAGAGCAGCACGTGATCTACCATTTAAATCATCATCTCCAAAGCTGAAATATCTTGTTCTCTTTAATGGAGAAAGAGCATTGACAACTGCCTTAAGGGCACTGGCAAACGTACACAGGGATCTGATTATCCTTGCCATTGCAGAACAGTTTCACCAAGATAAAGTGATAGAGATGTAAAGTAATGCTTTGTGGCTAAGATGAAGAATACGTGCGGGTATATATAGCAAGCAACAAAGGTGAAGAAACATGATAAGAATAATGTGGCCAAACTCTAAAATTAACAATAAATGATTTTTGTACATAATGGTAGCAGGGGCATGTGTCTCAATGTTAAGTGTAGGGTCACTTCCAAACAAATGGTCCTTCATTGATTCTATTCTATAAACTGTAGAGCTTTTCCTGAAATAGACCCAACCACGTGATATGTTCCTTGGGGATTTCTAAAGGAGTGATGCATGGTGATAGTTGTCAATTGGTACACTACGTATAAAAATTGTCTGGACTATGTCTTTAAATAATTGAATGCATGTGATTGCATTTGGTCCCTCAAACAAAGAGCATTCTAGCGGAAGTGAGCTATTTACAACTTACTTTTAGGAATCGAGTGTAAACTGAAATCCAATGTCAAAAGTGGAATAGGTGGAATCATATTTATTGTTTTTTTTATAGAATACAATATTTTATTACTATTTGATAAGTTAATGTAATTATTCAATTTATATATATTTTAATTTAGTATTCTACACATGTATGACATTCAGTAATCCAATTATATATCAATAGTTTTAAACAAATTTATTTATGCATAATATATCTTTGATATCAATTGATACATTCACACAAAATTTTATATCAAAGTAATTTATAAAATATTACTAGTTTGATAATGAATTCTACTATTGGACGACTAGGAAAAGAACCAAAAGCTGAGATGACATGTTGAAAGGTACACTATATCAAAAAATTTGGATCACAACTTCTTTATAAACTATTTGTTTGACCAAAAGCTCAAAAATGAAACATGATAACTCAACCTGAACCATACTACCTATAAGCAATCCAATGGTAGATTTCATAATTAAATTATTAATATTTTATAAACCATTTCCTTTACTTATTTTTTACTCAAGAGATAAAGGTAGAACATTGAGATTTAGAGGATAGAAATAGGGTAGGACTTTTCTATAGCCATCTAAAGAGGAGTCCAATAGCTTAAAATTTTCAAGAGGAAGCTATACACCAAGAGGATGAAGAACTTAGAAAAGAAAAAGAGAAATATTTCTGAGTAATAATCTATTTTGGTAATATGACAAGAAGACTACATACGATGGGAATCAATATACTTATATGTCAAAAGGGATGGAAAGCACACACTCTTACACCCACATAAGAACAACATGTGTTTACTCACCCCATGTCAAAGTTCTACTAACTAGTTGTTAGGTTATCTTACATCAAAATAAGAGGGTAAAAGCACAAACCTGTGTCACCTTTTTGTAAACAAAAAGGCTAACAAAAGTATAACCGTTCACCTTCAATGACATAAAATTGGTCCAAAAGCATGCTCTTAAGAGTGTCTTGAGATATGAAGACTTTATGGTTTGGGAAGTTTCTATAGATAATTCATATGAAATCTTAGAGGGATTTATATGAATAAAATTAGAGAATATATGAAGGCATTTCATTGGAATGAGAATTCAAATAAAATTTTTAATATGTTTAAGAAGAACATAATACATGAAGCTTTCTTTCATTTACCATATTTACTAGGCTTGTTGATGTTGAATGTGATTATTTTAGAAGACTTTTATAGGAGGTTTTCTGTGTCAAGATGGAATGGAAATTGCTTAATTCATTTAAAATATTAATGATGCAAAGAAGATGTATTCAACATTTCATCAAGAGTTTTATGTCATTGTTAAAGTTTTTATGAAATAGATGAATTATATATTGCATATGGATTTTTTGTTATTTGCTTATAATCATGCTCTACTTAATTTTCAAGAAGTCAATAGAAGTCAAGTGAAAGAAATATAAAATTAATTATTATTATTGTACATAATAATAATAATATCAAGGATGAGATTGATCAATCTAGAAAAGTCGAAGAGTCTTTGAGTACAAGGAGTTTGATCATAAATGAGTATCGAGTGATTCAAGAGCATGATTATATTGAAGACCTTTATAGGAGGTTTTCTATGTCAAGATGGAATGGAAATTGCTTAATTCATTAAAAATATTAATGATGCAAAGAAGATGAATTCAACATTTCATCAAAAATTTTCTGTTAGTGTTAAAGATTTTATGAAATAGATGAATTCTATATTGTGTATGGATTTTTTGTTGTTTACTTATAATCATGCTCTACTTAATTTTCAAGAATTCAATAGAAGTTAAGTGAAAGAAATGTAAAACTAATTATTATTATTGTAAATAATAATATTAATATCTAGGATGAAATTGATCGATCTAGAAAAGTTGAGGAGTCTTTGGTACAAGGAGTTTGATCGTAAATGAGTATCGAGTGACTCAAGACAATGATTCAAGAGCATGCTCTTAAGAGTGTCTTGAGATATGAAGACTTTATGGTTTGGGAAGTTTCTATAGATAATTCATATGAAATCTTAGAGGGATATATATGAATAAAAATAGAGAAGATATGAAGGAATTTCATTGGAATGTGAATTCAAATAAAACTTTTTATATGCTTAAGAAGAATGTAATACATGAAGCTTTCTTTCATTTACCATATTTACTAGGTTTGTTGATGTTGAATGTGATTGTTTTAGAAGACTTTTATAGGAGGTTTTCTGTGTCAAGATGGAATGGAAATTTCTTAATTATTTAAAATATTAATGATGCAAAGAAGATGTATTCAACATTTCATCAAGAGTTTTGTGTCATTGTTAAAGTTTTTATGAAATAGATGAATTATATATTGCGTATGGATTTTTTGTTGTTTACTTATAATCATGCTCTACTTAATTTTCAAGAAGTCAATAGAAGTCGAGTGAAATAAATTTAAAATTAATTATTATTAATGTAAATAATAATAAATATTAATATCAAGGATGAGATTGATCAATCTAGAAAAGTTGAGTAGTCTTTGAGTACAAGGAGTTTGATCATAACTGAGTGTCAAGCAATCATATTATTTTTTGAAATGTTAAAGTGCATGCACATTGTATATGCAAATGTCAAGGAAGAATCTAAAGAATATATATGAGTCTTCTTATTTGGGATAATCTAAGTTCTTTGATGGATTTAATGATATAGGGGTGTTTATCCTTCAATAACTTGCACAAATTTCCATATCCATAATATTCATGAGAACGTGTGTGTGTGTGTGTGTGTGTGTGTGTCTCTGTGTGTGTGTGTGTGTGTGTGTGTCTGTGTGAGTGAGAGAGAGAGAGAGAGAGAGAGAGAGAGAGAGAGAGAGAGAGAGATTCTAACTTAATTAAGTACACACTGTTAATGGTAAGTCATTAGTAATTATGTTTTAAAAAAAGAGTTTGAATGGTAGGTATGTATCAATCATTAACCTTTTGATCCTAAAAAAGTCATGGGATTCAGTAAGTTTGGACTTTTTAATTTCTATGAAAAGAAATACAAAGTAACCTAGTCAAGTTTTTTATTAGTCCATAAGTTCTATAACATGGCTCATTTGATCCCATTTCTAAGTTTTCATTAAAGAAGATAGATAGAGTGCATGGAGTACCTAGGAGAACTATTAGAGAACAAAATAATTAAATTTGTATGACACTTTAGAGGAAAAATTAAGAAAGAGGTTTGAAACTAATTTGATTTCCCTTGAACTTACCATTATTAGTATGATATTCAAAGATAGTAAATCAATATGAGTCTTGCAAGAATCTTGAGAAGCTTCATGGTTATGTAAAAAGGATGTATGCATATGATACTTAAATAAGGATAATTTGTTATAAAGAAAAGTCCACCACGTGGTGGAAAATTAGTTTTTCACTTAAAAATTCTTTTAACATCTTTATTAATTGTAAACATGTAAATAATAGATGCAACAACCAAAAAATTTCTCATACACCTCTCCCATAAGAGGAAAAATATGAGCATCAATTTTAGAAGAATCGTCCAATAGATGACACCACTTGTCAAGATATAAAAATTAAGAATCATCATTGCATTTGCAAGGAGCTTTGGAAATTATGTTCTTGTCTTGGCAAGTGGAAGATCCAATTAATTGAGGTGGCTGTACCAAATCACAAGGAAGAAAAGAAAATAATTGAAAGTTGAATAAAAAGAGACTAATGATGTAGAGAGAGTCACCACACATTCAATGAGTTTATCATGTAGCTTATTTTTTGTTTGTGGTAAACTTTAAGAGAAGTGATCCTGAATCATGTTCTATAGGGGGTGTAATCAATTTCAATTTATTTAACACTTGTCACCAAGATTAGAGTTTATACAATGGGGCATGAATAATACTAGGTAAAGGTGGTAGAAAGAACTTTACTACCTTGCAATCAGAGGTTGTAGAACTAAATATTACCTATGTGAACTATATAAAAATAGATGATTTCATTACAATATATTTGAAGGATACATATTTCATATAGGAAATTTAACAAATGTAGACTCCTCAAAAATATACACAATATTTAAAAGTAATATATTTTTTGTTTGAGGTGGATGATAAGAATATGGCAGTAAGAGAAACATCCAATAGATCCTTAAGAGAGATTTTAGAAAAGATGACCAAGAATTGTTTTTAGAAACATAACTTCAATATTGAGAATGAAAAATGGAAGAATAATGTGGTATATAATGCATTTCCTAATAGACTTTCCATATTATCCCTATTTCATGTTTCATAGGATTAGAGAGCCTGTTTTCCAGTTGAGATCTCAAGGAAAATTTTTTCTTGTTAATTGATGGAAATTAAAATTAGTATGATGGGTTCAAGTTAGATGTTGATGTCATAAAATAAAAGGATGAAATCTATTTTGTGCAAGAATAAAAAATGAAGAAGATGATCATAGGGGAGATTCATGATACTTTCCTCATAGGATTCTTGGGATTAAGTCTATGATTTCTTCAATGTAAGTAATATTTTGGTAGGAAGATATGTAGCCTCACCAATAAAGTGAATAATGGTGTTGCCTTATTGTAACCATCTAGATACTTTTGGAAGCCATTTATAAGGAGGTGTTTGGTATCATAGGTAATCATTGTGGAGTTATCTTTTCATGTATATTTTCAATTATAAATTTGATTTTTGTTTGGTGTGTTGATCTTTACATCAAAGATCATCCCAATCATGACAATTACAATTCTAGTGGGAGTCACTATTTATCCTAATCTTGCCATCTTTCCAAATTTCTAAATTTCTTAATTGAGGAGAAACATAAAGAGACATGGTATATATCTTTATAATTTTCATATAATGATTCATTTTTCTTGGTGATTCATTCCATTTTTTTGATGTGATCTATGTTTTATTAATTCATCAACTAGTTGTTAGGGATAAAATAATGCACAAAAGTGAGGAGTGTAAGTTTCACATTGTGAGATTTAAGACCTTGTGAGGACTATATGTTTTTTCATATGGATATTGTGGATTCCTAAATTTGTTATAAGCTTTTTTGTACAAGTATATTGTGAAAACATTCCTTTCCATATGGGTGGTGAATTGATGAAACCATACAAGGGTAATTTTTGGTATGGTTGTGGAGAAACTATGAACTATATAAGTAAGAAGGTGAAGTGTGTGTTAAATGCATTTTTGTATAGATAGTAATTTCCATATTCTATATTTTCCTACTTCAAACTTACCAAATGGTATTTTTAATACATTATTTATGTCTCACTACAGTTAAACCAAGTGATTTGTATAATACACCAAAGTCTTGATGACATTGACAATCATTTATAGAGATTTATTTTGGACAAATGTAAAAATATATTTCATAGTCTCTTCTCTATTTGTATATATATTTTTGGCATGGATTACAATTCCAAAATGTTTAAACTATTGGTTGTCTCTTTCCGGTCAAGGATCCAATTTGAGAGCTTCAATAGTTTTTTTTAAAGTGTTTTCAAGCATGGTTGTCTGGCTTCCTCATAAATTCAATGTAATTCTATCTTGTTCTTATTCTTATTTTCTTTGCACAAGTTATTATTATTTTTTAATAATATTTATTTAGTTGTCTCTATCACTTTATTTAAAATTAAATAAAAAAACCCAAACAATCCATATTCACTTTTTTCTAAACTCTAAATTGGCTACTAAGTTAGAATATATAATCAAAAAATAATCACCTCTAATATTAATTGAAAATTTTAACTCTTTAATAAATATATAAAAGACATTACAATATAATTAAATTAATTATCAATTAAATTGTTAACATTTTTTTTTAAATACTAACAAACTTAATTAATAATCATTTATTTATTTATTTATCACTAAATAGAACGATAGTTTCCCAAAGTTGTTAAGTTATAAAAGGATAATTATCTCTTTAAATTATCTAAGAAAAAAATATATAAAAGAAGCCTTAAAAATATAAATGTATGAAAATAACAATCAATTAAAATATTCTACTTATTTAAAAACTAATATAAAAATTTAGCCCTAAAATAATTTGATTGCATTTCTCTCAAATTACATTCCTGACATCAAAGAAAATGTATAACACCAAATTCTTTCAAAACATTATTCTCATCCATCATTTATAATTCAAGAGAAATCTATTTGACAAATAAAAATTATGAATCTCCATATTACTCTAAATTCATCTAAATCATTTGAATGTATTTTTTTATTGAGCCAATACAACTCACAAAACTCAATCCTTAGGTTATTGTATAAATACAACTTCATGAGTAAGAAAATATCACATAGCTAATTTTCCCATTTTATATCAATATTCTACACTATATCTTTACCATTTTCTCAAATCATAATATTCTTTCACATTGCATGCAATCATTTCATGGTGACATGCTAAGGACGTCAAATGAAAATTGCACAATAATTATGGAAACACTAAGTGAATGATAAATAATAGCAAGATGTTGTTATTTCATGAGTCCTCACCTTAAATGAAGAAGAAGAAGAACAAGGTTGTATGAAATGGCATAGGTAGAGGTGGTAGGAAGTGTTGGTGGGAGTTTTGTGAGTGACTTCTACACGACGAAAAAAAAATAGGTTAGGATAAATTAGCCTTAGTAAATGGGTTAATCACAGGTGGTAATGTGGCCTAAATCATGAAGGGTAATACATGTCATCGTGCCCTATAATAGGGTCAGTCATAGTTAAGTTAGGGTCATGGAGGGGTGTAATAACATGGTGTTTTGATTTCTGCTAAGGACAATGTGTTTTAATTAGAATGACCCCATCACCTCGCTTTCCAACTAGTGGGTAGGTTCACATTATAATGTGAACATTTATTGACATGAAAGAAATTACTAATTGGATAAAAGGTAATTTTTTTGGGTTAAAAGGTAACAATGATTGGGGGTTTTGGTGGAGGGTTATGGGAAAACACTTTTAGACCACCTTGCAATCTATGGGTTGTACATAGAGCTCCATAGAAGAGGGATAGCTAAAAAATTATCTTTAAGATCTTCACTCACCTATGGAGCTTCACTAAAAGAAACTACAAATTTTAACATATTCATCAAGTGCATGAAATTAGCCTAGGTGGCTAGTAGCTTGTTCTCCTATTCAAAAAAATGTCAAGTGACTTGCATTTGTGAACATTTTAAAAATATATTAAAATCTCTATTGTAAATGTTATAAACCAATGATTATCTCTAACAGCAAAGTTTTAAATAGTGATTTCTTAATGTATGATATTTAAAAGTAAGTTGATGGAATTCTTGACCATTTGAATAAGTTGTATTCTTTATATTAACTACCAAAAATTTATATTCTCCTTAGATAACAATTAGATCCCTATGCACCCAACTCTATAGCTTGATAAACACATTCATTTCAATTCTCAAAGATTTCTTTTTGCAATGTTTAATGAAAATGATGGTGCACGTTGATGGGAAAATAGAACCCTACTAAGGGATCAAGCCATATTCTTTAACACGAAAATTTTAATGAATTGATATCACATCTTTTGGCAAGAGATGAGAAACATAGTTTTCCACTTTAGAGGTGATGTTTGTGTAGTCTTAGGTAGTAGTCTATGTTGTATGTACATGTGTTAAAATGGGTGTTAGCTATGTTCCACACAAAATGTACTAAAAGTCAACTATTTTTCCCTTTATATCTTTGAAAACACAGTGGTTTTTTTTCTCATTTTTGTTGTTGCTGTAGATTATAGAGCATACAGATCATGAAGGAAAAATGCTAAAAATTACAAAAAAAATATATTGTGGTTTTTATTTTTTCAATTTTCATCAAAAGTATGTTTTATCTCAAGGTCTATTAAAATTTCCAAACTTTAGTTTATATCTTGCCTAAATCATGTTGCAATTATTTGGTTTTTTAAAGTTAAAAATTTACGTAGTGTTTGATTCGCTCCCCACTAGGGGTTTGTACATTGATCAGTTAAGATGGTACATTTACAATAATAATTTTTGGAAGCACATTATAAAAAGATCTATCAAATGGAAAGATACATATCATCAACATCTCACATTCGTTCGGGTGCTCTTGTCAATGAACAAACAACAAGACCCCATGAAAACATCATTTCAAAGACACAAATTTTACTTGAAAGACCAATTGACCACCTCAACCAAATGCCAGATCAGTTGAAAACTAATGACCACTATTTTCTTATTCATTTTTCTCTTTCATTCTAAAACCCGTTTGTGTTTGTTTTTTCCACTCAATCTTTGTATCTATAGAAGGCATTAATTGACAAAGAAATGGTCATATGTTTGCAAGAGACCCTACACCTTACCAAAGCAACTTCTACAATGGACATTAGAATTGTGAAGTGTTGGTTGGTAATGGATGGGATTATATAGATTGACAACTCTAATCTAATGGCTAGAAAGAGAAATCGATGGAAACCCTCACCTGCTAACTGAGTCAAACTTAATTTCGATGGTGCTACCAAAAAGGAGGGATCATTAGGGGGAGGGATTTTTAAGGACTATAAGGGACAGATGCTATTGGCTTATGCTGGTCCATTAGGAAAATCTTCAAATAATGTTCCAAAAGTGATGGCTCTATACTGGGGTATAAATTTTGTCTTGTGTGTGGGATGGCAAGATGTGCAAGTTGAAGATGATTCTAAAGTCATTATTGAGATTGTTTAAAGAAATATGTGAGAGGGATGGGCTATCAAAAGTATTATTAATGATATCAAGTACCTATTAGCCACCCTCAATAGATTTAATTTGAATCACATTTTTTGGGAGGGAAATAGAGTGGTTGATGGTATGGCAGTGATTGGCTTAAAGCTGGAAGAGCTAAGAGGTTGGAAGAATTTGAACGCTTTGCCAAATTTGGTGAGGGAGTTAGTGAATAAAGAAATAAATAATGATGAATCCTAGTTGGTTACTTTGTATAATGTTGTTCACCTGGTGGGGACAAAATGTACTTGGTGCTTATGTGGTAATGAGAAAAGGCTTGAGTATAGGCAATAATTATAACTCATGGCCCAAAAATTGGAAGTTTGAAATGAGAGATTTTTTATTCATTTCCCTTTATGGATCATTATATGCCATGCAGAAAAAAGATTTATTTTTTATAGATTTGTGGCATGTTGGGAATGATGGAAACGATTGGGAAAATGATCATGCTAATGCTTCTCCCCAATTTGGCCAGGTTCCATTATTACTATTAATTGTAATTATCATCTCCATTTAAGGGTTTATCTTTCTAAGGGTGAAGCATTTTTTAGGGACTCGAACTTGAATAGAGAGAGAGAGGAGACGAAAAAATTATAGAGATGGGAGGTGACATATTGTGCATTGAACCGACTATGATTGATGATAGTGTGAGGAAGCCCTTTGTTTGGTACATTTTGAAGGAGGGTCGTTTTGTCCTGTTCATGGAGACTCTCAATGGTCACCATGAGAATTGTTCTATTCAGTTTGTTAACTCATGGGAGAATTGCAAAGTGACAATTAATGGTATCTCATTTCACATTTCAAAGGAGGTGATTGCTATAGCAACATACATGGTGATGAGGGGAAGAAAATGGAAGAAACTGACATGGGTGACTAACAAAACAAGTATGCAACATTTCTTTATGGAAGGTGAGGAACTAGTTTAGTACAAAGGGGGTTTCATGGGATAAAAACTACCTAACCATGGAATGAGTTTTGTCTAATTCTAATGAAATATCTTACCCTGGAAGGAAGGTATGGAGTTTGCTACTACTACCATTTTCCTCTTCTTAATCATTTCTGACACCATGATTTTCTTTCACTTCCCTTCTTCCTACTACATGATCTTGAGAATATTGTTGTTGATGTAAAAGATAAAATGAGAAGGGGGTTAACTTTACTATTCTATAGTAGGGTTTAATTTTTAGGTTGTACAAATTTCACCTTGCTCTGGTCCCCCCCTAGGATTGTGGAAGTGATATTCCTATTCACCCAAATTGTAGCCCACAAATGGTCCCTCTTAGGATTATGGGTCCTAAAGCCCCTATCCCTTAGCCCTCTCTTAGTGGATCTCTAGTGAGTCCCTCCCCTAGGAGGAAAAAAGGAAAAGGTAAGGAGAAAATGCAGACAGAGTTAGAGGATGAGGGGAGAGGGGGAAGGAGGAGTTTAGGGAGGTTGGCTAAGTCTTAGGCTAAGAGGAAGTTAAGGGACAGAGCCTCACAGGAGGAGGAATCAAATTTTGAGGATTTAGGCTGCCACAAAAGAAGAATGAAGGACAAAACTATTAACTCTAGAGAGGGAGGGATGAAGGAGGTTGAAGAGGAGATTTTTTATTCCTCTAAGTCAAACTTGGGTAATGGCAAGGAGAATAAGGAGGTGTCGTATGTCTCAGTGATGATTGTGCCTAGGTGTGTGGACCCATCAAAGATCAATTGCCTAAAAGGGTAGATAGGATGCCTTTCCCCATTACGATCTCCTCCCCTATTAATGCAGATTCTAAAAAGGCCACTAACCCCCTTATTGTGCAAGATACTCAAGCTCGCATGGACGAACATTCAGGCAATTTAGATAAGGTTGGGAATGAGCTATGGGAGAGAATTCAGGTGTTGGAGGAAAGAATGGGACTATTAACCAAGTTTACAATTAAAGTCACTCATGTGGCAGCTACCACTCTGTGCCTATTGAAGGATGTTGAAGGGGACCTGCCCAGGGAGGACTCCAAGCTACTTTTTGATTTCCTAGAGGAAGACTAGGCAAATGTCCTTCTCAGGAAGAAGGAGGACAAGAAATCTTAAGGGTTCCCCCCTTCTTTTATTTTTGCATGTTGTTAATCTACTGTTTTATAGACTTTTTTTAATTTTAAGGCTATCACGCCTTTGTTTTTGTTAAGTGACTTCAATCAGTTAACAGGAATTTTTTTTAAAGCCTATAGTTACTTTTATAATTATAGTATAAACTTATGTTGCTTGTTAACAGGCATTTTGTTTAAAGCCTGTAGTTACTGTAATAATTATAGTACAAACTTATGTTTTTGTTTCAAAAAGCATTAGGGGTTAGTTTTGTTCTAATGGTAATCTGTTGGTAGTCATCAAGCTAGTTTGTAATGGGCCGGCCCCCTTGTTTTAGCTTCTTTTATTTCAAAAACACATGGTCCTGCTACCTTGATTTTCCACCTAAATGAACAAGATGCCACATTGAAAAGGACCTCGTATAAGATAGATATAAACATCAAGTACCACTTCCATTATTTCATTGATTCATTCCAATCTTCTAATCATCATCATATTATTATTATTATTATAACCATTTTTTTGTCTATCTTTGTTAGGCGAGGTTCACAGTTGTGGTTTCTATAAATAGAAACATGTTGTTCTCTCAGCCATCAAAGCATTTTCTTGCATATTTTCTCACTCCTATCTTGTTTGTTAGCCTTAACTTCTAAGCCTAATCCTCTGGCTTTTTTAAACCATTTTGCAATGGAAAGAAGAAAGGGAAATCCACAAGTTAAGATTGTAGAATATATAATCAAAACCCTCGGTAGATTTGTCAAATCCATAAAGGTAGATGGGCATGTTTTATCTTCAAAGAATACAAAGTATTTCAGCTTCAAATTTGAGTTCATAGGAAGATCATATTGCAGTGCCCTCCCAACTGATGTTCCAAAAGGTCATTATGTAGTTTATGTTGGTAGTGAATGATCTAGATATATCATCTCCACCGAGCATTTGAATCACCCTCTTTTCAGAAAGTTGCTAGATAAGGCCGAAGAAGAGTATGGGTTTGATCAAAAGTTGGGACTTATAATCCCCTGTGATGAGGTTTCAAAAAAGTAGCAGAGATTCAGAAATACACTCATTGAAAAACTGTAATCTCCTCTGATTTGGGTACCATACCTGAGGACTCTTGCTTCCACCTACTTTTCCAAGAGTTGGCTGAGAAGGAAAGGGAGGCAGGCTCTAAACATAATTTTCTATCTCAATGCTCAAATGAAGCCCTTCTGTACATTTTTCTATCTCTATCTCCTTTGAAAGTAATAGATTACTCTATTTCTAGTCTCTACAAAGATGCTATTATATTTTTGGAAAGGCTTCCTTTCTTTAATCTATGTTGAGATGCAATTATGAGATCTTGTGAGCAAATTCTAACTACCAACCATATCAACTACAGTCCTATGGGCTAGAAAGCATAATTTTGCAATGTTAATAGAAAATAGACATTGTAATAAAAAACTTGAGCCATTATAACTAGATCTGAGGAATATGTTCTTCAAATATGGGTTCTTACATATTCTCACGCCTAAAATTATATCCTTCTAAAAACTACATATATTTTGATAAGTAGGAGATAATTTCCACAGCAAGTCAAATTGGGATATCAATATCAAGATTTAATTGTGTGATTTTTGAGTCAAAATCATTGACCCATGCTTCATGAGTAGTGATTCAGCATGAATCAATCTCTCATGAGAATAAATGGAACACTTAGCACTCATTAGATCTAGTTGATGCTCACAGGGGTGAAGCACTGGGACTTCCTGGGAGGTCACCCATCCCGGGAAGTCTCGATGCTTCACCCCTGTGAGCATCACCTAGATCCAATGAGTGCTTAGTGTTCCATTTATTCTCATGAGAGATGGATTCATGTTGAATCACTACTCATGATGCATGGGTCAATGAGTTTGACTCAAAAATCACACAGTTAAATTTTTATATTCATATTACATATATTCTATCAAGAGAAACACTAAGGCCAAATGGACATCTAAACAATTTTTTTTTTTGGACTTAGCCTCATACCAAACTTAACTTTGACATCAATGGTAATGAAAACCATATTTCTAGGAATATAAATATTGTTAGGAATATGCACTGCTCTTCAATTATAGTAGGATCCATAATGATTGTTCTAACTAAGTATGCTAATGAGACATCAATTACGAATAAATAAGTTGATAGAAACTACACCATTTTAAAAAGAATACTTAATTGCTTAGTTCATACCATGATTACCATTTACACCACTTGAAATTTTTATTTTCTTTTAGCTACCACTTTTGGTTAAGACATGTAAGTAGTGGAAAGTTGTCATTTAACCCCTCTCGAGTTTTGAGGAAGGACTTTCAAATAAATTTCTTCATGATTATTTCTTTAAGAACCGTATTTTAAATACTTTTTCAAAAAAAATCAACAATTTGTATATACAAATTTATTCAACTCTATTCTTCAAATCAAAATCAAAATACCTTTACAAATAATTTAATACCTTTATAAATAATTATCAATAACAAGTTATAAATTGTGATGATCTAGTCATACTATTTGTGTCCATAGCACCACAACTGTCTAAATGAATTGTAGTTACAATGGACAATGGGTCATCCATGTCCTTTTCTCTTCAACTTATGTTATATAATATATTTTTCATTTAATTTCATTTTCCATAATTTTTTTAAATTTTTTTTAAGAAAAAAAATTAGCATTATGTTTTTTTTTAGGATATTTAATTCAAATGTCCATGTACATATGTCATGAATAACTTTTTCTCTCATTTTGGTTTAATGGCCCCTTCCATGATGGTTTCATGCTCCTAATTTATGAAGATATTATGATTCACTATGTAGGAAATTCAATTGATGATAAAGAGGAAATGAAGGCAAAGTCTAAAGATTCTAAATCTCAGTAGGATTGGTCAAAAATTTAGGATACCAATGTTATGCATTTAGAGGAAATGGAGGTTTCCACCCATAAATGGAAAGGTTGAGACTCCAAAGGTCCCATAAAGAAGGTGGGAAAAGAGGTTAAGAGATCTTCAACTAAAAAATAGATGAATGTAGTGGTCATCTCCTAGGATGAGGAGTATAATGAATAAGATGATCATACGGAGATAGATATTGAGGAGCTAGACAATAAGAAGAAGAAGAAGGGTATTTGGCAAAGAGTAATAAAAAGAAGAATAAGGTTTCTATGAAGACCACTAGTAGAGATAGGAAGAAAAGTGGCTTTGAGTCCCCAATGAAGATTTCCTAGTAACCTGCTAGGGATTCTCCTAAGATTGACATGAAGCTCCTTGGCAGAGAAGGTAAAAATAAGACCACTGAATCTCACTAATTTTTTGTGCATGATCATCTATCAGATAATTATATTAGTTCCCCTATTAGGCATACCCCCCCTTAAGGACAAGAAGACCTTGTGGAAAAGCTATAATATGAATTCCATGTAGTTGGGTATTACTGAGGAATAGATTAAGATGGTGGTGAGAAGTGAGAAGATTGGTGAGGTTGATCTTAAGGAGCTCATTGATCATTCAATGTTGATTCTTAGTGATACTAGTAAAGATCTTAATTTGGATTTCCTCAATAATGCTAGAAATTGCCTCCTAGATAATTATAGGTCAATAAAGTGTCTTTGTCATGAAGTTATTGATATTAAGAATAGGATAAACAACATGGAAGAAAAGATCAATAATCATAAGGAAATTGACAATGTGGCTGGGGATGGGGTAAATAATGGATTTCTTATGGGTATGGCTTCTTTCTATAAGCTAGAAGATAAAGTTATTGAGTTGGATAATAGGAATTCAAACCTTGAGAATGCATTGAAAAATATGGGTAACTAGAGTGATAATATTTTGAAGGCTTCCAGTGAACATATTAAGATTCTCATCAGTAAGATAGAGAGCGCTATGGGAGAAAAATCCATTGCGAAAATTGATAATGAATGAGGATCCTAGTGATAGTCAGGGTGGACTTGGTAAAAGGACTAAGTCCAACACTAGGAAGTTGGCTTCTATGGCTATGATGGAGGTTAGGAAAATTAAAATGGCTGCTAGAAAGATGGATCAATTCAAGCTATAGGTGAAGAAGCTTCTAAAGAATATGGTCTAATTGACAATTTTCTACTTTGTGGCTTTTCCTTCGTCTTTCCTTGTTTCAGTTAGTGGTTACCTTTTTTTAGTTGTCTACAAAATTTCCATCATAACACAAATCTAGTGAGGAAATAGAAACATACTTGCAAGGGGAAAAAATAGAGCAATTATAAGAGAAAATAGAACCTTGGAGAAATATCATTGTATTCCATAAGTAAATTGGTTGTCTTACAATTAGCATTAAGAATTTTTTTATAAAAATTAAATTATCCTAAACAAAGAATGCAAAATACATGCACAACAACATTAAAATTACAACAAAAATCATTCCTAAATCATTGTGACGAATGGATCACAATGAAAGGTATTGATTAGTTAGGCTTAACTTTAACACTAACACCCTCCCTTAATTCTAACCAAGGAGAATTAAAAAATTTATGAAAGGAGATAAGAGGGAAAATCAATGCAATAGAAATAAAACCCGCCTTTAAAATCTATGGATAGAAATTATTCCATGACATGAAAAATATTGTGGACATCTATTGAGTCATAACTATCAAGGTGTTGAATAAAGAACTTCCTCGAAAACCAAGATGTTTAGAAAAGAGTCAATCTACATGAGTGCCCCCAACGACACTTCTTGAATAGTGAATAGATGAAAAACAAAGGAAAAATATCTGTAAACCAAATTGAAGATACAATAGACAATAATAGGCATAGCTCCCTTTTAAAAAGTATAGATGGAGAGTAAAGGCAAAAAATCTATCATTTAAGCATGCATAAGACACATGAGTCTATAGGAGTGACCGCAATGACACTACTCGACAATGAAAGAATAAATTGCTAATTGAAAATGTAGGTGCCAATCATCTATAAATCTAATAAGCTATGGAAGAAAAGGAATAATTAGCACTAAGAGGCATGATAGATCAACAAAAGAAGAGTTCTTGGAATATTGAAATATGGAAAGAATACTTATGAGGGGGGGTGTGAATCAGAAGTATCACACTTTAAGCAATAAAACTTTTAACTGAAAGTAAATTACATGCATGTAAACAAATGAAATAAACATGAAACTAATACATGCATCAACAACACATAATACTGGAATTTGGTAACCCAGAAACCCTCCAAAAATAAGAAGGTAAAATTGGGGTGGGGATGATACCCACAAAAATCACTAGAGTAATATTGTTCAACCACTTCTGATGGTCTCCCCTATTAAAGGCTTGACACTATGTCAATAGTGACTTGGTTAAAGGATTTACAAACACTTAACATGAAGTGTCACCCTATTAAAGGATTTAATCACCTTTTGATAAGGATCTACAAATAGCTGTTAAGCCAACCTATCTACATATGATTTCCTTTCTAATACAATGGTAAAAGAATATTAGGTATTATAGACCTGATAGTTTGCAATTCTTGATTGCTGAATGCAAGCACTTGTTCTGGCTCTCTCTGATTTTGATCCTCTGAGATCTAATTTATGTTTGTCTCCTTTTCTTTTTTTTGATCAACTAAATACTGAATTGTTGCTCTTACTCTCTATGTCTACTTTCACTAAATTCCATTATGTTTTTCCCTTAACACTATTCTCCTTCTCTCATCCCTATTAAAATGAAACTTTCATCTTCCTTAAAAAGACTTTGAAGACTTAAGGTTAGATATGGATCTATGATCCATATTGAATCTCAATTTCCTGCTCAATACTTCCCTTTTTGCTGATTGGTTGCATGCCTTTCCAATTTTCCAATTGGTTGCATGCAGATTGCATAGGAAGTATAAAAGATTCGTTCTTATCTCTAGATCTTTCAAGATTTACCTTGTGTCGGCTACAAAGATGGTTTACATCATAGTTTGTGCAATTACAAACTCTTATGCTGATATTCTGAGTTACTCAGCTCATGAAGCATTACTAATGCTTGGCACATGCTGTTTCTTGGATAGCTCGGCACCTAAACAAAACTGTATCACTCGACACCTGATATCACTTAGCACTTGATATTACTCAGCACTTGATATCACTAGGCACTTGATATCACTTGACACTTGATATTAATCGACACTTGATATCACTTTGCACTTGATAACACTCAGCACTTGATATCACTTGGCACTTGATATTACTTGGCACTTGATGAAATTGGATTGCTCGACATATGACTGTGAAAGATGGTTAAGTGTATTTTACACTCAGCTATCAAAATTATTCTTTAAACCAAAAATCTCCCCCTTTGACATGAGTGACAAAAACACTTAACTAAGATCCTGTGATCTTGACATTATTTCGTGCATCTTCTTATTTGCTTCAAAAATTTTAGGAACAAATAACAATATACCTTATAACTCCCTGTGAGTTGATTACGACTTGTACACTTAGTGACGTCTGTCCTATTTCTACATTCTGACCAATATGTTATATCAAAATTTGTCAAAATTCTCCCAAAATTCTTTATCTCCCCCTTTCATCATACTTACCATTTCATTCTGTACTGAACTCCCCCATACTTATTCTCCCCCTTTTTGACACTTATGTCAACGGTTCTATAGGGAAATGCCATGCTTGGCCAAAAATTTACTGTTTACTTCAAGGAGTACCTTCAGAGCTGCATCCCAATTTGCTAGTGCAACATCCAATGACTTATGCTAGATGGTAATATCTGCTGCTAGATGTACAAGTCCATCAGATGTAGAAAGATTGGGGTCTTTCTTGAGAATTGTCTCTGCATTCATCTGCTCCTTGTGAAGTATTTCCAGATGAGGAGTGATAGAGGATTGAATTTACATCAATTTGGCTTTGGTAGTTGCCTCCTCTATTGCTAAGACAACTAACTCTCTTTGTGTGTGAAGTGATTGGGTAAAATGCTTCTCACTTTGAGCTAGATTTGTAGGGAGTTACATGCTAGAAATCTTCAGATTTCTCTCCAAGCTCAGTATTTTCTGGCTAGTGTCCTATGTGAATGTGGAAAAATCACACAACTTGTTCTACTAGGAAAATATGTTTCCAAGTACATTTTTGTCTGTTTTAATTTTCTTAGCCAACTCCATTTGTGATAGTGCTATATCACTGGATATTTTCTTATTTACCTTGCCCCAGAATTTTCTTCCTGACCATTCTAGTAATTTGGCATTTTTTTCCTGGTCTTCACTAGTCACCTGGTCAACTATATCAGATAGTTGCTCTATAATTGGCCTTGACTCATCTAGAGACTGTAAGTAGAAAGCTTCTATGAATATGTATTTGATTTCATTTAAGGTATGCTTGTGCTTGTGTTCTCTTCTTAGTGCTTCTTGTCTCCTTCTTCTATCCAATGCACTCTGAATTTCATTGATCTTCTCTTCAGTGAGAGTGCTAGATTCATAATATGGAATCTTTATTTCTTCATCAAGCTTAGGAACTCCATAGTGAAGTTTCTTCATTGCCTTTGATGAGCTCGAGCCTGGTTTTGTGATTTGCAATGGTAACCTATCAGTGCTCGGCTGTTGAAGAGTATGTGTTGGAGTACCAGATTTGGGTAATGCAACCAATGTTTGTATTGCAGAATCCTCCTTCTTACTTGTCTCATCTTTTTCTTCAGCTAGTTTATCCTTTTGGTCATCACTAGGTGGGGTTGAACTTGCTAGCTATTCAGATGTTTCTTTAACTTCCCCTGCTGTTATACTTGACATCTAAAGTGTATCAGTGACTATACTTGGTGGAGGTGGTGGAGGAAGGAATAGAATACCAGTAGGTTGTATGGTCGAAGGTGGTTCTTGTGTTTTCATCTTGACTGCCTTTGTCTTAACTACTGGATTCTGCAATTCATCAACACTGACCAATACAGGATTTGAACATAATTTTGCTACTAGTATTGATTGGTCAAGGATTTCTAAATCCTCTACAGTTAATGGATTGATGTCTAGATCAGAAGTGTTTGTAATATCCTTGATCTTAACAATCTCTACAGGTGTGATGATGGCATGAGGAGGACTAGGAGGGGATACCTGTGTGTCTTGCACACTTTGATCTTGTGGTACAGTTGTATCTTTCTCTTCCTCTTTCTCCTCTGTATCTGCCTTTTCTTCCTTTTCTTCTTCAACCTTCTTCTCCACTTGTTCCTTTTCTTTTTCCTTGCTTCCTAATACCTTCATCTCCTTTTTCTTGGTACTTGCCTCTACCTTATATTCTTCGTTGTATACATCTTCTATTTTCTTTTAAACTATCTTCCACAATCTTGTGAATTTTGTAACTACATCCTCAATTTTGTTTTGCAAAATGCTGAAAGCTCTATGTTTGGGAGTGAATATATTGTTATGCCTCTTAACTACATTTGTTACTTGATCCTTAGTCAAATTAGGCAACAATCTTGCTAATGTTGATTCCCTTATCTCCCTCTCCATTTGTAAACAAAAATGCCATTTATCCTCTACAATTTTGTACAATTCTTTAGGTATTGATTCATCTAACTCTAGAGGTGTGTGCTTGTACTTAGTCATCATAGCATACACTAATTCCTCTTATTTATTTTGTTCTTACTTGGTGAGCTTAAAAAAATGTAGATTCTTTAAACCTTTCAAATCATCATTCTTAATCTTTCTGCATAATTTATCAATAGTAGTCTGAGGTTTGTGCCTTACCACTTGAAATTGGTTTTTGTCCTCTGACTCAGTCTTCTCTTCATCTGTTTGAGGCTGGGAAACAAATTTTCTTTTCTTCTTTGGCTCGACAGTAGTCTTCTTTGTATTTTTCTTCTTCTCTTTTGGCTCCTCTTGGGCTTTTTGAGCTGCAGCCCTTGTAGTAGGTCTCTTTGGTGCAGGAGCAACTACTTTCTTTGCCTTGGTTGAGGAGCAAGAGGAGTTGTGGCCTTTCTTTTTGTGACCTTGGTTTTAACTTGTGCTTCCTTAGCTTCTTCTTCCTCAACACTTTCTTCTTTATCTTCTCCTAACCCTTGAGTCAGACCTTGAGGCTCATCTTCCTCATCTTCAATGTCTTCTTCTTCCTCTTCTTCTATTCCTTCTCCTTCAACACCAAATTTTCTCTTGATTTGCCTTACCAATTTTTCTTTCTTCATTACTGCTGAGGCAGTCTTCAAATCTGTTATCACCCTTGATTTTACAACATCATAGGTTCCAAAGGCTTTTGCATTCTTATCAACTTCTTCTGCAAGGAGGCTTGTTATTGTTACAGAGGCTTCATCAATATCAAGTTCATAACCTAGTGGCCTAAGCCATATCACTCTAGGTATGACTACTTGTATATAGGTATAATCAATATCTACAAGAAAGCAAATGTCTTTTTCATATTTCTCAGTCAATGAGACTAGAATCCTCATTCTTTGTTTCATGGACTGTTTGAAGTCCTCAAAGTAGCTAGTCATTTTGGCATCAAAATTATCACCCATCTATTCAATATAACCATTGATTTTTTCAACAATTGTTTTTTTTGGATTCCATTTCACCTTACCCACAGAAGGAAATTCTTTCATCACATAGAAAAACATGCACACCAAAACTGATCCAAATTTGCACTGAGCTCCCTTGCTCTTCCTTATTGCTCCCAAATTCTCATTAATATGTTGAAACATGAGCTTTGCTAGATCATAGGTATGATCCTTTTTAATCAATTTGTATGCAACATCAACTGCTATACAAGGCACACTGTTTAACCTGCTTGACTGATAGAATTTTTGTGAAATGATTCTCACAACAAAATCTAGTAGGGCTTTTGTGATTGTATCAATAGTCATTCCCCTATTGTTCCATTTAGCACCTATGTTTTTCTCTATTACTTCCTTTTTGTCACTACACAGGGTCTTTGTTCGATCTAGGGTTGGAATATCAGTAACCCTATGAATAGATCTCTTGGTAAATTTCACTAGCCCTACTTCTAACCAAAAGGATCCATCATGTATTCTACTCAAAACTATGCATACCCATTCAACTTTGAAAATAGTCAGAAATTCAAGGGTTTTGGTCAATCCTTTTCTCTCAACTATTGAGAACTCATCTTTTAGTATTTTGTTCTCACATAGCTTCTCATATGCATTGTAAATTTCTAAATCTCCTATGGCTCCAATTTTTTAGTTGTAGCATCTACGAACATCTTGGACCATAACAAATTTATCAAGAATAACTGATAATGCACTTGTGGGATCATTCTTGTATGCAACTTCTAGAATGGGCTTGAATTCTAGTTGCTTAACTTCATTACTAACCAATTGTATTTCATGACTCTCCTTTCTCTTAGTGGTTCTAGACCCAGATGCCATTGTTTACCAAACTAGGGTTTGCAGTTTAAATAAGGTTTTAAACACTATGTAGCTCAGCACACAAGATAAATACCTCAAATTGATGAAACTCATGTTGAATCACTGTGGAAATCTTTTGCAAATGGCTTCTAAGTTGACCTTGATCTTCTGCACTTTTCTCGTCTTTGCTTCATGTTTGAATGATGAGAAGTGATCAAAAATTGAACTATGTACCCTTCAAAATAGAGCAATTAATGCTTAGTGTGCTGACAACTATCTACTTGGCTCTTGAAGGATTTCAACATGAATCAGCACCCATTGTGTTTCACTTCACTCTACTCCCATTGATATTTCACAGCTCGACATCGTCTATCAACTCGATCGCTATTAGCAAGTCGGCACCTGAAGACAACTTCGACAAATTTTGCAAGATTCTTAATTTTGACTTAGCATCTTTGTTTATGTTAATTTCTTATTTGCAGTTCTTCTATGTCTTGGGACTGATGTATGATGTAACTTAGTTTATCAATCCCACACACACCCATTCTTACTTAATTAGACAAAGTGTGATCACTTGACCCATTAGGTGAAGTGATCTCTGCATTTGATGTGCTACACTCATCTTTCTTCTTCCATGTCTTATTCATCTCACTTCTGATGTGTTCAACATCTATCTTTGACTTTCCATTGTTGTACTCAGAACTTGGTGCCTTTGACCTTGTTGGGCAATTCTTGCTGACATGACCAATTTTTAAGCAACTAAAACATGTGGTTTGACTCAACCATCTTTTATAGTTCCTCCTTAAATGTGTTCTTATGCAATTTTGGGGTATATGTCCATATTCTTGACAATAGTGATAACTGTACCTGGTGTTGTAATCCCAATAGTAGTGATTTTCATGGTTTGATGTCTTTGCTAGTTGATTTGATGTCCACATAGGCTTTGATCTACATTCAAAAGCTCTATGCCCATATTTCTTGCAATTATGAAAATGACCCTCAAATCTTGATGTCTTAATAGTCTCGGTTCTACATTCATGTGCTTGATGACCTTGCTTCTTGCACTTGTGAAAATAGTTTACACTCTTAGGCTTATCATGCTGATTGGCATTCTTGCTTCTACATACATTAGATGTATGTCCTTTCTTTCCATAGAAATGACATGTATGTTTGACATTTTTACCTTTTTCACTTTTTTGTTCAACACTCTTTGATGATTCTCCAACTTCAATGCTGTTGTATCCAAGTCCTGATGTATCATGGGTTGATCTTGGGGATTGCAGTAATTGCTCAAAATAATTGATGACTTCATTGGGTTTGTTGGCGCTTTCTGAAATTTCCTTTTCACTTCTCAAGTCAATCTGCAATTGTTCATTCTACATCTTTAGTGTAGAGATCTCAATGTCTTTCACATTGAGTTCATGATGAAGGTTCATCTTTTGGGCAAGTGTATCCATCTGCATGTTTGAGATCCTTATCAATTCAATACATTTTTCTTCAAGTCTATTTGCAAGATTTCTTTTGTCATTTTCCATCATGACTTTATATTCAACTGCTCTTTTCTTTTGTCAATGATTTCACACAACATTATGGCCTGTGATTCATGTTCCATCTTGAGAGATCTTATTTCATCTGCTTGAACTTTGTTTTTCTACATCAGTTCTGCAATTGTTGCATCAAAATCTTTAGTATCTCCATTGGCAAATATATTTGTGGTATCAATCTCCTTGTAGTTTATCTCATTTTTAGCTATGGCTAAATCCTTCCTTCTTTTCAAGGAATTTCTCAACTTATCTCTAGCTTCCTCCAAGCTATGCAGAGCAAGTTGCACATCTATCACCTGGTTTTCAATGATCTTTCCGAGTTTGAACACTTCCATCTTTAGATCTTTTCCTCCAAGATATTAGGATTTTTCTTGTGAGAACCTAATTTTCTCTAATACCAATTGTTGGAATATTCAAATATGGAATGAATACTTATGAGAGGGGGGGGGGGGTGTGGTGGGCGGGTGAATCAGAAGTATCACACTTTAAGCAATAAAACTTTTAACTGAAAGTAAATTGTATGCATGTAAACACATGAAGTAAACATGAAACTAATACATGCATCAACAACACATAATACTAGAATTTGGTAACCCAGAAAACCTCTAGAAATAAGAAGGTAAAACTGGGGTGGGGATGATACCCACAAAAATCACTATAGTAATATTGTTCAACCACTTCTGGTGGTCTGCCCTATTAAAGGCCTGCCCTGTTAAAAGCTTTACACTATGTCAATAGTGACCTAGTTAAAGGATTTACAAACACTTAACATGAAGTGTCACCCTATTAAAGGATTTAATCACCTTTTGATAAGGATCTACAAATAGCTATTAAGCCAACCTATCTACATAGGATTTCCTTTCTAATACAATGGTAAAAGAATATTAGGTATTATAAATGTGATAGTTTGCAATTCTTGATTGCTGAATGCAGGCACTTGTTCTGGCTCTCTCTCTGATTTTGATCCTCTGAGATTTGATTTCTATTTTTCTCCTTTTCTTTGTTCTGATCAACTGAATATTGAATTGTTGCTCTTACTCTCTATGTCTCCTTTCACTGAATTCCATTATGTTTTTCCCTTAACACTATTCTCCTTCTCTCATCCCTATTAAAATGAAACTTTAATCTTCCTTAAAAAGACTTTGAAGACTTAGCGTTAGATATGGATCTACGATCCACATTGAATCTCAATTTCCTACTCAATACTTCTCTTTTTGCTGATTGGTTGCATGCCTTTCTAATTTTCCAATTGGTTGCATACAGATTGCATAGGAAGTGTAAAAGATTCATTCTTATCTCTAGATCTTTCAAGATTTACCTTGCGTCAGCTACAAAGATGGTTTACATCATAGTTTGTGCAATTACAAACTCTTATGCTGATATTCTAAGTTACTCGACTGATGAAGCATTATTGATGCTCGGCACATGCTGTTTCCTAGATAGCTCGATACCTAAACAAAACTGTATCACTCGGCACCTAATATCACTTGACACTTGATATTACTCAGAACTTGATATCACTCGGCACTTGATATCACTCGACACTTGATATCACTCAGCACTTGATATTACTCGGCACTTGTTGAAACTGGATTGCTCAGCATATGACTATGAAAGATGGTTAAGTGCATTTGACACTCAGCTGTCAAAATTATTCTTTAAACCAACAAGAGCATCACTAGGGAGAAATGAAAGGCAAGATCCATGGAAAAGGAGAACATGATCTTGGTTTATCACTAATGAAGAATTAGATCCAACCTTTTATTCCATGACCTTCTAATGCAAGCCTCTCCTTATGTGATTAACCATAATTGATTGCTTTCATTCAAGATAACTAAAAGCTGTGATAAAGAAAATTGATGGAAACTCCATTCTTGAAAGCTCTAATCTTCAATTCCTACAGGAGAAAAACATTCTCCTTAAAAACTAGACTCTAATACCATGTAAAATTTCTAGCATAACACAACTGTAGCTAGGAAATAGAAACATAATTTCTAGGGAAAAAATAGAGAAATTATGAAATAAAATAAAAATTTTAAAAAATATAATTGTATTCTATAAGAAAATTTCCTTCCTTCAAATAAGCATTTAGCTTGCCTTCATACAAATTAAATTATCCTAAATTATGTTAGAGTAAAACATTAATTTAATTTAATTTTTTAAATTACGTTTACCCCCTTAAGATTTTACTTTATGCATGTATTTATTCACATTTAATAATTAATTAGTACTTATTAAATGAATTTTTCATTTTTAGTTACCCTTTTTCGGGTTTCGATCTCATTCTATAAGGATTGATATTTTCTAATTATCTCTTATCTTTTTCATTTATGAGAATACAATTTGCATATTTTTAGAGCAAAACCCTTAACTCTTCCAGTCATTTTATTCTCTGTGAAAGTTTTTTACATGCAGGTATTCTTCGAGCTTTGTGGATTTGTATTGCTCAAATCATTCATGGTATCAAAACTAGATCTATTGTAACTTTTTTAGTATTTGGAGAAAAATAAGAACAAGGGTTTGACAGAACAAATCTAGTAGTTTTTAGGTGTTGTTTTGTGAAAATAGGAGGTCACTTATTTTTGGAGCACTTTGAGGCAAAATAGACCTCAAGGTTGGATTCAAAAGGTGTCAAAACTCCTATTTTCATATAAATTTTATCGATTTTTTTACAACTTTGATCTAGGCAGAAAAATTTGTTTGCATAATAGGGTCATATGACCTATGCATGCAATCCAAGATGCATTTTTTTTTTAAATCACAAATTTCTTGTTTTTTGGCCACCATGGTTAGAAAAACTAGCTAGTGGTCCTAGAGGCCACTAGTGGTGTCCTTGACCACTGTGGCTCCCAGTGACCGATAGTGACTTCACTGCCAGTAGCTCCACTACCAGTGGCTCCACCTACCCACTACTCTACTAGCCACCACTGCTGGTGGTGATTTATTTATTTATTTATATTTTTTCAAATTTTTTTATTTTAATTGATTCTAGGGACCTTGCTAGTTTTCTTGAGGTATCTCGAGCATACAAGGGTATTTTTTCAATAAAAAAGATGCGCCAAAAAGCTAGTTCCAAGATAGAGATGACAGAGAAGGTAGTTTTTGGATTTCTTTTGTGGTTTTCTACCTATTTTTTCACTTGAAGTCTCTTGATGACTTCTATCTTTCAAGGGCCTAACTTTGATGTTATAGCTCTATTTTTGGATCTGGAATAAGCATCAAAAGCTCTTCTTGAACAATTTCTAGATTCTCTATAATTTCACAAGTATTTTGTACTAGGTATTTGTTAGTCACATCTAAATATGTTTTTATCTTTTCTCTCTTACACATTCCTTCTATAAGTTAGGGTTTGGTTATTTGCATCGTGAGGGGTGTTCTTATATTTCTCTCATTTATTATAGCTCAACATATCATATAACTTCTAAAGCCCCTTCTAAAATAATGGTTGAGAGCTCTTCTTGTCTAGTACTTCTATTTACCCATACAACTATCATACATGGAAAACCCATATGCAATGGCTTCTCCATTCAAAAGGTTTGTGATCTTGTCTAAATAAAATCCAACTAGATTTTTAGAGTTAATACTATACTTTTCCACACAAGAATAAGATGGATGAAACCATTGGTCTAATTTCTTTGAGTGTTTTAGATAGCTTAGAGTTTCATCTTAAAGAGTGTTCTGTTAGAGTAAATAATTATTATTTAAACTTTACTTAAGTTTACTTAGGATAAATACATTTATTTATTAGTTTTTTATCTAGGAGTAAGCATACTCTTACATGTTGACTTGTTGATAACACAACAATTTGCACCTACCTTGTCATACTTATCCTCTCATCTACATGGAGGATAATCCACCTTTTGTGGATGTATGCTTAGTTGTCATGCTTATCTCCTAGCACTTTCTAGCTCATTCTAGAAGCTTCCTAATGGCCTTTATAAATAGGCTCTCTTAGTGTATTTACATGTCATATTGTATAGTAATTTCATTTCTCATTGTTGCAATATAATTTATCTTTGTTGAGTTTCTCCAAGCTCTTGTTCCTTCCTTCTTTAGTTTCTCTTTAGCAGGTTATTTACATGCAAGTGATCTTGGCACACTATGAAGTTCGCTTTCAGCAACTTCTACATGGTATGAGAGCCTCCCTATTGCTTCCTGATTGAAGGAATTTTGAAGCCACAATTCGGAGACACAAAACCTAATTTGTTTGTGATTTTTTCTTCAATTAGGAGGAATAACATTTTTTTGGGGAACCTTGGCCCTAAACGAAAACTACCACTAACTTCAAAAGGCCCATTACAATTAGGATCCATATAAAAAATTTTGTTTTTGGTGACTATAGCTTTTGGAAAAACTTTTTTCACCCCTGTGGGAGGTCGTACAAACTATATGAATGATTTTTTGAAAAACTAAAAACAAAAAAAGGGGTGCCATCACAACAGCACTATGGCTCAATCTTCTAAACAAAAATCAAAGAAGAAATCCAAATCAAAGAAAGATACACCAAAAACTAATCCTACACCTCTAGCTAACCCTCTAAAGGGTAAAGATTCTTTGAAGTCTACTAAGTCTACCTCCAAGACCAAGAAGAAATAAAGTGAGACCTATAGTTTTTGTGGCAAGGATGGACATCTCGTTTCTAGGTGTTGGAAGGATTTAGAGGATTTAGAGGAATACATGAAGGAACATCATATCTCTACTCCTAAGTCTTCATCCCCCTTGTAGGGAAAGGTCATGTTCTTTCTACTCAAGCTATGACTTCAGGGCCTACCTAGATTCTTAACTCTAGTGCCTCTCACCATATGAAAAACACTCCAAAGTTGCTCAATTCACTTGCTCTATGTGCTACCTTGTAGATTGCTATTGGGAACTCATCACACCTTTCAGTTATGGGTTTTGGTTCTATTGCACTAGTCGAGGGCTCTCTTCAAGATGTTCTTTTTGTCCCTAACATTTTGATGAACCTATTATCCATCTATTAGATTTTCCAGTTTGGCTCTGGTAAGACAACTAATTTCTCACCACATGATGTGGTTATCTGGGACTTACATGATTCTAAGATGATTGTGGCAATTAGGAGTGCCGACTCTGCATCTTGCCTCTACAAATTTGATGGATTTGAGTCTCCTGATGACATAGGTTCATGTCTTATTGCACATGTAGATTTAGTAAGTAGACTTTGGCATGAGTGTTTTGGCTATATCAATTATAGATATCTTTAGCAGATGAGTACCTAAGCACTTGCTCTTGGGCTTTGCCAGATTTCCTATATAGATGGTGTTTATTAGGGTTATGTACTTGGTAAGCAACATAGGGATTTGTTTCTACATGGATGAGCCACTTGTACTTTGGCACCTTTGGAGTTGATTCATAGTGACCTCATGTCATTTCCTACTCCTTTTTTAGGTGCCAGATATGTTCTTACATTCATTGACGACTTCTCTAGATGCACATGGGTGTACTTTCTAAAGTAAAAGTCTAATGTATTTGATTCATTTCGAGTATTCAATACATTTGTAGAGAAGTAGTTTGGTTTTTCTATTCGATGCATATGCATGGACAATGGTGGGGAGTATGTGAACCAAGATTTCAGGGATTTTTTCTCTAAACATGATCTTCAACATTAGTTTTGAGTGTCATACACTCCTTAGTAGAATGGTGTGGCCGAGTGAAAGAATAGAACACTTTAGGAGATGGCTAATTGTATGATTCAGTCCAGGTCCATGGACTCATGTTTTTGGGTAGAGGCACTCAATTGTGCCAATTATATTCAAAATTGAATGCCTCACAAGGTAGTTCAACATATGACTCCTGAGGAGGCTTGGTGTCATGTCAAGCCTAATGTATCATCATTCAAAAATTTTGGGAGTGTAGCATGGGCATTTGTACCTGATGCTCAAAGAAAACCAATAGAACAAAAAAACCAACCATTCATTTTTATTGGCTACTATGAGGATGTGAAGGCTTACTAGTTGTTTAATCCTAATTCTAGAGAGGTCCTATTTTGACAAGATGTCCAGTTTGATGAGAGCCCTCCTGTAGTTCATACCTTGCCTCCAGTGCCTACTTCACCTCTCACTACTCAACCCTCTCTTCCAGTTTGTTTCATGGATGATGAGAATGATGATATTGGTAATCTCCATTTACCTCCACCATAGGATCCTCCCTATATGCCTAAATGGGCTTGAGCTATAGTTGAGGCTACAAGATCTCTAGGTGGTGACCCTTCCACTTCTTGTCACACTTTTTCTCGTACTGTGGGTTCTAGTCTTCTCATTCATGCTATTTTTGATGATCCTTAGACATTTGTATAAGTGACAGAAGATTCTAAATGGGATAGTACAATGGAGGAGGAATATTCTTCTTTGATGAAGAATCATACTTGGGATCTTTGTACTCTTTCGAAGGGAATAAATCTAGTGTGCTCCAAATGGATCTATCATACTAAGTATGCTATTGATGGTTCAGTTGATAAGCATAATTCTCATCTTATTGCAAAGGATTTTTTACAAGTTGAGGGTATTGACTACACCATAACATTTTCCCCTATCACCAAGATTAATTCTATCTACCTTATCTTATCCCTTGCAGCTTCACAGGGGTGGCCTATTTTTCAGATGGATTTGAAGAGTGCCTTCCTACACAGTGATCTCACTAAGGAGATTTACATGGAGTAGCCTTTAGAATTTGTGCAAGATTCCTCCTTTGTTTGTAGAATTTTAGCTAATTATATTGTCTCAAATAGGCCCCTCAGGCTTGGTATGAGAAGATGGACTCTTTTTTGCTTTCTATAGGCTTAACCCAGTATCATTCTAATCCTATAGTATACATTTAGCATCTTGGAGATGAGATCTAGATTCTTGTCCTACATGTTGATGATCTTATCCTCATGGGTAGCTCATCCTCTATGCTTCAGGATGTTAAGCGTGCATTGATGGACCAATTTGAGATGATTGATATTGGTTTGCTACACTATTTTCTTGGTCTCTAGATTGTTCAGTCCTCTACTAACATTTTTATTTATCAGTAAAAGTATTCTCTTGACCTACTTTGATGCTTTGACATGGCTGATTGCAAAACTACTCTGACACCTTTTCAATCAGATGTCACCTTGTCTACCTCTTACTCTTTGCCTTCAATGGATGCTACTTTGTATCCATACTTGTACCTAACACACACTTGTCTTGAACTCTCCTTTGTAGTTGGCCTTGTCTCTTGGTTTTCTCAAGACCCTCATGAGAGTCACTAGCATGCTACCAAGCATATTTTGAGATACATTCAGGTCCCACTCATATATGGCATTCATTACACTATGGAGACTTCTCATATTGTTGGCTATACTAAGTTAGATTGGGTCAGTGATGTCAATGATCAGAAGTCTACTTCTGGGTTTGTGTTTTGTCTTGGCTCTAGTCCTATCACATGGTCATGCAAGAAGTAGCATGCTCATGCACTTTCATCTACAAAGGCTGAGTATCAGGCCATAGTACTTAGTTAGGAGGTTTTATGGCTTTGATAGTTGATAACTAAGTTTGGTTTTCCTCCAAATCATCCCACTATTTTGTGGTGTGATAATTAGAGTTCCATTCACATTTCTCGCAACCCGATGGAGCATCAATGTACAAAGCACATTGAGCTACATTTGTACTTCATCTGTCAGCTGATTCAAGATGGTGTTATCATATTGGAGTACATTCCTATAGATGTATAGGTTGATAACATCTTTACTAAACCTTTTGCATCACCACACTATCTTCAGTTGCAGTCTATTCCTAGGTTTATGGAAGTCATCCTTGGGGGGCCTTTTTGAGGCCTTCCTTCCTTCATGTTTATTTTTTTGCATGTTTGTACTTACCTCTTTTTGGGGGAGGGTTTTTCCCATGAGGTTTTTCCTCTTTCCCCATTTTTAGAGGTTGCATTTCTTTGCATTTGTACATGGGTACCTAACATGGCCTTTTTGCTAGGACCCATTTTGCATTTCATCTAAGCTTTTGTAAGCTTAAGTGCATTCCCCTAAGTTGCACTTAAGAGGGGGTGTTAGAGTAAATAATTATTATTTATGCTTTACTTAAGTCTACTTATAATAAATGTATTTATTTATTACTTTGTTATCTAGGAGTATGCATACTATTATGTGTTGACTTGTTGACAACGCAGGAGTTTTCACCTACCTTGTCATACTTATCATCTCATCTACATGGAGTATAATCCACCTTTTGTGGATGTATGCTTAGTTGTCATGCTTATCTCCTAGCACTTTCTAGCTCATTCTAGAAGCTTTTGAGAGGCCTTTATAAATAGGCTTTCCTAGTGTATTTACATATCATATTGTACATCAATTTCATTTCTCATTGTTGTAATATAATTTTTCTTTGTTGAGTTGCTCCAAGCTCTTGTTCTTTCCTTCTTCAATTTCTTTTCAATAGGTTATTTTCATGTAGGTGATCTTGGTGCACTGTGAAGTTGGCTTTCATAAACTTCTACATTATCCATTCCTCAAGAAATGTGGGTGAAGTTTAAAGACTTGTTTAACACCATCAACAAGTTTAGAGAACATTAGATTGAGGAAGAGCCTACTTCTCTCATACTTGATGTTCTCCCCTCTATTGAGGGATTTCTTATGAGGTTCAAATAGCATAGGACTTTGTTACATGGATGTGGGATAGAGAATATAGATAAGGAGTGTGTCTACTTGATTCTCTCCAAGCTTCAAGGAAACCTTTAGATTTTCTCTTCTACCTTCCATTCCACTATGGATTCCTTGGGTCTTAAATTTACCATGCCCACTTTTGGGGTCTTTTTTGATCGATTGACTAGAAAGTAGTGCAAACTTAAATAGTTGGATACTATCACTAGTTCAATGACTCTAGCATTGGTTGCTCAGACATCTATAGGGAAGCAGAAGAAAAAACAAAAGCCCAAGATAGATTCATTAGGCAATGAGAGTTCCTCCAAGCCTACTCCTAAATTAGATGCTTGGCAACCCTCTTAGAAGGGAAAATCTTCTAAGTCTAGTGAGTCTTCCTCCAAGACTACGGAGTTTACAAGTGATCCTTGTAGTTTTTGTGGCAATGTAGGATATTGAGTTTCTTGGTGTTGGAAATGTCTTTAGGCTTTAGATGAGGCCATGCAACAACATGATATTACTTCTCTGAATCCACCACCTCCTCCCTCAAGGAAAGGACATGCTCTTTATGCATGAGCATTGTCTTCTATAGCTACTTGGATTCTTGATTTCTAAGAATCATACCATATGAAACACTCACTTGATTTGGTTACGTCACTTCATTAGAGTATTACTATATAGATTGCAGTTGGTGATTCTACACATTTTTTAGTCACAAGTTCAAGAACTATCTCATTAGAAGGTCATCCACTATAGGATGTTCTATTGGTTGCAGCCATTTCTAGAAACTTCCTATCTATCTCTCATATCTTTCAATATGGATTTGGAAAGATAGTTGAGTTCTCACCACATGATGTGGTTAGTCAAGACCTCCATGATCTTAACTTGATTATTGCTATAGGGAGTGTTCATCTTCAATCTCACCTATATTAGTTCGATGGCTTTGAGAGCTCTAATTCTATAGGTGTTTCTCTCATTGATCATATAGACATAGTGAGAATGATTTGGCATGAGTTTTTTTCTCATGTTAATTACATATATATATATATATATATATATATATATATATATATATATATATATATATATATATATATATATATATATATATATATATATATATATATATATATATATAACAAATGAGTATATAGGATCTAGTGACTAGGTTAACTTTGATCTCTTGTACTAATGGTGTATGTCAAGGTTGTGCACTTGGAAAACATCATAGAGATCCGTTTCTAGTAGGTAGATCCACACATGCTAAGGCACCATTAAAGTTGATACATAATGATCTTATGTCATTTCCCAGTCTATCTTTCTTAGGTTCTCGATATGTGCTCACCTTCATAGATGACTTCTCTAGATGCACATGGTTATACTTTTTGAAGTACAAGTCTGATGTCTTTCATTCATTTTGAATCTTTAAGATATTTGTGGAGAAGTAGTTTGCTCTTTTTGTCAGGCATATACACACTAACAATGGGGCCAATACTTGAATAAGTCTTTCACATATTTTTACACTACGCATGGTTTACAACATCATTTCATAGTTCCCCACACCCATCAATAGAATGGGGTTGTAGTAGGACATCACAAGATATGGCCAATTGTATGAGTCAATCATGAGCTATGAGTTCTTCATTTTGGGCTGAAGCTATCAATTGTGCCAATTATATTTAGAATCAAATGCCTCACAAGGCATTGCAATACTTGACTCTTGAGGAGGCTTAGACTCATGTCAAGCCCGAAGACTCATGTCAAGCCCGATGTACATACCACCATTCTTTGGAAGAGTTGATAGTAAATCTTGTCAATCTCTCATGTTGCACATGAACAAATCTCTTTCTTCTTCACTACATTCTTCAATCTTCTCTTCTTTCACAGTCATTTTCTCACTCTTTGTCAAGATTTAATAACCTAAACCCATGCACAACAACTAAGTCTTCATCTTTTCCTTCCAACTATCATAGTTGGCCCCATAAAATCTAGGACTATCCTTTCTAAAAAGATTTTTTAGAATATATAGTCCACCAATCTAGGACTATATTAAGCTTATTCTTCAAGGACCTAATGCTCTAATACCAATTTTTAGAATATATAGTCCACCAATATAACTAAGAAAGGGTGGGGGGGTTTCAATTATCCAACTATTATTACAAATATAAACCTTAAACAAACTTAACCATTTGAGCAATATAATTAGAGGCTAACACAAGATACTCATATACAACAACACAAGAAATGTTAACTAGGGAAACTATTGATTAGAGTGAAAAACTTCGTGGGGATGGTACCCACAAGATGATGTACTAATATTAATATTCCTTGTTAGAGGATGGACCCTGTTAGGAGTCTACAAAAAATTCATTACATATCAATCTATGTTTGGAGACATTGAATCCCCATTAGGAGATTCTAACCTTGTTAGGAGTTGTGCTAACACTATTAGGATTTGTGCAAGATAATTGGACCCACTACCCAAACAACTTCAAGGTTAAGACCAATGAAACCACTATCCAAATGATCTCATTATTATTCATTGTAAAATAATAGAAATAAATAATACTGCCTTCCCCTTTCTCTATCCTATCAGTTGGACCATTTGTCCTTCTGATCTTATAACCAAATCACAAAACTCACATCCAATAATCCCTTGGATTTCTTACTCATATTCAATAAACACTCTACTCATTTTTACACTTTGCACTTGATACAATGATCACCACATATTACAAACAAGGAAAACATTTTTCCTTTATACCCTATCTTTAAAATAATTACTTGAGTTGGCCTTGAGGCTTTCCCAATTAATTATAATAAGATAATTAATTAATTATAATTACAATAGAATTGTCAGCTCATAGTCTATACAAAACTTCATACGTTCAATACTAGGCCTTACACATTTGTTGATGTCATCATAGGATTTCTCTCTATCACTAACTAACTATGCATCTCTTTATTACATATTAGATGAAAGATATAATACAAACATCATAAAATACTTTCTAAGCACTCTGTCTCTATACTGCTCTTTGTAAATCAAGTACAACTTTCATACATATTTGACTTATGTGTTGCACATTGAACCTCATCATCAAGACACTATACTAACATGTCCATGATCATACATCACCAGATGAGAAAAACCTTGTCTATACAACTAAGTTCTCTCTCTTCTATTCTGCTAGTCTTCATAGAATTAATGCTATGTTGACATCAATGAAAAACATAGTCATGAATGCAACATGTCAATACTCTCCAATTCCTAGGATACTCCTTTAATGTAGTATCATCAACATTCATGCTAACATAATACTAACAACATGAGGGTGAATTTTGACATAACATCATTTTTCTTATCACTAACAATCTTCTTTGAAAGGGACAAGGAAATCTTGAAGAATTTGTGTCATAATTTGTTTTTAAAGAAATATCTACTTAATATGGATATAGTTCTATGTAACATTGATTGTAACATGATAGCCATACGAGCCAAGAACTATGAAATAGTAGAGGTAGACATAAAGTTAGTCACCTTTGAGAATTGATTATTGGAACTCTTTCTAGGAAAAGGTGGATATAAGAATGTAGAGTTTGAACTTCCTATTGGGCATATTCCATGTCAAGCACCTAGATCACCTTGACTAGTTTGCAAAATATTTAAAGGAGGAAGGATTTGAGGTTTTTGAGGATATTTCTGAGTATGTCAATGTCACATGTCTAGATTATTAAGATGTAGTGGATGATTTTGAAGACAAAATATTCCTTGGAAAGTTGAAGGTCAAAGAATGAGGTGGGGAGGAAACTACAAGCACAAGTTCTAGGGAGAAGGACTTAAAGGGTAAAGGGTCAGTGATGAATTGAATGATGGAAGTAAAGCCCCTCTTCTTCTCTTTTCTTTCTATAAAGAAATGTAATCATAATAGGGGGAATACCCCATATTTCAATTTCTAACCCATTGGGGAATACCCTATTTTTCCAAGCTTTTTCTATATTTCTAGAGCATTATCTAAGTAGTAATAGGCTTTTTGGTTAGTTAATTTAATGTAGTAAAGGTTAGCTGGCTTTTGAGAAGAAACATGTCTATAGAAATATCATGTCCTTAAGAAGGGCAATTTTTTGTTCCAATTCCACTCTTATTTCAAACCTATTCTAAAATCTAGATTGAACTTATTCTATATATGTGCAAATCTTTATATACTATGAATATAAGATACTTTTAACAATAGGATATCTAGTTTCATAGGAAAAAGGTGTTAATAATTAGTGCTTATGGTCTTTCCTAATCAAACATACAAAACTAGATGCTTATTCTAAATTTTTCTTTAAATGGATAATTTTGATCTAAGATAGATCATTAGGAATTTTTTATGTCTTTTCTCTTCTTCAAGTTAATGCATAAAGAAAACAAGAAGGTTTTTCTTTTTTCTTTTTCCAAAAAACTATCTTTTCATTAAAGAATATTAATAGTCACATGGAAGTTGGATTGTCTAAGGGAAGGCAATATAGTGTGTCTTTATGTCACTTTACATTTAGTAGTCATGAGTAATAGACTACCAGACACTCAAGATGAATACCATTATCAAATTAAAAGGCCCTTTGTCTTAGATTTCCTTTGAGAACCCTATAAATGGTAAACATATTAGGGAAGTTCTTCCTAATACCCATGTTTTAGTGGTTCAAGTTGTCTTTCAGATTTTGGTAAATGAATATATCATGAATACTTAATTATATATGGCTCATAGCAATATCCTTTCTATGTTCATGGTGATGATAAGTTAGGCTAGCACTGAAAGGGATAGTATGAATATTCATTGTAAGTGTTTTTTAAAGTTAGAATAATTAGGGGACCTTGACAAAGTTTTGGCTAACATGAGAGATGACCTTCTAATTTGTAGGCCCTATCACTATGATATTCTCAGTTTGGCAGATAGTTGGTTCCTATATATTTGATAATCTAATTCTTTGATCTGATTAGAGTCATTGAATGGTTTCCTATTATTCATAGGAATTTATATTTCCTTCTTTTTTCATGCATGTCACAAAAATATGGGTTGGGAAGTGGTTGGAGAGATATATGGCACAAGAAAGATTTGGGGTATGGGAGAATGAAATAGAGGTGAACTTGGAATGCTTGGAATTGCCCATCCTAGAGAAAGAAGACATATTAGATGTTGAGTATTCTCCATCCTCATCCCACATATCTTTGATTAATATTTCCCTGGCATCTTTCTATTCAGTGGGATTGAATGTACTTCGTTTGTGTCCATTGATTTGATGAAACTATTATACTTGATTGAGCCCTATAAATTATTTGGGAATACAAATTATGATTCTATAATGATAGTACTAATGTTCATTTTTATGTATTTATTATCCTTTCTTCCAATTTTTTTATGAATAGGTTAAATTATCCTTTTCTTGGTTTTATTATCAACCTAATTAGATAAATATAGTATTTTTTGGTGGTTGAATTTGTGTTACTATAGGCAGGTCTAATAAAAGGGAAAATTGAAGACGAATGGACCATGAATAAATGAGCATCCATATTAATTTCTTGAATTCGTCTATTGTAATTCTATTATGAGTTGCTTGCTACTTATATTGGGCATGACTCTAGGACTTCAATCCAACTTTATCCTATTAGAGGTCCACAAATAGAGATGTATTTAATGTATCTATTAGTTTCATATAATTGAGCTTCAACTTGTTTAAAATCATTTTATATAATGTTATATTAAAAGGCAAATCAAAAAAATTACATTTTTCTTGTTCCATTTCCCATCAAGTCTCTCCATTCAAGAATTAAAATGGGACAAATATAATGAAATGATTGGAAACACATATAATCTATAGAAAAATAAGATACATATCAAGAAAATCTCACATTTTATCAAATGCTCTTGTTGATGGATGATTCTCAACCCCATGGGAAAAAATAATTTCAAAGAGAGAAAAGTTTACACATGCATCAATTGACTACCTCAACCAAAGACCAAATTGGTTGAAAATCTAACAACCACTATTTGGTTAACCAAATTTCCTTTTCTTTCTCAAAGAGGTCTGTGGGTTTTTTTTTCCATTCAACCTTTCCAATTGTGAGAGACATCATTCACATGAAATGAATCATATGAGTGCATGATGCCCTACACCTTGGCCAAGAAACACATGTTCTTGATACCTTTACTTAGGAAAAAATGAATAAGACACAAAATTCGAGAGGATTACATATAAAAGATTTATAAATATCAAGTACTTCTCTCATTATTTACAAAATTCATTCTAATCTTCTAATAATGTTCTTACTATTCCTATAATCATGTTTTCCTTCACTTTTTGATCAGTGGATTTTGTGTAAATATTATTTCTATATATACACACATGTTGTTCTCTAGTCCATCAAGGTATTTTCTTGCATATTTTTTCAATTGTATCTAGTTTTTCAGCCTTAGCTTATAATCCAAATTGGCCTCCTTTGTTCTAACCATTGTGCAATAGCATAGAGAAAGGGAAATCCACAAGTCAATACTGTGAGACATATAATCAAATGCATATATAGCCTTGCCTAATTCTTTAAAGTAGATGGTAATACTTTTTATTCAAAGAAGACAAGGTGTTTAAGCTTTACCCACCCCACAAATGTTCCAAAAGGTCACACTATCATTTATGTTTTGATTAAAAAAGGTAGGAAGAGGGTCCTAAACCTAGATGAAAATAGAAAGAAAAGACCATCTCTACTCTAGATCATACAACCAAGCACTAGAGAAGCAAAAAATAACCCTAGTAGTCAAAGTCCCACCTAGAGCTTATGGAATCACTAAATAATTGAAACATGCCATGTTCTTCAAATATTTTAAACCAACCAAATCTAAACCTAAGATATGTCTAAATTTTAAACTACTAAACTTACTAGAAATAGAAAACAAGGTTTTACTACCCAAAAAATAGTGGGGATTAATATAGTCAATAGTGATGAGAGACTAGCGTGACAACATTGATGACATAAAAATGAAGTTAAAAAGAATTTGTGACCATCAAAGAACCAAAAAGGTCCCAGAAACATGGTGAAGGGGAGCTAGGTCTGGTTAATGTTCCTCCAATCTTCATTGAGATACTTGACTTCCTCCATCCAGTTCTCAATCTATGTGGCACTTTTAATCTAGTTGCACTTTTCCTCCTTGGTTTGGCTCACCTTTTTTAGGTTACTCTTCCCATATATCACTCAAAAAAATACCTTTCTCATTATAGCCTTCTACATCTTGTAAATCATGTAGAAAGCAACACCTAGCTCAATTCTAATGATGGCCATATTGAACTTATTGTTTAACACATTAATCTTCTAATCAATTCTAGCAAAACTTATTTCATACTCATTTTTGAAGTCTTCTAGTTGATTCTAGACAAATGTACGGGAGACATCTTGTTCCTTAACCTTAGTTTTATCAGAGGACATGAAGTCTTCTTCATGGGAAATTCTAAGATCCACCACAATATTTTTTTTCTTTGGGAGACTAGGTTTCCTCATCAGAATCCTTCGCTTCTACTTCAAAATTTGTATCGTCAAAGGAGCACCCCAGATTTATCTATCATTTCCTCCACTTCAATCTCTTTCACCTTATCCTCCATTTGAGAATTGTGGGAGTCCTCCTTTCTTTCTTCCTTGTAGCTCGTTCCTTTTTTAAAAAATTGTCATGGATCTTCTTTCTCCATAACTACTATAAGCCTTCTAATTTTTGGAGTCCATGGCTCTTTCCTCCACCTCAAAATCAAAAAATTTATCCCATTGATTATTATCAATGTCAATAATGTCATCCACCATTCTCCTTTTTTAAGGGGTATTGGCATGGCTGAGCTTAGTAGAAGAATTCTTACATTGTTTGGATACATCAAGAAAAAGGGATTGTTCCATGGAAATGATGTGATTCTTGGGCTTTGAGGGGTAAGATATTTACATGACTTGGGGCTTCTTTAGAGTGGACTTTTTAAATCATATTTCTTCAATAACATGCAAGGATTTATGCCCTTTAGGGGAAGTAGGGTTTTCAATGAGTAGGAGACATCTACCAAACATTAGATGGTGAGCAAAAACATGATGGTAGAGGACAAAGATGATCTACTTGGTGGATGGGGGGATTTTTACCTAGGACAATGCTATTGACCAGAGAGGAACAATGGAACAAAGGAATGCTCAATTTTTCCCCATGACACAACATGTTAAGCAAAGGGAAATGGTAGTGATGATAGGTCATATACCAACCTTTGAGAGTTGACCTTTAAGGGTAATGGTAGCCATGATAGGTCATATACAAACCTTCAAGATTGAAATATGTAGTTATAAATGGCTCTAAAGGGACTAGGAAGGGAACGCATATCATACCAATTTCCATAACTAACTCTAATAGGTTCTTATGTTCCTTTAAAGAATTTATACCTAAATTTTCTATAATCTAGAATACCTTTTCTTTCAATTTTCACACCAACATAGTCCATGCCCATTGCTTCACCAATAAGCTCTGACATCAGCTCAAAATTGATACTCCCTATCTCCATTTGCCCCTTGTTCCAAGAGTTAGCAAGCTTAGTTCAAATGGGGATATTGTGGCCTTTCTTAGCCAGGACATAAGAATGTAATCCCTTCTTGACAAATTAACCCTAGATATCCTTATTCTACTCCAAATCATTGTTGTTTCTAGGTTCTACACATTTTAGCAGGACACCCAAGATGGTTTCCTTCTCATACAATTGGTAGCTTCCTTAGGGCCCAAGATAAGATTGATTGCACCTTTATCTACAACCCTACTTTTCATGGAAGTTTTCTCAAAAAATTGAGGGCTAAGAATGTTATTTATTGACTGAGAATGTATCTAGTGAAAATTTCCATTTCCATGTAAGGGTGACAAAAATAATGATACCTAGGAGTTAAAAAGATCTTGCAAGAAATCTTTCCCTCATTGCCAACTCTATGCTTTTTCACGCACCTATCTCTTTCCCTACATTTGATGAGATCAATGTAGTAAATGATGCTAACATGTAGCATGAATGACTATGGTTGAGTGAGGTACATTCCAACTTAGTGCCTAAAATATCTCATGGTGAAATATAATTAACCTTGTTGGGGAATAAAAATAAGAGATATGGGTTAATATTCACATGATATAAGTTTATTATTAAAATTACATGTCTTGTCCTTTATGTCTCCACAAGGTTTAACTCCTCTTTAATGTGCTAATTACAAACCACACTTGAATACATAAAAATAGTAATATTACCTTTAATGATCGTGGGGCTAGGACTTATCTTACTAGGCTTATTGGTCATCCATCTAGCACTTCTAAACCTTCTACCATGTACCATATACATGGTCATCCATCTAGCACTTCTAAAACTTCTACCACGTACCATTATAATTTTTTTAATTATTTAAAACAATTTGATTTAACTCTTGCATCCCCTCCATATTATGCATCATCTTCCATTCTTCATGGTTTAGCTCCCATGTAGCCATGTAGTCTATGAATATGTTCCCTTTTCTAATGCTATGTTTAATTAGCACATTGCTAAAATATGAGAGTCCTCTTCTTCAATCTTATATTATAGGGAATATACCACATGGGCACTTGAATTTATTTAAAAGAAGGCCAATAATGAGCTTCAAGTGCCCCTCTAGCTCAAACTTATCCTCTCCTAGGTCTTGTAGAGTTTTGATACCAAACCAAAAAGTTATAGCCTCAACATAGTTATTGGACCTTATACATTGGCACTTGGTGAAACCAAGGATAATATCAACTTTATAATCTCTAATAATTCCTCTTAATCCAACTTCACCCAAGTTACCTTTGGAGAAGCCATCAACATTATATTTCAATCATCCCTTCTAAGGTAGAATCTAGTAGCATTTTTTCTCTTTCCATATTTGTCATGACTTGATATCAATCAATCTTAGTTTATTAAGGAGGTTGGGGAAGATAATTTAGCACAATTTATGCTATCTATGGTGATATTTTTTATGATATGGAAGATGGAGCCATCTTCCCTCTTTCTGCCTCTAAATATTATATTATTTGTCTCTTTGTAGACACACTAGATAAGCATAGGAAGAACAATTTGCCAAGTATTAGTTGAGATAGTTTGGGAGAAGGGTGGCATCTAGAATTATAATATCATGTCCTTAATATTTTCAAGGAAACCTATGGCAAGATGACACTCCTTGATCACCAGATTCCAAATTTCAACTATGAACTAGCAATGTAATAGAATATGATTAATGGATTGAACATTCTTTTCACACAGGATACATATGCTAGCCAATTGGAGCCCACATTTCTCTAGGTTCTCAAGAGTGAGGATTTTGTCATGATCCAGAATCCACTAAAAAAAGGTATTTTTTATAGGTCTAGATGCATTTCCAAAAATTATTAGCAACAAAAGAATCTTTAGGTGCTCTATAGGTCGAACCAGTTCAATTAAGAGGTCATTAATGTTATATCTCCATAACCCTTTTTCCTCTTAGGCTTGATTAAAGAGAGTAGTATAGGGAGGACATCCATAAGGTAGATAACACCTCTTTGCTAACATATCTAATTCTTTTGGCATCTATTTTGGCATCCCACAAGCTAATAAGGTCCTTCCACCTGCCATTACCATTCACCCATTCTATGTAGTTTTATACTTTCTCCCCTACATATTCCTTCAACAATTCAATCAAACTCTAGTCATTCACCACCTCCTTAAAAGGCACCTCATCCTTCCAAATTTCTTCCCAAAATAGACTTTTTCTACCATTTCCTATTAGGTTTCAATTACCTCTTCTAATTAGGCTTCTGGTTTTCAGAATGTTCTTCCATAGAACACAGCTAACATTGGGGTTGTTCTTGCTAAGATATGAATAAGAAGACCCACAAGATAAGTATTTAGCCCTTAGGATTTTCATCCAAACTTTAACTCCTTCTAAAGTTAATCAACATATCTTAGAGACAAGATCTTTATTCATACTTTCAAGATTTATGATACCCAGGCCATGACTCACCTTGGGTTTCAAAATATAATTTGAGTTGAAAAGAGCCATTTTCACCATTTCCTCAATTCCCAACCACAAAAATTTCTTTTGGATATTTTCTAGGATATCTTCCACCTTTGTAGACATTAAGGAAAAAGACAAAAGGTACACCACAATACTTTGGAGTCACACTTTAAGAAGAAGGAGCTTACGCCTAAAACCTAGACATTTTCCTTTCCATTTAGCTAGTTTCTTTTGAAATTTCTCTATGACACAATTCTAGTAGTAATGGTTGGGTTTTCTTATAGAGAAAGGGAATCCAAGATACATATTTAGTAGACTTTGGATTTGGCATTACAATTCTAAAAAAATGATTCTTTGTAGGGTGAAAGTACATATCTGTGTTGCCTTTCGGGCTATCTTTTAGGTTCTAGTGGGATCGAATCTAGTTGGATGGCTTCTGGGGGGATCGAATTTGACCAAAATGATGTGGTGTTGACTATACGCTAGGTTGTGCATACACATCTGCAACAATCCAACCTGATCAAATCTGACTGGACACAATCCTGCTAGATCTAATCTAGTCAGAACAGCTAAAATTATATAAGGCACAGAAAGAAAAATCCACCAGCAATTTTCATCAGACAAGCTTGCTGGAACTGTGGCGTGAGAAGAGTTACTAGAGTCATTTAGCTAGATTAATCATGTTAGCAATTTCCTCTAATTTTTTAATATGTTTTAAGTTTTTTTTTATGTTTTCTTACGTACAAATATAGTTTTTAATGTGTATTTTTAATGTAAATTGTTTTAAAGAGTTCAAAAAAAATTATATTATTATACATTTATGTTTTTAAGTACTCTAATATTAGATAAAGTTTCCAAAATTTATTGAAATTTAGTAAATCTTAGAAATTATTAGAGAAATTGTAAAATATTATATGTAGAAAATAGTCAAAAATTTATGTAGAAAATTATATAGAAAATTTAGAAAAGATTATAACTGTTAGAAAATTTTGAAACTTTATAAAATATTAGAAAATTTAGAAAATATTAAAACAATTAGAACTTTTTGAAAATATTAGAAAATATAAAAAATACTACAACAATTAGAAACTTTAGAAAACAATAGAAAATTAGTTAGATGTAAATTATATATATATATAATATTACAAATCATTAGAAATTGTTATAAAGGTAAAGGTTTAGAAACAACTATAAATCGGTAACTAAAACTATTAGATTGAGCTAAACGAGACTTTACCTCTTACCATGAACACAAATAAATTATAATTGAAACATTAACATTGAACCTTAAGCAAGAGCAAAACTTAACATTAAATGTAATTAGATCACAACATTAAACCTAATAAAATTCAAACTAAAACTCTCACATTGATTTAGATTGAACTCTAACTCCTATATTGAATTTTAAATCAAAATATGTTAACCTAAACTACTCTCTAAACCCTAAACCACTCTCTAACCATGTAATCTTAAACCCGCCCTAGCCCCCCTCGCCCTCTCTCTCTAAACCACTCTCTAAACCCCATAATCCATCATCTAACTTCATCTCTCCCACTCCTAAACCCCTCTAAACCCTAAACCAGTCTCTAACCCCTAAATCCCATCTCTCTAAATACTAAATCGCTCTATAACTCCTAAACCACATCTTTTTAAATCGTAAACCACTCTCTAACTCCTAAACCCCATCTCTCTAAACCCTAAATTGCCCTCTAACCTCTAAAGCCCATCTCTTTAAATACTAAATCAATTTGTAACTCCTAAACCCCATCCTTTTAAACCTTAAACCATTATTTAACTCCTAAACCCCATTTCTTTATACCCTAAACTGATCTCTAACCCCATTTAATCCCTAACACAACTTCTCTCTACCATCTCATCTATCTATCTCTCTCTCTTACATAACTTCATCTCTTTCTCTCTCACATAACCTCATCTATCCCAACCCTAAATCATAATTCCTAACATAACTTTATCTCTCCCCCCTCTCTCTCTAACTCCTAAACTCCATCACCCTAAATCCTAGGCTGCTCTTTAACTCCTAAACTCCATCACTCTAAAACCTAAACCACTCTCTAATTCCTAAACCCAATCTCTCTAAACCCTAAACTACTCTCTAACTCCTAAAACCCATCTCTCTAAACCCTAAACCACTCGCTAACCAAATTTAATCCCTAACATAACTTCTTCTCTCTCATCTCATCTATCTCTCTCTTTCTCATAGCCTCATCTATCATAACTCTATACCATAATCCCTAACATAATGTCATCTCTCCCCCATCTCTCTCTAACTCTTAACTCCTAAACTCCTAAAATCCATTTCCCTAAACTATAAATCACTCTCTAACTCCTAATCCATATTTTTGTAAACCCTAAACCACTCTTTAACTCCTAAACTCCATCTCTCTAAACCCTAAACCACTCTCTAACCCCATTTAATCCATAATGTAACTTCATGTCTCCCATCTCATCTATCTCTCTCTCTCTCTCTTACATAACTTCATATCTCTCTCTCTCATAACTTCATCTATTCCAACCCTAACCCATAATCCCTAACAAAATTTCATCTCTCCCTTCTATCTCTATCTAACTCCTAAAATCCATCACTTTAAACCCTAAATTTCTCTCTAACTCCTAAACTCCATCACTCTAAACCCTAAACCACTCTATAAGTCCTAAACCCCATATTTGTAAACCCTAACTTCACCTCTCTCTCTCTCTCTCTCTCTATCATAACCTCATCTATCCCAACCCTAACCCATAATCCCTAACATAACTTCATCTCTCCCCTCTATCTCTCTCTAACTCCTAGACTCAATCACTCTAAACCCCAAACTGCTCTCTAACTCCAAAACTCCATCGCTCTAAACCCTAAACCACTCTTTAACTCCTAAGCCTCATCTTTTTTAACCCTAACTTCATCTCTCTCTCTCTCTCTCTCTCTCTCTCTCTCTCTCTCTCTCTCTCTCTCTCTCTCTCTCTCTCTCTCTCTCTCTATCTCTCTCTCTCTCTCTCTCTCTCATAACCTCATCTATCCAAACCCTAACCCCTAATCCCTAAAATAAATTCACCTTTCCCCTCTATCTCTCTCTAACTCCTAAAGTCCATAACTCTAAACCCTAAACCACTCTCTAATTCTTAAACCCTATCTTTGTAAACCCTAACTTCATGTCTCTCTCTCTCTCATAATCTCATCTATCTCGACCCTAACCCATAATCCCTAACATAACCTCATCTCTCCCTTCTATCTCTCTCTAACTCCTAAACTCCATCACTCTAAATGCTAAACCACTCTCTAACTCCTAGACCCCATCTTTGTAAACCATATATATATATATATTTGAACCTATTACTAAAAAAAAAATTAATGTAGTTAACATTTCTTTATATATTGTACAATAGGTTTGTTTAGCAAGATTCATTTAGTGTGTTTTGATTCAATTAGTTTATATAATAATCTATGTATATATGTATATGTACGAATGTATAGATCTATATTATCATCTATCTAGTTTTTTTTGTCTATATCTTTCATCATTATGGCATCATGGGGTAGTGATTCTGGAGTGGCTAGTATACATGGTCATCCTTGAAGTGGTTCATCCCATAGATCAACTACTATTATCTAAGATAAGAAGACATTATTCAGTGATACTATTGATCAGAGTCTATAGGATTCACCTACTCTACAACATAGGGATAAGGTGATTGTGATTAGAGATGAGCTTATTAGCATGATGTGCACTATCAAGGGTTCTAACCCTTATGATAGTGTTAGTTTGGACACTTTTTATAGTGCTCTATCCCATACTATCAGTGGTGGTTTGCGATGGAAGGAGATAGATGAGATGGTCTTAGTGGAGAGTGTGAAGAACATGTTCCCACATTATGAACCATTGAAAAAGATTAGAGGGTACCATGCTATGAGGTGTATTGATCCATTGGTGGCACCTTTCATGTATCCTTGTTGGTTGGTCACACATCACATGTGGCCTTAAAAGGATGAGTTCCCCTTATATTTCTGCAAATAATTGTTTGCAAAATTTCATCTACATCAAGAGGTTGATTACATAGATATCTTGGGGCATGCTAGGTATAGTTAGGGTAGGTTTTTAGATAAATACAAACACCTAGATGCTCTTGTGCTTGTTAATGAATGAGCATTGCTTCTTCCAAACCTTTTAGTGATACCAAAATGTTTGGAGTTAGTTGTAATTGGAGATAGACTGGAAGATGATACATGTAGAGATGTGTAAGAGAGTATTGCCATTATTGCTACCTAGGTGCATGAGATGTCTTCTGACCGAGTGTACAGATACATGACACAGTCGCGATTTACTTCTACAGGTGGTCACACTACTGCATCATCTTTAGGTGATGATATGTATCATGAGGTTAACATCCCATCTCGAGTAGATGTCTCTATGGAGTCTTCAGTAGACTGCTTGAGAGATATGAGTACATGTTTGTCCACTAATTTACTTTTAGCCTATCCATCTATATAGGTTTTGACTGGATAGCCACTTAGTGTGATGCCATCACATGTGACTAGTATCATCAAAAGTATGACAGAGGCACAGTGTGGTCAGAGGCAGGAGGACATATATGTTGCAGCTACAACTCCACCATAGACCAAAGTTGAGGAGGATGTAGCCCCCCTATTGGGACAGTTTCTCACCAACCACATTGTTCATTCTTCACATATATGCTCACTGATCCTACACTTGACATTAGATATGTGACCATTAGTGATATAGACTTGAGTGAGATAGGTAGGCATATATTTACGATGATGATGGCATATGGGAACTTGTAGACACCTATGCATCCTACATAGTAGGAGACATAGGTAAAACTTTACAAACATGTCTATTTAACTAGACCTACAAATCTTATATTTAAAACTTTAGTAAAGTATAACTTGTGATGTATTTATTTTTTCTATTACATACATACTACATCTACAACTTGTGAAGGTGGAGATGGATAGATAGCTATTGACCCTAGCCATACTGAGTTGTAGGTAAATTTAGTTGTACTTATGTTATTATTTAAATTGAATTTATACACATGCTCATGATGCATTTGTTCTTATATTGGACACATGATTCATGATCTTGTCTCAGTCAATCACATTATGGAGCATGAAATGATCATGTTTGATATTCATATATGTCATATACATGATGTTTGATATTGATTCATGATCATATCATTTTTAGATTTATAGCTATGAGACATTTTACATTTACAACATGCTCATATTTGACATATTTCATATTAGCATGAGTTATTTGATCATTTCCATTTATAGTTGACATATATGATATTATGATAAGTTATATGACCATTTACATTTATAATTGGCATATTTTATTTTTCATGACTTATGTGACCATTTACATTTATAGTTGACATATTTGATTTTTTTATGAGTTATGTGATCATGTTTATATGTAGTTGATATATTTTATATTTACATTTATAAAATATCTTTTACATAAATGTGGAAACATATTTTTGAAATATCTCCTACATTTTTATTTAGATAATGGTTAATATGTGATAAATTTATGTTTTCTATAAATTAATGAAAATATGTGTTACATTATTTTCCAAGTGTGTTGTAAAAGTGTATGGCAAATGTACACGTAAATTTAGAAATAAATACATTATTTTTTCTAGATAATTGTTAATGTATAATAAATTTATGTGTTCTCTAAATTAATGAAAATAAGCATTACATAATTTTCTACGTGTGTTGTAAAACTATACAGCAAATGTACATGCAAATTTAGAAATAAATACATTATTTTTTTCTAGATAATTGTTAATGTGCAATAAATTTATGTATTCTATAAATTAATGAAAATATGTGTTACATAATTTTCTAGGTGTGTTGTAAAAGTGAACATAGCAAATGTACATGTAAATTTAGAAATAAATACAATATTTTTTAGATAATTGTTAATGTGTAATAAATTTACATGTTCTATAAATTAATGAAAATACATCTTACATCATTTTCTAGTTGTTTTGTAAAAGTATATAAATATTGAAAAAACAAAAAGATGTATAACTGTTGAAAAACAATTTATGTATATGTAAGCTTGAAATATTTTTATGAATCATTAAACCTATCTAGATCAATCAGGAAGTTGTTGATACATATGGTCAGGATCCTCTTTATCTTTAATAATCTCCAACAACTTTTCATTGTCCTTGACATCTAACCTCCACTTTTGGTTTGCGACATCCTTTTTTTTGCATAATGTCAAACTAAATCTTTGTGGCTAAAACCAAGTGCTTGTAATGCAAAAGCTTTTGGCCAAGCATGTATTCAATAAATTGAACAACATTGTGGTCAATTTTTGTTTGCTGATAATACGTACCTACAAAATAAGATTTATACTTCATTTAGTATTCTTAATAATATTTAAAAAATTATTTACAATTAATCTATCACTCTCTAATTAGTTGTATACATCTCATAAGAGGATAATCTATACCTTCTATAGCAATTAAACCAGTTGGATAAGACTGGTGATCATCATCTGTACATGGTCTAGTCAACTTAATTTTCACTTTTGTGCATCTAAGTAAGTAATAATCAACACCTTCCACATTTTGAGGATCCACATTGATAGCAAATATGTCACCTAAAAATCTACAAAAATAATGGAAAGTGTAAATAAATAAATAAATAAATATGAAGACAAATCAATATTAAAATGAAACATGTTTGTTTGTACAAACTCATTTAGAACAACTAAATTAGAAACACATTCATAATCAACTGAATACATAGGATTGTGAATGTCTATGTCATTGTCATCTTCTTCATAAGGGGTACGTTTAATTATGTTTGTCCATGTCCATTTAGAGACATAGCCAGTCTCAATATCCTCACATTGACCCATTGCATTATTTTGAATATAGACATCACGAAAACATGATTTTTCTCTTACTTGAATTACTAAATGTTTGTGTTTTCTGGTAGCCATCCGTTGATGCAATCTTCTAATTCCAAAAATGGGTTGACAATTGTAAGGATTTGATCAATCAATATTTCTAACACATTAAATTGGCAAGTATCTATGTCAATAGTCAAAATATTAAAGTAATCATGTCAAAGAAAAAAGGGAATTTAACCTTTCAATTTCCAAGGAAAACTTTTATTATATGTTGTATCACAAGGACAAAAATGAGATTTGCACCATTCAACAACTTGATTTGCTTTGTCTATCTTTGCATTTGTATAGAAAAGAAAAATGTATCAGTTTTAACCAAAAAGGAAGAACTATCTAGCAAATGGTCATATACATCAAATTTGATTAGTACATCTAATTTCTAAATATTTCTTTAATAAAATTTGATTTAAAACTTTAGTTTCTTACTATTACAAATGCAATTACGAATTAAATGTAATAATTAAAAATAAAACTTTACATTTAAAATTTAAAAATATATTTTATTGAATTAAATATAACAATAAACACACACACATTACATTTGAAATAGAAAACCTATTCCATTGTTTAAAGTTTATTGAATTAAATTTAACAATTTAAAAATAAAACTTTACTTTTACCTATTTTATTGAATTAAATATAACAATAAGAAAAATAAAACATTACATTTCTATTAAAATAATAAAACATTACATTTCAAAAAGAAAAAACCTATTTTATTGTTTGAACCCACTCATGCATGTGACCTTGGGTGGGTGAATTTTGTGTCATACTAATATGGTTGAATCTGGTTTGACTAGATCTAGTATGGCCAGATTGGATCTGACTGGAACTATTTAAGTGTCATCCGATGTGGCACTTTCTTTCATGTTTTTTGAAATTATGAAAAACTTAACACTTCAGAGGCCAATTTCATCATGAAAATTAGGGTTTCAAAAAAAATAAAAGATACCACTAGATAGAACTTGAAGTTAGCATTATAACAATATAATTTTTTTAATAGGTTACCCAATATAGATTACAATAATTGCAAATTAATGCAAGTAGGTATTTCAACATTGAAAATTATCCACATTCAAAAAAATATGAAAATCAATAGATGATAATGAAAATCTTTTATAATGATGAATTGTTATAGAGGAGAGAGTCCTCTTCAATAATATATAACATTTGTAATGGTTAACACATATTTACTAGGGAAGCAATGGTGGGAATGAAAAACTATTGAATTATGAAAAGTTAAATTTTAAATAGCTATAAAAAACAAAATATAGAATATTTTTGAAAAATTCTTTTTGATAGTTCTATGTACATATGTTGTCAACAACATAGTTCAAATTTAGATGAATATATATACATATATATATATATATATATAGTTATTTGTGTGGTGGGAACTATAACCCCCAATTTTCTTGATTTTTAACAGTGTCAAAAAAAGTCATTGAAAATTATAGAAAAATACTATATTTTTTTTTATTTTTTATTTTTAAAATAACATACATAAACTTTATCCTTTTATACACATTTCATCAATTTACACCAACTTAAAATTCAAAATAGAAATATGACTTTTATGTTGTTGAAGTTTAACACTTTTTTTTTCATGTTAGCCTTTTCCTTTGTAAAAGGGTGACACATGTTTGTACTTTTACCCTGCATGTCTTATTGAGTGCTAAAAGGAAGAGTTTTCTTTTATCAAAGATTATATATTGGCCAAACTAATTGGCATAGTTATCTAATAGGGTCTTCCATGCTTTAGATTTAGAAAAGATAGCTTCTCCAAATAGGATAGTATTATCTATGAATTGCTAATAACTAGTGGTTGGGATATTAGAGGCCACTTTGACACCATAGATATCTCTAGAGAGTTTTAGTCCATTCAAGTTCCTACTTAGGACATCTACCACAAGTATAAATAGGTAAAGGGAAAGGGGATCTCTAAGGGGAAAGGGGGTATCCTTATCTAAGGCCTCTATCAGTAGTGAAAAATCCTGATGGGGCACCATTGACAAGAACAACATAGCTAGAAGAGCTGACACAACTCATAATCATCTTGTGGAACTTACTAGAGAAGCCAAATTTAGCTAATACTTTAGCAAGGAATGACCATTTCAACCCATCATATAATTCTAAAATGTCAAGCTTGAGAACCATTTCTAGTTTAACATTTGCATTCATAGCTCTGTGTATAAGGTTTCATGAGTCATAATGACCACATCTATAATATTCCTCCCATGAAATAAAGCCCTTTTTGGTTTTTGGAAATGATTTTTCCCAAGATTGATTTCATCCTATTGACTAGAATGTTGACTATAATTTTGTAAATAGTATTACAAAGACTAATAGGGTGAAAGTCTTCCATACAACTGGGGTTGATTTTTTTGGGAATGAGAACAATGTAGGTTTAAATAGTTTTATTTGCCACATTACCAGTTCTAAAGAAGTGATGGACAAGTTTAAAAATTTTCTCTCCCACAATATCCTAGAGTTCTTGAGATTTAAAATATTGGAAGGAGATTTGAAGTATTGGAAGGAGAAAGCAACAATATTGACTTCTTTACTATCAACCTTCTTTTGTCATAGTTGCATTGTCTATTGAAGTTGACAAACGATCAACCCCATAGCTTCTAAGAACAATGTGCATGCAAACACCTACTACAAAAGAGAGAAGCAAAAAACTATGGAGGCAAAAAATTCTAGATCCATAGAGGAGACATTCTTGATGAGCAAAAAAGGAGATTTCTATAATCAACAATGAATTAATCTCAGTTCTTAATGAATGCTTACAATGAGAGATCATCCTTATAAAGGATATTGAAACCCTAAAAAGGTCTAACCTAGGTTGCATCAAAATAATTAATAAAATAATGAATTATTAGATGCCTAATGTTTAACTTAAGCAACTAGAGTTAATCAAGAAATATCTAATTACTCTAACACCCACCCCCCCAAGATAAACTTAGGGAGTAGCTAAAATACTAGAAACTACTATTCAAAGTAGAATTGGGCCCCAGTGGACAAGGTTTGATGAGGTACCCAAGCACAACCAAATCTTTGGAAAGAGAAGAAATTGAGAAAACCATATGGGAAAAACCCTGCTCCAAAAAGAGATGGACATAATGCTAAAAAGAAGCTAGTGAAGGACATGAAGAAGCCTCCAAACTAGGGAATGTCCTAGAAGATAGCAACAAAATATGATCATGAAGAACACCACTAAAGCATGTAGAAGCTACAAAGCTTTATCAAAAGTAACTATTCATCTGAAGAACTTCTACTAAAATAGAACTTGACTAGGTAGAGAAGATTGTAATCTACATCAAATCAAGAGGCACACAAAGGAAAACAACTGAACATGAAGATACACACTACATGAAACACCAAAGCCTAAAGAGATGATAAATCAAATCAAGGTAGTATGAAAAACAATAGAAGAATCCGATAATGTAGACAAGGGTGAGGTGATAGGAAATTGTAAAAGTGGGACAAAATAATTGCATGTCAAGGAACCACGATCAAGATACACAAAAGAATGCATATGTGTGAATTGAGATGATCAATCTTAGACACGTCATGAGGCTAATGTCACAAAAGGGACACTCACTAGACAAAGGAAGATGGAAAACAAAGGAAAAGCATCAACCCCCTATGACACTTTATTAGAGTAGTGCATGTACAATAAGGCACAATACATAGTGAATCCCAAGAATATAATAATCTACATGAGTGTTCCCAGATGACACTACTTGAATTAGAAGAAAAACAAAGAGAAACAACTAAAATGAAAATATAGATGTAGTAAGGCACTTTATCTCAATGTGTTTGCAAGAATGCATACAAATGGTGTCTAAATAGATGAAAAGAGACATAAGACTAATACAAAAGATAGTACAAGTCATGATGAATCATTTGAAGTAACAAAATTGATCTTCAAACTTAAAACAACCAAGTTATCCACCAGAATACAAAAATTTAAAAGATTGAATAGAATGTACTAGGAGTAGAATCTGGAAAAATGACTAGCATCATTGGAAAGAGCTCAAAAAACCTTTCCTATGATATAAAAAATTTCCAAATTAGAGATTACATGCTCAAGAGATGTCTGTTGGAGTGTAAAAAGGAACTCAAAAAATTTGAACTTTCAAAAAAATTCATTAGAAAAATATCAAAAATGAAAATTATTTATACCACTCTGATTGTCTCAGAACCAACTTTTCGGCAATATCTCATTTTTGGAAAATAGAGTCCATATACTAGAGATATAAGCAAAAACATGAAGGTAGGTCTAAATAGAGGCCAAGGAAGTGATAGTAAATATTGATGTAGTGTTAATGTTAGCAAGTGACAATCCCAAATTTGATGGTCAAATTGCCATCAAGGCAAAAAGAAATGTCATAAAAATGATCCCTATTGGAAAACTCTCCAACCACTAGAAACATAAAGCTGAGGAAAGTGCCAATGCCAAAAAAAAAATTTGGTGGCCAAAATTATGCATGTGAAAACACACATTTATGGAAAAGGATTGTCGTCATAGAGATAAGACAACTAGTCTAAATTCTATGAGATTTGCTATAGGGCACACTAAACTCATAAATGAATACCAAATCATGCCAAATATACAAACTATGAAATTCACAAATCATGGCAAAGAAAAATCTGCCAAAAATTGACCTTGGTAAAAAAAAATGCATAGCACTAGAAGACTCTTCCTTCAACCAAACCTTTTCATGCAACATGGCACCATTATCTAAAAATTAAGTCAATAAACCAAGCTAAAGACAACCCTGAGCTCTCCTAACCCTCCACAATTTGAACAACTAAAAAATACATAGATTGGCATGTTGAGGTGTTCTTGTTTAAAAAATGTCTTATGTAACCATAATATGCATAGAGGTCTTGAGAATCATTAGGTGTAGCTAGAAGTATTCACCACACCAAAAATAAGATGTAGAAAAGCACAAAACCACACACAATGGGCAAAAAAAGCATTGTCCAAGGGGTGAATCGAAAAGTTCAACAACATGCACTCCATCTGGAACCTCAATTTCTTCTCCATTATTGATGTTGACATAGATTTCTTAGACTCCAAGCTCATAGTCAAAGTGCATAGCCATTAGTTGATCTTCCACTAGTGTAGGCATGAGCACCAATAAAAAGGCAGCAAATATATGCAAAAAAATAGGAGTGCAAGGTGGCACAATCAAATTAATGACTCCAAATCAAGTAGAAAAGTGTGTAGATGCCTAGTGAAGGAACGAAAAAAATTGGGAGTATAACTACCAAAGAATAGGATGAGATGGCAGATTAGATGGAGAAGTCACAGGAGATATGTGCAAAATGGATATGGAAGAATGAAAATCAAGTAGTCACAAATCCTTTGAATGTAGAGCACTAAACAAGGGTAGAGTCTAATTTTCCCAAGAAATGCCAATGAAAATTGTGTACACCATAAATCATCAATTTTCAATAAGGTCACTGTCAGAAAGATGACTAGTGTAGATCTCTTCCTTAGTAGATGCATCAACTACAAAGTTCACTTATTTTGATCAGCAAAAATGAAATCAAAGAGGAGGCCCACTCGTGGAAGAAGAACATATAATGGGAGGTACCATAGGTGGCACCAAAAATAATGACATACAAGTGGATATTCACCCATGTATGTCAAAGTTGACTTGTTATCTGCCTCCTCCAATACAAATTGTGCCCACCAAGAATTGAAACCAGTGGTCAAGAAGGATGACTAAAAATGGGGCCATAAACAAAGATGCCTCCCTCCAAAATTCATAGCACAATACAATGCATGGATGTAGGCATGACACAAGGGGCTACAGTTCAATGAGCCACATGACCCATGGGCATCTCCAAACACAAAGCACATCTCCCAAATAAAATTGCATGTCTATTCCAATGAGTGTAGAAACCCAAAAGCATCGGAAATCACCATAAAGGACCTGTCACTAGTGGGTGAATGTATTCAAAATCCATAGGAAGCTTGGATGAATGTGGGCATGGAGAAACCAAGTGGGGCCAAAACATGATCTTTAGAGGCACATCACCCCTCTCCAAGATGCAATTTGTGAGCATGAATGGCCCCAAAAAATAAATTCCTCCAATAAAAGAATAAGATGCTCCCTCCGAAAACAAGGCACTCAACCTCACAGGCCGAATCAAAAAATGTGCCCTTCCTTTTGAAAGAAAAATCAATGCTCCTCCAAGCTAAAAGTGTGTGATTTGAAACACTATGAAGCCACTGATTGAGCCATCAAACCTCTGACTATTGTATGTACAAGGTACAAAAAGAGGTATGAAGTGCATGGGGAAGATGTCCCATTTTTGGAAAAAGATACACCACCACTAATTTTCTACCCAAGGAAACAACATAGACACGAGTGCCAAAAAAATTAAATGATCCTATTAGCCTTGGATATATGCGAACCACTGCCAAAAATAGTTGTAGGTCCTTCTAAGACATGTGCACAATAAAAAATTGTCTCGATTTGCATGCCAAGGTCAAAATGATTTGGATATAAAAAAAATTTGCCTTGGATTTTAGTAGCATTCAAACTAGACATATTTTATAATAGGGGTTTTTGAGTGCTTTGAGCTCAATGGTGTGTCTATTTTTTCTCAAAGTGCCTTAAAAATCAGTGAGCCCCCAAAAAATGTTGAAAGCTTAAATCTAAAAACTAATTCCAAAACCCTCAAGTACATAACAATGGCATGAAGATCTAGAGCTCTAATACCATGTTGAAGTTGATGAGGCTCATAAGAATCACCTACATACAAACACTTGTTAAAGAGGAGAGAAGAAAAAAGCTATGGAGATAGAAAATTTCAGATCCATATATAAGACATTCTTGATGAACAAAAAACAAAATTGCAATAATTAACAATGAATTAATCTCTCAGTTCTCAATGAATGTTTACAATGAGAGATCATCCTTATAAAGGAGATCAAAACCCTAAAAAGGTCTAAGCTAGGTTGCATCAAAATAATTAATAAAAGAATTAATTGTTAGATGTCTAATGTTTTGCTTAAGCAACTAGAGTAAATTAGGAAATGTCTGATTATTCTAGCATTGTCCTTAGGAGAAACAAGCTTAGAAATACAATCCAATAGATTGTGGGGGTCTTTAGCACCATCATCAAAACTACCTCATTGATGAAATTAGTTATTGACTTCAATATTAATATCATATTCATTTGTAACCACTTTATCATTATCCACTTTAAGAGATCCGATCATGTTTCAACTCTTGCGTTGTAAAGTTGTATGATGGAAGAATCTAGTTTTCTTGTTGCCCTTAGTAAGCTACTGGATCTTAGATTTCTGCCTCCGGAAGGTTTCTTCCTAGGCCATGATAGAGAGCCATTTCTCTCTATAGGAAATTTCCAAATTTGAGAGTCCAGATCATTCGAATTCTCTTGCACTTTATTCTAGAAGACCAAGAATTTTCTTTCCAAATCCCTTTTCTTTTCAAAAATATTTCTAAAGGATAGTTTATTCCACTTCTTAACCTTATCTCTCATAAGGGAAATCTTAAAGTTAAAGTTTAAAAGAAGAGAAGAATTGACTGGGGTCTTCTAACATCCATCTGTCAGGTCTCTTAACTTGCCATTGGATTGCCACATTAACCAGAACCTGAAAGGGCCAGCTTTTCTTTCTTCTGCTTTCCATTCCATAAGTATAGCACAATGGTCCGACCCCGTTCTAGATTTACATTCCTAGTTTATAATCCCCGCTGGGTATTTGAGTCAATCTATGTTCAGGGAGTTGCTCGATAGGGCCGAAGAACAGTATGAGTTTGATCACCATATGAGGCTTCTTTTAAGTATCTAGTATCCATGCTAGGAAAAATTAGTAGCTCATAGGATTTAGAAATATGAAGTCGAATAAGCTCATTGATTTCTGTATCTGATGTTTGTTGTAAACATCACACTAATGATTGACTTTTGCTTCCATCTACTTTGTGAAGAATTGGATGACAAAAGAAAAAGAAAAAAAAAACAGAAGCTCGAAAATTGACCATACATAAAAATAATTTGTGTCCATACTCAATTCAAACCATCTCCTTAGCATTGTGCACATTTGTACATAATCCGCGACTATATCAAAATCATTAGATTATTCTCCTTTTAGTGTCTGCCATGATTTGATTTCATTTGTTGAAGGAGTTCCTTTCCATCTTTTTGTGAAATGAAAATATGAGATATTTGTTTCTGAGATATCTATTTAACAGTTTTCCATTAATACATATCTTGATTGCTTTGGTTGTTTCTGCCTTAATTAAATTTACTATATTGTTTATTCTATTGTCTTAAACCACATTGAGACGGTCATAACCCAACTTTAGTTTATTAAATTACTTATTTCATTTATTCTCCATGGTTGCATCATGGGAGGAATTCGGTTTAAAATGTTGGAGAAAAGGAGTGATTATCAATAAAAAAAAAATTAATGTTAACATAAATTTTGATCTTCTTGGCATTGGTTCGGTAAGAAGCTAAAAGGGAAAAAAATGGTAGACGATAGGGCCTTTTATGTACGTTATTAATTTTCTTACACTCAAAGGAGTGGTTTCTTCAGAAAAAGTTAAAACCCAAAAATAAGGATGAAGTGTGTGCTTGTATGTTGGAATGTTTAATTTCCTCCTCAAATAAAATGTAAATGCATAATAGAAGATTCTAAAGTTTTTTGGATTACTGAATAGGATTAGATAAAATTTTATAAGTTATTTATGTTTAGATAATTCTAGAAAAGTCTATTCGTCCCATGGTTGGCTAATTTAGATTTTTTTGGAAATGATCTAAGACCTCTATAAATAGAGGCATCATGTAATGTTATTGATATGGACAAATGATTAATGAAATATATATTAATGCCACAACACATTGAGTATTTTTCCATTTTAGTTTATTTTGTTCATCCACCTTTCACAAGGTGTATCAGAGTTGCCCTAGGCTTCTATCAAGTGATATGAGAGCCAGGTTGTGAAGTTCATATGGTGAAGATAATATCTGCTAAAACAGTGAAGTGTCTGATTGTTGTCTAGCCAATGAGTCAGATCATGTAGAAGTTGTGAGTAGGAAAGCTGTCAATTATGATTTCATTGAAAAGAAAAAGGAATGTATTGTGTACCATGGATATTAATCTTGAGCAAGCAATATTGGCATCATAGCTGAAGAATTGTTGGTACAAGGAAATTTGTTTAGAGAAGAGAAATGTTGTTGTAAAAATATAGAAGAAGTATTAAAAACATTTGATTGCTCTCGTCAAAAGAAAGAGAGCATTTTATTGGAGGCACCAGTTTGCAGAGGATTTTTATTGTTTCCATGAAAGAGACTATTGTTGTAAAAAAATCATTGAAGTGTTTGCAGAACACATTGAATCTATGAAAAGAGATCACAGTTACAATCACTATCATAGAGGAGTGTCGATATGAATCATGATGAGGCAAAATTATTAGTAGATCTTGTCAAAAGAGCAAATCATTGACAGCCAATTGCTAACAAAATGTTTGTAGAAATTAAAGGTCGTAGCCTTGGAAGACCCTATTCATGCATTATTTGATATGAAGATTATTGGAAAATAACGTTTTAGCATTAGGCAAAAGAAAGGATTTAGATTTCTATGCAACAACATTTGAGGTTGAAATTAGAGGGGAGTGTTAGAATGTGTAATTTCCCCATCAAATAAAATGTAAATGCATAATAGAGGATTCTAGAAATTCTTGGATTAGCGAATAGGGTTAGGTAAAGTTCTAGAGGTTATTTATGTTTAAATAGTTCTAAAAAAGTCTACTTGTCCTATGGTCGAGTAATTTAGATGTTTCTAGAAATAATCTAAGACCTTTATAAATAAAGGCATCATGTAATGTTATTGATATGGACAAATTATAATTGATATGGACAAATGGTTAATGAAATATATTAGTGCCACAACACATTGAGTATATTTCCATTTCAGTTTATTTTGTCTATCCACCTTTCACAAGGTGTATCAAAGTTGTCCTGGATTTCTACATCATGGAGAGCTCGTTTTTATTTTTATCTTACCCTAGTAGTGTTTTCCTTATGAGTTTTTGTGTAAGGGGGACGTTAAATTTTTCTTCTCAGTTCATAAGGGTGATTATACTAACAATCTCATGGAAGCTTAGGCTATTTTATATGCTATGGAATAGTGTTGCTTGCAAGGATGGAGTAAGATTATTTGTGAGTCTGATTTCCAGGTGGTGGTGAACATGCTTTCTTCACAAGAGCTTGAGGATGTTAGTTGGCAGTTGGCCACTGTTGTTAAGCAGATTCTTTTCTTCTCTTCCTCTTTTCAGTTCATTAGGTTCACGTATATTCCTCGTGAATGGAATAGAACTGTTGATTGTTTAGCCAAATGGGCATCTAGTCATGATCCGGGTTGGAATATTAGGGATAGGAGGCAACTGTCCTTTGAGATGGTGCAAGAATTTGATGATCTTGTTGCTCAGGATCGAGCTCCTTGTTGAGCTCTCTTTGTTGTATTTCTTTCTGTCTTAATAAATTTTTACCCCTCTTTTTGTAAAAAAAAAAAGAATAAATGTTTTCTTGATCTCGAACATCAGAAAGAAGAATACTCTTCCAAAGTCGACAATTGCTACACACAAAATTTATACAGGTTCTTCCTGTAGATAAAATTGAAAAAGAAAAAATTGTTGTACAAATGATTCTTAAAGAAAGATATTATGATAGCTTCGTTCCTTGCTACGCTATTAAACTGTGGTTAGACTTAGGTACTCTCACGGTGTTTTCTATAAGTTATCATGCTTCTATTTTATAACTGTTGTGTACAAATTTAAAAGGAAGTATGACCGTCTCTAGAACTCATATATATTATTTGCTCTCTGTAGTAGAGAAGATATGTCGCCAAAGATTTTGTGGCTTTTAATTTGGGTAGTTTCCTAAAACCTTTTGCATATGACGTTTATTTGTGTAGAATTTTAGAAAAAAGAAACAGAGATTTTTACAGACATTATATTTTGATTACTCACTATCATTGCACACCGTATAGATTGATTACATTAAATAGTTTTCATACGGGTACATATCAAGTCAAAAATATTTATCTGTTTATTTAAATTATATTTCATGAATTTGACATGTATCATTTAACGTATCTTTTAATTGGGAAACTAAAAAATAAACAAATCCAAACTTAATCTGAACAGGCAGTTTAAGCAATGCATACAAAACACATGCATGATATTTTGATAGAAAATCTTCAATTTGGAAAACTACAGCTCAACATCAATTTTCTCAACACCTCACCCTTGATGATGAGATTCACAATTTTATCTAACAAGACTCAATCTGATTCATGCACCTCATAGTGCAACTCTTCATCACTAGAGTCTCATAACTTCACCAGAGTCTCCTAACCTCAAATTATACACTTCTAATAGAAGTCAATTGTCTATTTACTAATTTCTCTCTTTAGTGAGAGATCATAAAGCTGAATCTTCCAATCCTTTCTCTAATATAGAGAATACTTATGACACTTTCATGTGCCAATTAGAACAAGTAGTCATTGACTACTTCACTCAAACTTCTGAACCTTGCTCCATTATGCAAACTTTGAGGTTTATATAACATTTTCAACATCCTTTTCAACTTCTATCAATAGGATCTATTGACCAATCCATAATCAACCTATATAAACCTTTCATATATTATCCTTTGCAATCTCTATTCCAACATGTATTTTCACCATATCTCTTCAACCCACAATTTTGACAAGGGTGAAGATTGCAACATTTATCTACTAGATGCCCTTCCTTATAACAATGAAAACAATGCACTCCTTCAACTGATTTCTTTGAGATTTTCATACTTGCAACGTCATCTATATCTCTCTTACCAAATCCTAGCCACCTTCATATTTTGGCCTCTAGTGGGCTCATGAGCTCCTTCATGCCTTGCCAATGCTTTCTTAATCCCCTTCCTTTAAATCCCATTTTAAAATATAATCTTTAACCCAATATTACTTTTAAATAAACTTTTATTATCATCATGACAAAGTCCATCCATACCCGCAGATTTGTTCTCACCTTCATCTTTGCAGTCTTCCCCTGAAGAAACATTGACTAAATCATTAATATTAAATTGATATAGATAACTTATACCACATGTAGCATCACAGATTGATGGCTTTTTTTTCAAGATGTTACTAACATTTTTCAAAATCTTTACCTTCTAACTCAAATCTTCATTCTTCTTTTCAACTTTATCAAATAATTTTAAATTTTCTTTTAATTCAATCATTTCCTTTTAACCTTTTCAAATTCTTGTTTAATATTTACAATTTTACCTAAATATACATATCTCTCATTTCCAAAGTTTTTCAAATTATCAAATAATTCTAAATTACATTTCTCTAATTTTCTCAATTCATCTTTCAAACAATCCTTCTCACAAATAAAAAATTCAATCCCATTATTTTCCTTCCTATCTTCCCCATTCAAGTAAAAAGGAATCTAATAGAAATAAATTACCAAAAACTATGGCTTCAACATCTCATTAGAATTCACAAATTACTTCTTCAAATAATTTGTCTTATTTTTTATTTTACCCTTTCACTTTTTCAAACAATTGTTCCCCATGATCTTTTTTCAAATAAAACTTTGTCTTCAACAAATTCTGATCAGGTCTAAAAAGATCACACATACCCACAAACATTTTTCATACTTTGATTTTTCTTTAAATAAATTATCCAAGATAATCTCATGAACACTCTTTACACCCCATGATCTAGATCCACTCTCATAATATATGTAGAATTTAAAAATAGGACACACAAGAAAGTAGAGGTTTTTACACAAAATAAATATTTATTAATCTCTCATATTGCAAGCTTCATACAATGGTTACTTTATATTATTTTTATAGAGGGTATAGTCTCTCAAACATTTGTTCTCATATTTCTACATGCATGACCCAGTCAGTCTTTCAATTAGGAGAACTAAAAAAGAAATACAAACTTAATCTGAACAAGCAGTTTAAGGGATACATGCCAAACACATGCATGATAATGGCATATAAAATATTTGACATAGAAAACTATAGTTTAACATTTTTTCCAAAATAATTGGCAAGGCCACTCAGAGTCCACTCTTGTATGGATAAACTTTCTACTTGTCTTTCTATGAGGTCCTTCATCTAGTTGATTTTGATTACTTTGTTAAGGCACATCAGTTATTTCATAGTATTCATACTGTGTCATATATAGAGATGACACTAACAGCAGGTGGACCACTTAAACTTATTCTTATGGAGAGACATCTCTAGGAGCTATTTAGCATATACTATGATAAGAATATATGGCCTGTAGGTACCATCAAAAGTAAGGCTTTCTTTATTATTGGTATGGAGGTAAGAACCTATGTAAATTACAAAATAGATTCGTTTCCTTTCTTTGGGAGAGAAGATGTCTAAGTTTTTCAAAAGTGCTCGAAACCAATACTTTCTTCGACTTAACATTTCGTTAGAAATGAAATTTATCTATTAGAGTATGTAAATTTCTCCACCATTTTCTATTGAGAAACTATCGTGTTTCTTCCGCCAAAGCCTCCAACATCTGCACCGCTATAAACTACCATTAGAAATGATTGTTTTATCTCACGCATAAGCATTAGAGGAAATATAATTGGATTTTGTAGTGGAATAGACAACAATTATTTTTTCAAAATGTTGAAGCATTCCACTCACCATATTTTTGTGTATGTTGTCCTATTTTAATTTGTGTCTCTGCATTGTATTTGTTTCATATTGGTATCAGAGCTGGATTGGACTCAACTCTATCACTGGAGGACCCATGATCCAGAATAGTGAAGAGTTCATATTAAAGAGTATTGGTGTTAACGTCACCAAGTGGGTTTGCAGAAGCTAAACTGATAGAAGTTTTAATAATGGTAGAAAAAACAAACTTGAAAACTAAAGCTATTTACAACTATTACAGATATCAATAGAAATAAAAAGAAGCCTCAATACAACACTACAGGAGATTTTTTAAGACATAAAATATGACATTATCATTTTGCTAATTGTTTTTTTTTAATTCATAATTTTTTATCATCAGAAGAAAAGTGGAGATCAATGGAGTCATTACTCCAGAAGATTTTGGAGCTGATACTAAAGAACGAGATAAAGGTTTGGTAAGGAAATGATCAAATGTATTTATATTCTTTATCAAATTTTGAATTTTTTAACGCCAAGGAAACAAATGAGAAACCAAAGGTGTTTTTATAGCTTAGAAACCTACCATAATGTAGCGTTTTCATTTGGAGTAAAATTGTTGTGATAAGGAATTTTATTTAAATTTGTTTCAGATATGTTATAAAGATTATAGCCATTATTAAGAAAGATTAAAGGTATTGAAAAGATGAAAAGAAGATTGAAGGTCCACATGTAGCTGTTTTAGGAAGTTTCTAGAATGTCAAAGGATCGTAGAATTTAAGGGGAATTCTAAAAGGATATAGTAATAGTTGTTGAAGGATGATCAATCATAACAGAAATGAAGACATTAGAAACAAGACAAATTGTCTAAAGGAAGGATAAGGTGAGTTTTATTATTTATTGTCATGGGAAACATTGGAAAAGAGTAAATAAGGAAAAATAAATATTTAGAAAAAGAAATGAGAGACGATAAAGAGTAAAATTTCATATTGTTCAGAAATTTAAAAGAGCTTGGAAAGAAAAGATATGAATATCTATTTGAACTAATGACCTGAAAAATGATTTTTTATGTAAGAAAATAAGGAAGAGAAGAATCACTCATGCAAGAGGAAAGTATCAAATTTGAAAGATGAAAATAGCTTATAGATGAATAAAATCAAAAAATTAGAAGAGGATGAATATTGAAGGGGAAAAACCATCAACAATAACGTTTGAACATGTTTTTTTTGAGTCTTTACTAAATCCCATTCACTATATTTTTGGGTTCCTCATGTGAACTTCATTTAAAACAAAATTCAAAATTCTCCAAGTTTGAATTTTGAATTTTATTTCCTTGATACTTAGGTTTTGTGTTGACTACTAGTAGTTCATATTTTACAAATAATTCTTATATTTTATTGTCTTTGTAAGAGAAATCACCAATTTAGGTCATTACGTTTGAATTCATGATATATTTTTAGTTAAAAATTGTTAATGACATTATCCCATGATTTCACCTTATCATAGTACTAAGGAATATTATGATAACAATGTAATGTTTATTGTGGTAACTTGTAGGATGTGCACAATAAGCCCCATTTTAGGCATGACAGTCATGGTTTATTTTGGCCCTTGTGCACTTTTAGTTATATGTGTAATATTGTTTTAGAAGGTTGTATATTTTCAATGTGTTTTGTATAGTCCTAAATAGTTACCACCCATTAATCTGAAAGATCAAGCACATATTGTACCCCTTTATAGCAATCTCCTAGACTATGGATGCATTTATGGTTTGTTCCCCACATTCCCTTATGATTTCCTTCAAACAATTAATGACACATTAATTCCCACAACTCAACCTTAAAAGTTTTAGTCTCATGGGTATAGGTCAAACATGTTTGACCCATATCTATGTATAGGTTAAATGTTTGACCTATACTCTATGGATTTAATTTTGTTGAGGTTATGGGGCCCATTTTGACATTCTCATTTTCTTTCCCACTATAGTCAATCCTTGTAGTTTTAAGGAGACCTCTTTTTTTAAATTTTTCCATTCATCAATTCTAAGAAATCTACTCTTAGGAAATCAAGTCCAAGGTGCATTCAAGAAATTTTTGGTGATTTTTATAAAAGTAAGTGATAATTTGACTCAAATATTTGAAGGCTTCCATTCATTAAAGATCTCCAAGTCCATCTATCCATTCATTGAAAATTGTCTATTTATTTAGTGTATTCCCTTTTTCATGATGTATTAGTAGAGGAAATCTTAATTGAGTAAAAATATCAACACATTCTTCTCCCCTCTCCTTGTCCATCTTATATATCAAACATACATACAAATATTTTAAACAAAATTTAAACCATATTAGGAAACCTAAAATTTTAAATTTATGCATAAGAAAAATCATAGTGTACCCTCATTTAAAACAAAAAAAATGGCTAATTTGTAACCTCCTACCAATGTGGAATTATAAACCAAGTGTGAATTCAAATTTAATATATTTTAATGCAATATTTCATGTCTATTCAACTTTAAGATGTTTAAGACACATAAAATGAATAGACTAAAATGTACATTGATCACCCTAGTTAAAAACCATCTTTTGTTTTCACAAACATTGACAAAAAAAAAATTACACAAACTTCTTACAAAATTTCATCTCCATTTTTGACTACACAAAACTTGCATATATGTTAGCATAAATAATTAAATTGCATAGATTCTAAATAAAAATATTTGGGAAACATAGGTTATGAAAATCTAATAAAGGATTAAAACTTGAGATGTATAATTCATAAGTCTATCACAATTATACAAACAATAGATTGGAGAAAGAATAATATCTTAAACTAATTGTAGAAGCACTATCATTGAAGATTTTATAGTAATATAATAAATTATATAGATAGTCATAAACTCTTTTAAATCATAGCTCAAAGTCTACAAAATAATTTACAAAACATGTTTTTGATTAAGTAAAATAGGTTTTGAAGGGTGCCTGAAACCTTATACAAGTCTAAAGATTTTCAATAAGTATAGAAGAAAAAGTACAGTAGAAAAAAGAGAAACGAATCACCCCCAACCAAAGGGTAACCAAGGTGATAGAAAAGCCTATCACTAGCCAAAATCAAACACCCAACTAGAAGGCAAAAAACCAAACTAAGTGCCAGATACTACAGTGGAGCTCACGATTTACCCTTTGATTTAGAGCCTCCCTTGAACAGTTGGACATTCATTTCTAAAGGAGGAGCAGAAGGCTTAAATTTCTTTCTTTTTACCACAATCCAACCATTCTCCACCTTTGCTGCCTCAATGAACCAATCCCCAGAAGAAACTGAACAATGGAACCCAGCGGAATCAAAAGCAACAACAATCTCCCTAGGAGAGCTCGTAGCTAGCTAGCTCCCAATAGGACTAGGAGGATCATCTGATACAAGGGCAAGGGCAAGAGAAGGAACAGGGTCCTGGCCCCCAATAGGACTAGGAGGATAGAGGCAAGAGAAGGAACAGGGTTCTTGTCAAATGTGTTTATTATTTTAGAAGGCCCATTCCTCTTAATATAAAAGTTTCTTATAATAATATTTTTTTATCTATTGTAAATTTTTGTCCTACACACTTCCATTGCATTTGATATCTTAGAAAAATGACTTCAATAATATTTTTCAGTATGAAGATAATACTTGTTTAAATAAAAATATTGTTTTATAGAATTTTTTTATAATACTTATTTAACATTCAAATGTATACATCTAAACTATTCTTAACTTCTTAAGAGTTCATACATGACACACATACTAGTAATTGACAATCTATATAATATAGGTACACTGAAAAACAAAATCTCATGACTATAAATATTATACCACCAACTCCATAACTTTGATTATTATGATCATTCTTCCAATAGATTTTATCTAATTACAAGGACGTCATTGTTGAAAGAAAAAGTTACATTGACGAGTACAATGTATACGAATGGTCCTCATTCACCAGCTCTAAAGATTCTAATTGCAAGGACTCAGATGCCAGTATCAACCTAACACTGTCTACACAACAACATATTTGCACCTTGGTAAAAAACATATTTCTAACAAACGATAGTATGTTAGAAATTATGTTATTTAATTGTAAGTGTTTGCAAATTACTAACACATATTAATACAACTAGCTCATCATACTATTGTTTATTAGAAATATGTTTTTTACCAAGGTACAAATACATTACTACATAGATAGTGCCACAGTCTTAACATGTAAAGCAATATGATTATCTCTTTTGAAATTTGGAAATGGCAAGAAGAAAGGGTAATCCACAAAGGATTATTTGACATCCTTGTTGGAAAAAAGGATTTATGACTCACTAATATTAAACTATATGAGTTTCTTGACTCACTATCTTCGAGATAGAGAAATCTCATATACTAGGAACTACGGAGAAAACATTTACTCCTCCTTTATGCAAGTGTTTCTCATGTTTTGCAGTGCACCCATCTACATAGAGGCTCGAACTGGCTGTGGTAAAAGAAGAGTGCCTATAGCTACTAGGTCATACTATATATAATTTTGGATACACTACCTAATTGCAATTGATGTGCTTAACCATTATGCATTGACTTTATATAAAAGAACCAATATTAATAATTAAAAAACTCAATTGTGCAATGTCAACAAAAGAAAAGTAAAGGTAAAACACGGTGGGATCATTTCATTTATATCATATGTTAGAGAAGGAGTTTTGAATTGGTTTGTTAGTGCCCCTCCAAGTCACACACTCAACCCCTGACCCTGCTTCCCACATTTTAGCTCACATCAATACAATTTGACAAAATTGTTACGAATTATCTGTAACTTTTTTGACTTTTACATTAGCAGCCTCAACCATAACATTTGGGAATAAAAATTAAGATATGCAATCATATCACAAAGTAAAATCCACAAATTTTTATGTTCACTTTTTATTGTAAAATTTGCATTCATTAAGATACATGTTAATATAAACATTAGGAGTAGGAATAAACATTAAGATGAGCATTAGCAGTAGGAATAAATATTAGGATAAGATAAGCATTAGTATGATGATTTAGATAAGCCAAATAGAAAATATCAACTATAATTATTTAGACTTATATCTGAATCTGATCTCAATACAAGAAACCTCTTATCTAATTCAATAATTGCAAACTATTTTATAAATTTAATTGAAATCTATACATGTGAAGTTGGTTTCAAGTGATGTAAAACAAGTGTCACATACTTCCTATAAGATTTCTCATAGTTAGACACATTTTCATGTAGAATTGATCTTTTCTCCTCATGCAACCATCCATGCAGATAATTAGTTATAATAGAAATCAATTCTATTTTACTATTTTAGATTCTAGAAATTGTGAAAGCCCTCTATAAATAGAGGCAATGCAATTTCTCAAATAAATGACCCAATAAAGACATTTTTCTTCTCCAATCTTCTCTATTATGTTGTTGTTTATATTTATTTACTTTATCCTTTTCTACATGGTATCAGAGCAACTATGACTCTTGGGGTGGGATAGATTGTTTTCTTGTGAAAGTTTATTTTTTTGTTATGGGTTATAATATGAATGAGCAACACCAAAGAAATATTTGGGTGTTTAGAAAGCCAAAATGAATGGTTGCATGGATTGTTGTGTTTGTACAATTGATGCCGAAAGGAGAATAAATAATTCTTGGTAAAATATTGTTGAAGAGAACAATAGGTTGGCTACTCATATGCCTGTCTAATGCTACATTAAGAGGAGAATAAAATTGTTAGAGGTAAAATTATTTATTTTGGTAATGTAGAGAAAATATCATAGATGAGGATCATATCAAATTAATTTTTATCTGAATTTTCTTTTAAATAATTTGAAATTGAAAGAAGAGATATAATTGTGAATGTGAAGTGTGCTAAATATATTGGGTTTACTACTAAAAACTCAAAGAAAGTGTTGTTTGTGGATTAATTACAATGGGGAAGCAAGGTAAAGAGGGTTAAAGGAGAATTCAAGTTTCATTTATGAGATAAATAATTTAGAAGATGAATTAAAAATGGTGAAGAAAGATAATATAAGTTTATTTTGTGAAAAGAATTCTTTGAAAGAAAAAGTCACACAGTTAAGCAATGATATGGGAGTAGAAAGGTGTAACTTTTTAAATCAAATTAATATTTCTATAAAATAAAATGAAGAGCTAGAACAAAAATTAAAGGTGTTTGATGACATTAACAAGAAAAATGATGAATTAGAGGAGAAAATGAAGAGACTAAAAGAAGATAATGACTTTATAAAGGATAAACTAAATCAATTACTTATTGAAAGAAATACTTATGTGAAGACAAAATTAGTATGTGATATTTTATGTAGGATAGAAGATTTGGAATCATAAATTGATAAGTTTTATTTTAATAAAGATGATAAAGAATATAAAAAGGAAAATGACAATATATTTTCAAATACTATTAGTTGTGATAATAAGAATGTTGGTTTTAATATCATGAAGAAAATGGGTTACAAAGGAAAAGGATTGGAAAAATATGGACGAGGAATCATAGATCCTTTTGAGCTAACCATGAGACCAAAGTATGTAGGACTAGGATACACAATATATAAATGAAATGGCAATAGGGGTTCAACTAATTTCCCAATGAAAATAATTTATGCAATGCCCAAACCATTATAGGAAAGGACACATGAAAGACAAGAGTTTAGATCTACATCTGTGTAATATTTGTGGTTTAAAGAATCATTGTGAAAAGAAATGTTGAAATAGAGAGTGTAAAAATAATTCTATGGAGAAATGCTTAAAAATGGTCTCTGGATGGAGCTATGGATCAAGTTGGGAAAAGATTATGGGTATGATCAAAGATTTGTTTAAGTACAAATGTTCTAGTAGAGAAATAATAAAAATCTACCAACATTTAAATTTTCAAGGACTACAAATGGTTTAATCAAGTTGAAATTAGTGTCTAGTAAAACATCCATGAAAAGTGATATTACATAAGAAATAGATGGTTTCCCTATCACTAAAATGATATTTTATGGTAAGTCTTTGAATGGTTTATGGTAAGCTAAAACCATTTTTTTAGGTGAAAAACCTAAAAGTCTATTGAAGGGTTTTTGGTAAGCCAAAACCACTTGCTTGGGTGAAAAACCTAAAGAAAAAGAAATTGTATAAATTGGGAGAAATAAAAAATGGTTATGATGAACTAGTTAAAAAATCAAAGCATAACACAAAAATTTTCTAATTTAGTAGTGATTAGGGGAGCAAAAAATATATGTTGTAAATCTATACCTAAGAAGGCATAATCCTAAGATGCATCCTAGTTTAATTTTTTATTGTAATACTTTCTCCAACATATAAAACCATTGATGGTAGAAATTAAGGGGAAGTGTTGGATAAAATTAATTGAAATATACATGTGTATAGTTAGTTTCAAGAAAATTACAAAAAGTGTCATATACTTTCTATAATTTCTCTAGTAGTTAGACACATCCTCATGTAGAATGGATCTTCTGTCTTCGTGCCACTATCCTTGTGGAGGATTGGTTAGGATAGAAATTAATTCTATTTTACAATTTCATATTCTAGAAGTTTTGAAAGCCCTCTATGAATAGAGATATTGTAGTAACTACTCAAACCAATCAATCAATGCGTATCTTTTCTCCTCCAATCTTCTCTATTATGATCTTGTTTATATTTCTTTAGTTTATTCTTTTCTACATAAATGACATGATGTGTGAATATCGATCAACTTGCATAATACAGCCAAGAGTTTGGCCCTAGTACATGGTATCCTCATGTGGTACTGTGTTTTTTATCAATTATTTGGATTGATGGGGTGTGAGTTTTGTAACAGACCTTCTATCATTTTTTATTACAAGCCACATTTAGTTTTCTCACTTAAACAAATTGAATAACTAACTTTAGTAAAAAATACTAAAATGATAATGTTTTTATTGTTTTTGTTAAAAATGTGCCAAGTTACTCAAGGTCCTCATAATGTGGGTAATATTGGATTGCAAAATGCTATATGACAGCGATGAGATGTAATTAAATGCTAATCTAGCAAACTTTTAGTATTGTTTTAATCTTAACATAATGGAAATTTCACAAATATTTGTATGTTGAATCATGATTGGTTGAAAAGTGAATAATAAACCCCAAAAACAAAATTATAGTTGCTAGAATCGAGATGAATTGGGTTACTAATAAAAAGAAGACATTGAATGCTTATCTCCAAGTTCCCATATAATTTGAAGAGGTGATACATAGTTTTGGCTTGCATTATAAGTGTTGAAAGGACCATGATTCAAACATCAAAACATTTGTAGTTGCTCCCAAGTTAAACTGTAGTCCACTTTGTCAACTTGTAATTGCTTTCTCATTATAGAAGCTTCTCATTTTGAATTATGTGTGTGTGTGTGTGTGTGTGTGTGTGTGTGTGTGTGTGTGTGTGTGTGTGTGTGTGTGTGTGTGTGTGTGTGTGTGTGTGTGTGTGTGTGTGTGTTTGTGTGTGTGTGCGCACGTCATTTCTCCTCTCACCAAATCATTTTACATTATTTGATCTCTCCTAACTAAGAAAAATAAATATAAATTGTTGATTAGTTTTAAGCTTTTGAATGGAAAGGAGCAAGGGAAATAAAGGAGAAAATATAATATATAATAGGTAATAATTTAAGTCCATGTTTCATTTGATTACAATAGTCATTCCAAAACATTACATACTAAGGGAAAAATTAAGCTTGGAAAAAGTTAGTCTACTTTGACTATTTAATACTTCTAATCTAAGAATGAAATTGTTATGTATTATGTTTATGCCATCCTTCTGTAGTCATATAATGTAGTGTAGATGGTGTCCAATTTGAAAGATGTAGTGGATGGTATGAACTATTTTAATTAAAATACAACATTTAATAGACATATTAGATATTTAACACAACATGTTTCTGAATTAAATACATCTGTCATCAATATGGCGAGGTGTTGCAATAAGCCTCAAATATGATAAAAATATAATTTGATATGATATTAGTTGATCAATAAATTAATGTCTTGAGCTAAACTATATTAGAGCTATCAGATTTGCAGAATTCATCAATGTTGTAATGGATTGTGGAAATCTATCAGGTCCCTTGTTTGTTCCCCTTCGGTCCCACCACCCTCACCTCCCAATCCTACCCCTTTCTTCTCCCTTCCCCTTTTCAAAGGAATCTCACACAAGATCTCTAAAATTTTAGTTAAAAAAGGGGTCTAGGTGTCCTTCAAGCCCCTCTCCACTCTCAACCATTGCCTTACCCCTCTCAAAGACTCTAGGAATTCCTATCTAGAGTTTGGTGTCTACAAGGTTCTTTTCTCTTGTGGCATCCCCTACATAGGCAAAACAAGCCACTCTTTTGTCACCAGACTGAAAGAACATGCAATGAATATTAGACATGAGCGGGTTCTTAAGTCTTCCCTTGTCGAGCACTCATCCTCCACTAAATATCATATTCATTTAGACGACGCTCTCATTTTTTCCAAGGAACACAACTTCTTCAAAAGGAAGTTCAAAGAGGTGGTTGAGATATACAACAACTTGTCCAACCTAAACTGTGATGATGGGTGGCAGATAAACCATTCTAGGTGTCCCTTGTTGTCATCCCTTAAGAATTATAACCCCACTTTATCTTGACCATCCCTTGTCTCCCTGTTGATCTCTCCACTCCCCCCTCCCTACTTCATATTTTTTCCCTCTCTCTCCCCCCATGGGGCTTTCTTTCACCCTACGATTTTATTTTTCTTTTCCTTCCTCCCTCAATCTCATCCCCTCTCTCACTTTAGTTCCTCTTGGGATTTTTGATTTTTCCTTGTGTCCTCCTTGTTCTTTAAACCTTTTTCTCCCCCTTGTTGGCCCCTTTCATTTTGGTGTCTTTTATTTTTTCTCTCCTCCTTGTTAGTTTTGCAGTTTATGTTGTGGGCCTTCATACACTCACACACTCTCACTCTTATCCACATCATGTTTGTTTGTATTTTTTTATGTATGTATGTATGTATTTGTGGACAAATACTGTCATATGCATTCTTGTGCATTTAGGTATATATGTCTAGGTATACACATATAGTTACTTACATATATGTATATAGTTAGACTCATGTATATGCATATATACATACACACACTCTTCCATGTTTATATCCTTCTTCTTGTTTATTCCGCTCATCTTCTTGTTTCCTTGTTTGTCTTATTTCTTCTTTTTATCATTCTTATTATTATTAGTTTTCTTAACATTATTATTATTATTTTATCATTACTATTACCATTTTATTTTATTTTATTTTTTGGTAATTCTCTTGTTCTCTCTTCTCTTTTGTTATTCCCCTCCTTCTTAACACACACCTCGTAATTGTAGGTGTGTGTGTGGGCGCGCACGCGTGCACGCGCGCGCGTATTTTAATTAATTAATTTCCAATTCTTATTTTTGTTCTTTATTTATATTTTCTTTTCTTTTCTTTTTACCTTACCCCATATATATATATATATATATATATATATATATATATATATATATATTCAATTTTTATTTTATTTTTTTCTTATTTCATTTTAAATTTTCAAATCTTTCATTCTTATTCTTAGTTTCTTTATTAACTTATTAATTATTAGTTATCAATCAACTAAATAATTAATTAATTAACTAATTAATTAATTAATCAGTCAATTAATCAATTAATTAATTAAATTATTAGTTAAGTCAATTGATTAATTAATTAATTAATTTTTCAACTTAAAAATTATTTAAATAATTAAGGATATATCTATTTCATTCATCAATCTATTAATTAATCAATTAACTAATTAATTTTTTAATTTTCAATTACATTTTTATTTTAATCAGGGTCTTTGCGTTATTGACTTTGGCCTTCTCCCCGTGGCTTTCTTATCTTAATTCTTGTTCTTTTATGTGTTGGCTTGTATGATTTATGGGGTTTCTTTGATTGGTTGTTGTCCTTGTTTCATGTGCAGTCTTCCTCCTCTCCTCCCGAGTCTGGTTTTCTATCTATCTCCTTTGTCCTTCTCTTCTCTTGCATGCATCCTGATGATGGATCACAAGGTGTGATCTGAAACATTGATGTAAAATATTGTTCACACAATAAAATCCAGAAAACAAATCACAACACTGAACTATATTGTTTAGTAACAACTTATATATCAAAATAAGATCAATTTATTAATTACTCAAAAATCAAAAGAATAATAATAATATTAAATGATCAAGTGATGAGAGACAATTATTTAAAAAATAATAAATGAATGAATAACTAATAGATGGGTGGTATTTATGAGAAGACCATTCCAAGGGTCACAACATAGAAAAACCATGGTCTACATATAGGGAAATACTTTGGAAGGATACAAGTAGGAGGATGTTCACATAACAGAAGCAAAGCTGCTCATGTTGACCATATACCAACCATTGACCAACATATTAGATCAATCTGGGATTATCTAAGAAATGAAGATCAAGTCCATTGCATTGTCACTTAAGGCAAAGAGTCCACCAATAGAGTAAGGAGAAGATAAATCAGGAACAAACATAAACAAAAAAGATCCCAACTAAGGTGGACCTTCCATTGAAAATAATACATTGAGTGCACCAATGATATCTAAGGAAGGAAAGGGCATAGACTAGTCATTGACCACGTGGCAAAAAAAATACACACTTCCCTATTGGGTGACATGGAATGTTCATCACCAATCACTATATAGATATTCGATGTGTAGAAGAAAATACAAATATGGTCAACAAACATTAATTATTGAATCAAGCAAAGGAAGTACATGATATTTAAACTAAGTGACATGGGATAGGATTACCACTAAGAAAGTCAAGGAAAGGGCTAAGAATGTCATCCAATCACATCATTGTTTGATGACAAGGCCACACACAATGAAGGAAGGCAAAGGCATTAGCAAATTGACCATCAATGGACGGTGTGTATAGTGGTATGTTATATTTCTAATGTATTTACTATTACATATATTGTAAATAAAAGAATATTTAATATTATATAAAAATGTAAATGTTATCATTCTTACACTAGAACATTTGGGGTCAAATTGTAATGACAATTTGTGACAGTGGTGTAATTTGTGGTTATTTTCATATTTTTTTGAAATTATTCTCCATGTCATCAAAATACTAATGTTGACTTCATAATTGTGACACCTAAATGAGAATTAAAAAAGAAAAAAGAAAATACAACATAAATCATTCCCCCTTTGTTTCTGATTGTGGAGAGTTGTGCGCTAAATAGGGCAGAGAGCTCTGAATGAGGATGGAGATGTAATGTCCTGCCAAGGGATCCAAAAGAATTAGGCTAAAATTTTACTAAGTTTTTCAAACAATTTTAATTTTTTTAAAGAAAGAATAACATACACATCAATCATAAATTAGTGGAAGCAAAACATACAATCATATAGAAACAAACATAGTAGATTACATTCCTTAAGGATCCCAATATGTTGAGTCACATTTAAGTTTAATTAATACTAAGTCTAATAAATCCACATCCACATGAAAGAATAATTATAAGTCCAAGTTCATTTAAATAATATACATTTATTCTGAATGCCACTTGGCAATAAATTTTGAATGCTCAATCATCCATTGTACATGTTACAGGGTATGAAAGGCCAAAAAAAAATCATTTAAAATAGGTTACATCATCCCTTTCAGATCCATCAAACAAAGTACAATACAAAACATAAAGATCTTCTACCATAAAGATATAACCATCCATCATAATACTCAAATATAGATTGAAAGGAAAAGTGGACAAGAAACTCCAACCATGGCATCAATGGACATCGATCTCAATGGTAAGAGTAAAAAGCACTACCACCCAACTGCATGGTAACCCAAAAAGGCCCACTTCCACCGTGCTAAGGAGATAGTCTCAAGTCCCCAAAAAGGATATTAATCCATAAATCAAGAGTAATATCTAAGTCAAGAAAACCCTAAAAGTAATATAACTCAAAGGGTCCAACATAAATCAACATCTTGACCTAGAGGCAAACAAAGACACGTAGGAAATCTATACTGCTAGTGGGCAAGTGTCATTGCATGAACCAACTCTAGGGTACCTGACTATTCTTTTAATACTCTGCCCCCCTAGTGACTCTATGCAGCACTAGTATCCTTTCATACTAACAAGTCATACTAATGAGTCAACTCTAAGGTTACCTAGCTAGTCCTTTAATCCTCTAGCCCCTTAGTGACTTTTTGTGGTACCAATATCTTATTAATTCAGTTTAAACCCATTTAATGAAATGTTATCACTTTATTAAACTACTTACAATGGGTTACCCTGGCAACCACTTTGGGCTTCAACCTCCATTGCAAGCCACTTTCCAACTTAACATACAAATTACCTACCCTAAGCTCATAAAAATACAAATCAAATAATCAAAATTTTCACCTCAGTCCTATACAAGTGACTCAAAAGCATCAATAGATAATTCACAATAACCCATCAAATTGATTCATTGACCCACAGAATGGCCCGCTAAGTAAAGGATCATCAACTTTTGAAAGACGCTTTTTATCTTTTGTGTTTTTAAATCTGATTCTCTTTTCAAGAATTTTGACAATAGGAGATCCATTGCTTAGAGCTCTCACCCTATTTTCAAGCTCTTTGCCTAAAGAAGTTTTCCTCTCCCATTTTTTTTCTATCCATTCATCAAGGTGATCCTGATTTGAATCAAAAATTTGATCACCCAAGTTTGCCATTTTGGCAAAAAAAAAGAGTTCTTTACAAGCAATTGGAAACATCCCAAAAATGCTGATCAAATACTCAAAAAGGTTAAGTCATAACATCCATCTCGTTACCCCAGAAGGACACTGAAAACAATAACTAAAAATATAATCAAACTCATCATGAAACATACCAAAACATTACCATGGTTGAGTTTAAAAGATCAAGATCAAATCAGCATAATAACACAATCACAGAACTCCCAAGCCTCTGGTAGATGTCCTAAAATTGGTCAACACTCTAGTTAACCCAAACCCAAAGCATAGAGAACATAAAGATAACAATGTAGGTTCATAGTTTGGTTTGATTTTGAAGGTACATAGTTGGGTCAACTATAAAGTTTAAATATTTGTTTCAATGTAAGTTTGAGAGTACCTATGATTTACAATTTAACCCTTACAATTTACCCTGTTCTTATATTTGAATAAAAATGCACAATTATCCTAATTCGATTTTAAGTCAATTATTCCAAATAACTTAAGGGTAATTATTTATTTTAAATATTAAAATAATGCTTATTGATTTAAAATAATTTACAATATAATTAAAATTATAATTATTAATAATAATTAAGTAAATAAATTTAAAACTTCATTAATTAAAATTTATTATTAATCAAAATTAATTAATTACATTAATTAATTTAATTAATAATTATATAAAATAGATATATTAATATTTCATTAACTATTTATTAATTTAATAAATATTAATAAAATTTATTAATTAAATTAATAATTAATAATAATTTTAAATTAATAATTTTTAATTTTTAATAAAATATTTTTTTAAAATTTTAAATTAAAAACACAAAAATTGAATAATAATAATAAAAGAAAAAGCATTTATTGGAAGGTCCCCTAGCGTTTGAAACTGCATGGCTTCCCTGTGGCTATTGCCACAATAGTTTAGAGTACTAGGTCTGTCGCAGTACCCTGTGTCAATGACATTTAAGCCATTGTTAAGGTACAGTGGGGAGGTGGGGTAAAACCCTGTCCCTTATATATATATATGTAGATATTTTTTATATTAAAACATTTTCATAAACAAGAATACTCCTCCCCTAATAAAATTTTAAAATATATTTTTTTATAAACATTTGCAATTTTAGTCTAATAGGAAAAATACAGTCAACCATTCAAATTTTCAATCTAAAATTTCCATTTCTTCAAAACCCTTCCAAGCTTAAAACTAATTCCTTTAAATCTACTGAACAAGGCTTCTACTAATAATTTAATCCTCACGTATACAAAAGAAAATTCAATATGAAAGAACAAAAGATTTAGAATGAAAAATTGAAAGATTAATAAAATGCAAATTGGAAAATAGATTTCAACAATCACAAAGAAGACACAATTAATAAATAGCGTAATTAATTAGGTGAATCAAAACACAAGAACCTACTTGGTTCTGATGTTAAAATCACAAAAACCCAAAAGATTTGTGAGAGAAATTTATTCTCTCAAAACCTTCTCTTTAAAAATTCCCTCATAAATTCCTAGTCCCTCAAAAATGAACCCTCAATTGTTGAATAGGAGCTCTTTCCTAAATTTGGGACACTAATTGTGCGATCACCCGAGAGGACTCCTTGCTCACAACTCTTTATCACTTTATTATCTTTCTTTTACGTTTTCATGTATGTTTATTGCAATATAAAAAATCTTTATTTAAATTCACTTGATTTTTCTTTTAATTAATTTATTATATTTTAATCTCATGCATAATTTATGCAATTTCAAAACTCTTTAATAATTCATTATCTTTTCCATTCTTTAATTTATTTTCGAAGCATTAATTGAAAAAAATTTATTAACTTAAGTAATAATAATATTTAGCATTTAATTACAAATGATCTCCTAAATATATTATTATTAAATTAAATTAATATTTTTACACTCTAAAATTAAACTATAATTTTATTATTAAATTTAATTCTTTTTATTTAATTAATTTGCCAATTAATTAAATATAATTAAATATTAAAAATATCATACTGATTTTCATTAAATTAAATCATTAATTTAATTTTTTAATTAGACTTAATAGAAAAATCACCAAAGTCCTATAGGACGAAATACAAAAAACCATCATAAAATACCACATACAAGATCAAACTAAAGGGATATATTCATGATTTTACATCATACAATGCATTCAAAAGGTAATTAACTAGGATACTTGCCTTAACTTTCTAGGAAAAATGGGTTTAAAGGTTAGGATTTGGACTCACGAATTTATCTCCCTCTCTTACCATTGAGATAATGCGATAGGGTATGCTCATCTTGGCAATTCAGGGAAGTTGATACCTAGTACCTGCAATCTGCATAAAATTCACCCATGTACAAACACATATATACTAAACTCAATAGGTAGTGATAGGAAGTGGTATATCATGTAGATCCTAACTAGTAGGTGACTATGACTCCCTATCTTAACCACATCAGAAACACCATACATAAAGAAAATAGACACAGGTAAGTGCACAAAGTTGTGGTGCCAAAAGGGGGGTATAAGTGGACAACTTTTTCTTGAAATCTGCAAATTTTGAACTTCAACAAGAATTTGAAGATAGTTACGCTCAAAATTTTCAGATATGACAAAAACAAAAGTCATAGTCCTTTGAATCTAGTTTCTAAACTACTAATTTTTTTTCAAAATGGTTTAGTTTTAGGTCCTCAAAAAAGGGGGCCACAAAAAGTGGTACTATTTATTCCAAAAAAACATAACACAATACAAAGTGTGGCCCCCCTAAAATTTTAACTTTTTTTTTTGAAATTCTTTAATCGCTCTAGTCAAAAGTTACTTAACACTATTTAGTTTATTCCAAAAATTTTGAGTAATTTTATAATGTGTATTTATTTTTTTATGAATTTTTTAACCAGACACATCCCAAAACCGTGAAATATCTGTGTGCTCCCCCTAGAAATAATTGATAACTAATCTAAAATCAAAACTTTTTTTTTTCAAAGTGTGTAGAATGGAGTCTAGTTTCTAAAAAATTAAGTTATTAAAAAATTTGATGAACGAGCTAAAATTTATAGCCCAACTAGTACATGGTGGTTTCTCACAAAAAATGAACATTAATTCAAAAGAAATTATAATGAAAGGCTTGAAATAGTTCAAATTTAAAATAAATTATATGGTTAGATAGTTAACACAGAGACCTATAATGCTATGTAACCTGATCTTATCGATATCCAACCATGAGAAACCTTGAAGGGGAGCACAAAAGAAAAAATAATCATTTTTTGTATGTTTGCTGGAAAACACGTCTCAAGCCTATTCATCAAATCCAAACATTTGGGTTGGATCTCCAAGGCAAAACCAAGCCTTGGGCTTGGGTTTTGCACGCTATTTAAACCTCGATTCTGAATAGCATGTGCACGCTATAGTGTGCACGCACTATAGTGCGCATGCACTATTAAGATCTAAGTTGCAAAAGATAACTGCGTGGGGGAGGATAGGGGAATGGCTATGTGTATGCGTGAAAGAGACAGAGAGAAATTAGGGGATAGGAGAGGGGAGAGAGTATAGGATGGGAGAGAGAAAGTGAGAAAGAGTAGGAGTGGCAAAGAGAGTATAGGATGAGAGAGAGAAAGTAGAGGTGGCAAAGAGAGGAAGTGTGAGAGAGAGTAGGGGTTGAAAAGAGAGAGTGCGGGATGGGGGAAAGAGATTTAAAGTAGGGGATGGGAGAGAGAGGAAGTGTGAGAGAGAGTATAGGTTGGGAGAGAGAGATTAAGAGTAGGGGATGGGGGAGAGAGAGAGTAGATGGTGGGAGACGGAGTGGGAGAGGAAGAACTTGAGAGAGAGGAGGATGGGAGTGCATGTGTGTGAAAGAGAGAGAGTATGGAATGGGAGAGGGGGAAGAAAAAGTAGCTCAAGAGAGAGTAGGCGATGGGAGAGGGAGTGGGAGAGGGAGTGGGAGAGGGGGAGAGAGGGAGGAATAGAAATGTGTGTGTGTGTGTGTGTGTGTGTGTGTGTGTGTGTGTGTGAGAGAGAGAGAGAGAGAGAGAGAGAGAGAGAGAGAGAGAGAGAGAGAAGGGGATAGGAGAGAGTATGAAAATTTAAGAGAGACTAGAGGGTAGCAGAGAGAGAGAGAGAGAGAGTGGAGAGGGAGAGAGTGAGAGTGAGAGAGAGAGTAGGCAGTGGGAGAGGGAGTGGGAGAGGGAGAGCAAGTGAGAGAAAATATAGGGGATGGAAGAGGAGAGAGGGGGGATGGGTGTGTGTGTGTGAAAGAGAGAGAGTCAAGAATGAGAGAGGGGAGAGAGAGATAGAGAGAGTAGGCAATGGTAGAGGGATGTGAGAGAGAGGGAGAGAGAGAGAGAGAGAGAGAGAGAGAGAGAGATATAGAGAGTAGGTGGTGGGAGAGGGAGTGGGATGGAGAGAGAGGTGGAATGGAAGCATTTAAGAGAGATAGAGTAGGGGATGGGAGAGAGTAGGTAGTGGGACAAGGACTGCGAGAGAGAGAGAGGGGGGGAATGAGAATGTGTATTTATTTATAAGAGAGATAGAGTAAAGGATGGGAGAGAGTGTGAGAGTTTGAGAGAAAGTAGTAGGGGATGGGAGAGAGAGTGAGAGTAAGGGATGGGAGAGAGGGAGAGGGAGAGAGAGAGAGTAGAGAGGAATAATGAGAACTTGAGAGACATAGATAGTAGGTGGTAGGAGAGCGAGTGGGAGAGGGAGAGGGAGAGAGAGAGAGAAATAGGGGGATGGGAGTGTGTGTGACAGATGTAGAGAGTAGGGGATGGGAGAGAAGAAGAAGAGTGGGGGGATAAGAGTGTGTGTATCTATGAAAGTGAGAGAGTAGGGGATGGGAGAGAGTGTGAAAGTGTCAAAGTAGGGAGTGGCAGAGAGAGTGTATGACAATGGGGGAGAGAAAGTAGGCGGTGGGAGAGGAAAAGAGAGAGGGGGGATGGGAGTGTGTGTGTAAGAGAGACAGAGCAGGGGATGGGAGAGAGTGTGAGAGTAGGGGGTGGTAGAGAGAGAGAGTATGACAATGGGAAAGAGAGAGGGGGTATGGGAGTGTATGTGTAAGAGAGATAGAGTAGGGGATGGGAGAGAGTGAGAGTGTGAGAGAGTAGGGGATGGGGTGGAGTGTGAGAGTGTGAGAGAGTAGGGGATGGGAGACAAGAGAGAGAGTAGGGGATGGGGGAGAGAAAGTAGGCAGTGGGAAAGAGAGAGTGGGAAAGGCAAAGAGAGCTTGTACAAGATGGGAGAGAGAGAGAGAGAGTAGAGAGGGAGAGAGAGAACTTGAGAGAGAGAGATAGTAGGTAGTAGTAATGTGAGTGTGAGAGAGAGTAGGGGGTGGTAGAGAGAGTACGACAATGAGGAAGAGAAAGTAGGCGATCTAAGAGGGAGAGAGAGGGGGAATGGGAATGTGTGTAAGAGAGACAAAGTAGGGGATGGGAGAGAAACAAGAGAGTAGGGGATGGGGAAGAGAAATTAGGTGGTAGGAGAGGGAGAGGAAGAGAGATAGGGGGGATAAGAGTGTGTGTGAGAGATCTAAAGAGCTAGGGATGGGAGAGGAGAGGGGGTGAGAGAGGTAGAGAGAGTAGGTGGTGGGAGAGGGAGAGTGAGAGAGATTAAAGGATGGGAGAGAGTAGGAAGAGAGAGAGGGAGAGGATGGGAGAGAGAGTAGGGAGGATAGAGAGTAGGGAGGATGGGGAGTGATGTGTTTTGAGATAGTGCGTATGCACTATAGCGCGTATGTGCTTTCTGGTGTGTACATGCTATAGTGCATACGCACTATCTCAAATCACCAAAAAATGGTCAAAAAACAACCTTGGGGCCCATTTCATCCATTTTAAACTTTTAGTCTATTATGCTCTTTGTTATTTCGACAAAAAACATGGGTTTCAACATAGCAAACACTATTTTAACACTTTTGGAAGCTAGCAAACACCAAATTCAATCATTGGATATGTGATTTGAAGAATTTTTTAATATTTCTTTAATAGAAAAGGTTAGTGCAATCCATTTTAAATATTGTTTGTCGATATATAGATACAAATTTGATTATAATTTGATATGTTATGTAATATATAGTGAATTCATTGAAAATTCTATGTTTGAATGAAATGTTATTTCAAAATGGTTAGAAATTTGACAATTCATTTGATATATATTGTGTATTCATTCAAATAATTATAATTTTTATATGTAATTGAATAATTTGTAATTTACACATTTTAAGTAATTCGGATGTTTGAATAATTTGACATGTAGAAATCATCATCATGCCAAGGAAGAAACCAAAGATTCAAACAAATGCTGATAGGGAGAGAGATTTGATAGTTAAAAGAGATAAAATAAAATTACTACGTGAACAAAGAAAATTGTAAAGCAATGATGAAGAATTGACTTTTGAAGAGGATCAAGCACCACCAGTACAAAGAAACAAGGAGGAAGAATTAGAAAGACAAAGAGAACGAATGTGATTGTTATGCTCAAGAAGATAATTGAATTGTGAAGCTACACCATCCTCCAATGTTGGAGTCATATCATCCGCTACACCATCTTTGAATGTTGGAGTCATATCATCCACTACACCATCTCCTAATGTTGAAGTCATATCATCCTCTCATGTTGAAGAGACATTGATTTATAGATCCGATGATATACACACTCCATCATGTCATGTTGAAAGCATAACATCAACACATCAAGTAGGTGAGATTCCATCTTTTACATCTTTTTGCCAACACACATCATCTTTAGTTCAAGGTATGCAGTACACTCAACCTTATATTTATGTTCAAAATGTTGAGAGAATTGAAGAGATTAGAACACCTTCTATAATTCATTTTAGAAAACCAAAATATTTGATTGATATTGATACTAACATTTTGAAATCAATGCCTGACAAGATTAGCAAGCATACTTGTCAAAGAAAAGTTAATCATATGTGAAGATTATTTTTTTTAAAAATTAAATATTGCAGGTCAGTGCCAATTATTTGTTGAAATGATGAGAAATTTGAAATTTAGGCCTATCATGAAGATTCTTGGGCTAAGAATGATGGATGATTCAAATGAAAAAAATATTGTAAAGAATCTAATGAGTGCTTATGACAAAGTGGGTTCCAAATCACGCACCAAAGATAGTAATATCACAAGATGAGTACTCACATAACAAATAGTAAGTAGCCAAATGAAGAAAGCTCAACTCATGAGAAAGAAAAGAAAAACATTAAAAATTGGTAGAGGTACCTTAAGGAGAGCCATGCTAAGGTGTGAGAGATTAGAAGATCCAACAAAAAATGAGTTATGGACATTTAGCGGTAGACTACTGTGAAAGGATAAAGAAATTAGTGAAGCCTTGAAATCATTGATCGAAGATTTTTGGAAAAATAACACGTGTTTCTCCTAATCAAAGAGGTGTTGTAAGAGGGAGGATTGGTAGCTGGAATCATGAGCCACATACGAAACATTTTTTGGATTCAACTCAGACAAAATTTTTTGCAAAATTTATTGGTATGTATCCTCAAATTTGAATAAGTCAAAGATTTTTTTAGATGGGTAAACCTTTTTATGTGCAAATAAATCACACATGCACAACTTGTTGTTGTAGGATACATATTGAATTTTCTAACCATTTTGATGTTTTTAGGCACATATGCATAGTTTTGCATTCTCAGTTTGTTTTGCAGGATTGTGACATAAAATAGCCACCAAGATCTTCAAGGGAATTCATATCCAACATTTTTTGTGAAATAAGGGACAGCCAAAAATTTTACAAGACATCATGCTTAGATGGTACATGCTTATTTTGTGGTTCTTTGCAACTTTTATCAAATTGTCAACATATGGATAGTACACATGCAATTGGAAATGAAATAGTAGATTGTGAAAAATTCAACACAGTGACATATGCTCTAAAAGATGGGAAACATGGTAAAAGATGTGATCTAGTTATTGAAAATATTCCAGTGTATGAGTTCATGAAGATTTTTCGTGAAAAGATTATTTACGAGTATGCAAGGCATACCCATAGAGCTCAATGGTTGGATTTGCAATTCAAGTTGTGCAAGGATACGTTTCCATTGGATACCATTATTTCGGTTGTAAATTTTGCAGAGAACTACATACTACAACCACAAAATAAGGTGCAAGAAAAGTATTATACATCTCAACAGGTTTCCATATTTGTTCACATAACATTCATTCATTCACCCACAAGTACAAAGGATGATAGGAAGATTTTGAGGGAGTACCATTTTTACATCAGCGATGATCGATCACATTCTACAGAGTTTGTACATGGTTGTTTTCAACTATTTTATGGAGATTTGGCTAACAGGGGCATATCATATCGTCAACACATTATTTGGTTAGATAATTGTGCATCTCAATTCAAGAATGCATGGATGTTCTATTGGTTGACCAGGATGCATAGGTTGTGTAGAATTCAATATATGTGGAATTTTACAGAGGCTGGTCATGGTAAGGGAGAGCACGATGGTGTAGGTAGATGCATTAAAAGAGCCTTGGCTCGTGAAGAATTAAAGTACAAAGATGGAGCAATATTGATAGATGCAAAATCCATCATCCAATGGTGTAATGCTATAATGGGTCCAGGTAAGGAAGGTGAGTTTATAGTTCGTAGATTTTTTTGGTTGATAGATAATACTAACATTGCACCATATCAGGATTGTTGCACACTAACAGGATCTAGTGATAAGTAGGAGATAATTTCCACAGCTAGTCAAATTGTGATATGAATATAAGGATTTAACTGTGTGATTTTGAGTCAAACTCGTTGACCCATATTTCATGAGTATTGACTCAACATGAATCCATCTCTCACGAGAATAAATGGAACACTTAGCACTCATTGGATCTAGGTGATGCTCACAGGGGTGAAGCACTGAGACTTCCCGAGAGGTCACCCATCCCAATACTACTCCTACCTGAGTGTGCTTAACTACAAAGTTTCCTCCATAGTTAAACCCAAAGCTTGGTAGTTGGCCAGTACAAAGTTGCCAACTACCAAATCTCTCTCATCTTTTGTCGTGGGATCAAACTAACTGCTCCATTAGCTTCAGGTGGCTTGGTAAACCCTATCCCCAACCTCGTCCTATCCCCTTCAATGCTCAAATGTTATCTGACATGTCAAACCGGAATGTCCCTAAGGGTCACTAAATGCCATAGGGCTGCAATATTTGATGGGGCGTATCTTGGAGCTCGTGCAAAATATGGATGTGGTTCTAGCTCCTACATAATCATGTTGCGGAGACTTGCAATAATGTCTCACTTTTTGGAGATCACACACTATTTTCATTTTACGACACCATCTCTAGTGATGCTGAAACTTGTAGTGTTGGCTAGTACAAAGTTGCCAACTACCAAATCTTTTTCATGTTTCATCATGGGATCAAACTGTCTACTCCATTAGCTGTGGGTGGCTGAGTAAACCCTATCCCCAACCTTTTCTTGTCCCCTTCAGTGCTCGAACATTCTTAAGCACGCTGAACCAGAATGTCCCTAAGGCTCACTAAATGCCATAGGGCTGCAATCTTTGATGGGGCGTATCTTGGAGCTTGTGCAAAGTATGGATGTGATTCTAGCTCCTACAGAACCAACTTGTAGAGACCTACAATAACCTCTCTCACTTTTTTGGAGATCACACACTATTTTCATTTTACGACACCATCTCGGGTGATGCTGAAACTTGCAGTGTTGGCCAGTACAAAGTTTCCAACTGCCAAATCTCTCTCATCTTTCGTTATGGGATGAAACTATCTGCTCCATTAGCTTCATGTGGCCAGGTAAACCCTATCTCCAACCTCATCCTATCCCCTTCAATGCTTGAATGTTATCTGACATGCTGAACCGGAATGTCCCTAAGGGTCACTAAATGCCATAGGGCTGCAATCTTTGATGGGTTGTATCTTGGAGCTCATGCAAAGTATGGATGCGATTATAGCTCCTAAAAAACCATGTTGTGGAGACCTACAATAACCTCTTTCACTTTTTGGAGATCACACACTGTTTTCATTTTATGACACCATCTCGGGTGATGCTAAAACTTGTAGTGTTGGCCAGTACAAAGTTGCCAACTGCCAAATCTACTATCTACTCCATTAGCTCTGCGTGGCTGGGTAAACCCTATGCCCAACCTCTTCTTGTCCCCTTTAGTGCTCAAATGTTCTTAGGCACGTTGAACTAGAATGTCCCTAAGGGTCACTAAATGCTATAGGGCTATGATCTTTGATGGGGCATATCTTGGAGCTCATGTGAGATATGGATGAGATTCTAATTCCTACAGAACCATGTTTTAGAGATGTACAATAACCTCTCTCACTTTTTGGAGATCAGACACTATTTTCATTCTATGACACCATCTCGGGTGATGCTGAAACTTGCAGTATTGGCCAGTACAAAGTTGCCAACTGCCAAATCTCTCTCATCTTTCGTTGTGGGATCAAACTGTCTACTCCATTAGCTTCGGGTGGCTAGGTAAACTCTATCCCCATACCTCATATTGTCCCCTTTAGTACTCAAACGTTCTGAGGCACACTGAACCAGAATGTCCCTAAGGGTCACTAAATGCCACAAGGCTGCAATCTTTGACGGGGCATATCATAGAGCTTGTGCAAGATATGGATGATATTCAAATTCCTATAGGACCATGTTGCAGTGTGTGATGGAAGGATCTTAATTATATTGTTGGAAAGTGTATCTAGCATGTCATTTTTAGAAAGACAAATCATGGAACTTGGTAAATGTTTCATAAGTTAATGAAATTTGTTACTACCAGATTATGTAAACTTAGGATTATATGATCTCCAAGAGTTTGGTTATGTTATTTAGCGCACCTTGGACGCAAGGTAGTGTGTAGCTTCTACTCCCTCTTTGTGAGTAATGTTAGTCAATTTGTATATGTAAATTGGTTTTCAATTGGGTATGTTATTTTCAACCTTAATGGTGATGAAGGATTAGCTTGAATCAACTTGTAACTATCTAGACACCAAATTTTTTGTGATTTCATCAAATGTGGGTTTTGTTTGTATTTATTTATTTCTTTTTATTTTTTGTGCTCTTGACCTTTGAGGCTTTGAATTTAAACTTGTGCAATTTGGTTTTTGAAATTTTATGTTCTTGAGGTGGCTAGGAGGAATGTTCTATGTTGCTAGTTATGTGTTGTGATGTTCTCTATCAGGTTCAATGTGGAACATTGATAGAATGTATAAGGGAGTAGATTGCAAAGAACATACCATTCTCCTTTTTGAAATACACTATTTATTATGTTTTAATTAAACTCACTTCTAAATCCTATCTTCCACTTGGACCCATTCCTCTTTTGGCAATCCTTGAGATTTCTAATTCTTATTAATTTGAGTAGAGACAAGATGAACCAGATTAATACAGTGATCTATAGATCGAAGGAGGATGGTTAAGAAATGGTCTACCAAAGATCAGCCAAGGATAAGGATAGCATAGTAAGAAAATGATTATTTATCTAGTTGATATAAGTCTTTTATATAAAAAACCATTTATATGCATAGTAAAAGAACTGAATATAGATTTGAGACATATTGATCACTTGCAGTCTGATCATCTTCAAAAGTATGCAACTTTTGTTTCACTATTTCATGCAGGTTTATTGAACTTTCTTTATGAGGTCATTTACAGATGGGATGTTCAAAGGTTGAGTTCCTATGGGCTGTCAATACTTCAACTATACTTTAAGTCAAGGATTATCAGTATGGGAAAAAATGGAACTCATTGTATTTTGAAGTATTGAGAAAATGGCCTTTCCCTTCCCTAGGAGTTTCAGAAATGGGAGACATTAGGTAAGAGAGTGAAAATTTTACTATCACTTCAATGCACATGACACAATTGGAAATGAAAATTTTGATGGTAATCATTTTGTGATAAGGGAGAGACTAGGGATGATCATTGTTACTATCTCTTTAGTAGTGGATTTTTGTTTTCTCTTGAATTTGGTGGTGGGGGATCAGTGGTAAGTCTCCTTGGATATTCCTTCTTATGATATTAGTGACAAGTGTTGCTCTTTGAAAACACTTGTACAATCTTTTTTAAATTATTAGATAAAAACAGAGAATTTTAAGTATTAAACATGATTAGCCATTAGTTCCTAGAAGATCTTTATTTCTGCATCAATGCATTTAGAAAGTTAAGTTTTAAGAAGATCATAAATAGAAAAAATTAGACAAGTGATTTAAACATTTATATTGATTTGAAACATGTGAGTCTTGAGCCCTCTGCCTTTTAAAGAACGTTCCTTAGCTAGCAGACCTAATTCCATATTCCATAAGAGTGTCATTGCGCTAAAGATTTAGGAAACCAACTACTCTAAGATAAAGCTTCCTAGTCAATAATAATCTAGCCTATTGAGGTACATAATACTTCTCAATTAAACTTGTCTTAATTCAGTATTAATTTTGTAATTAATTATAATTTCAGTATCTGTGTACAGGGGGTGACTGATAAAACTATTTGAGGTCAAATTTGAAAATATATTTGTAAGGATCTCGACCAAGGTTCACAACTTCGATGATTAATACATTCATTTAGGCTAGAACCTCACTACAGAAAAATAATATATAAAAAAGGTAGTGAATAATTTCATGTCTAGACCCAAATCAACCAATGAAAGTCAAATCAGCATAATGTGGAACAACAATATATGCATTGAGTGGGTTGTCATAAAAAAGCTTCAGAATAAAATTCATGTCTAGAATTAAAAGACATTAAAGAACATTTATGCTTGTAACACAAATGGCCATTCAAAACTGAATATGATTACAATATGTGAAATAGCATTACAAGAACTTGTAATGCTCTTGTGAACATCATGTTAATTCTTGTAAGAATCCCTAAGATGCTTGTTATACTCAAAATTTTGTTTAAATTGAATTAATTTTTATCCTATCGGTTAATTGGCTTAGGGTGATATATGCTTCTTGGATGGAATAATGAGTTCGTGATTAACTCTATATTAAGATTCATAGCATCTTCTAGTTATTTGCAAAGGAAATTTATAAATTAATCTAATGTCATATGGCTTGCTTGAGAAAGATGTCTGTGTTCTTATTGATGGGTACTAATGACTATCCACATTTAGTTCTTCAATATCCTATTTGACAAGCTTTCCATAGACATTTCTTTGCCATATTAAGTATTTTTGAAAACATATTTGAGTAGAAGCACTATAGTAGATACTACATGATGTTTTAACAAATAAAGTAATGTGTTAAAGACTATTATTTCCAAGGTATTATGTCATAGTATTTTAATTGTAATGATCTTAGACTAATGATATTCTTGAAGGTAACTTTGACATGTAGCAAGAAACACAACCTATGGCCAAGGCTATATTGTGCCTACAACCAAAGCCATAAATGCTCACAACCAAAGCCACTAGTGCACATAGCCAAAGCCATGGATGCTTATAGCCAAGTTATGAGTGTTCATAGCCAAAGCCATGAGTACATGAAGTTGATGATCACAATTGTTTACAACTATTCACCAGAAACAACTTCTTTGCATTTTTTGAGAAATACTAATAAAGCAAAAAAGAACATCTACTAGTTGGTAGACATAATGGCAACTCTCTAGCAATTGAGTTTAATTTCATACATGCACATATCTAATTTAATGTCATACACGAACATATCTAATTTAATGTCATACATGAACAAACATATACTATAAAATGATAACCAATAATGTCATATACATTAACAAACACATAATATATTATGATAACCAATAATGTTGTATATGAACAAACATATCATATATTAACCAATAATGTCATACATCAAATAAATGTCATATATCAAATATAGAATGTCATATGTACATCAAATGTGTATCGAATATGTCTCTCTGATGCCTATATATATATATATATACATAGGGAAGGAAACAAGTCTCTCAATGTCCTCTACCGTCGTGTGGAGGGAGACAGTGGAGATGACGGGGCCCTCTTGACACGCTCAATTGACCTCTTGTTGAGGCTCTTCTAGAAGTCCAACTGATACAAAGAAAGAAGATATGAATCAATATTTATTATACGTTGAAATCAAATATATGTACACACAAAATCAATTATTTTCTTACTGCCAACGAATAGTCACTCTGTAAGTCCACCTCAAATGCTCATGGACAATCAAGCATGACAAGACCTTACAACAATTCAATAAATATAATCACTTATAAATAACATTAGAAATTTTGAGATTAACTATTATAAAAAACAACTAAAATGAAGAAAATTATTTCATACCTCTGTTAGTGGGTGTGAGCTAGCCACAGCTGCGGCCACTTCACTATCAATAGACTGTTGTAGATGAGGAAGTGTGTCCGAAATCATGAGCTGCATGTCATACAATACACGTTATATCTAACATGAAACATGGAATAAATATAATCAAATGAATTAAATTAACATGAAACAACTGTACCTGTGTGAAGCTCATATGATGTCTCTGCCCTGCATCTATGGTAAAGGTTGAGGGTCCTATGGAGAACTGATGCACATGCATAATTTTTTTTATCAATCCTAAATATGATTACATAATAAATATATGTATTAATTATAATGATTAAATTGATACATACCTCAGGACTCGTCAAAGGGACAAAAAATGGGCCTGGAGGATCACTGCTAGGCCCAACAACACTTTGAACCTAAATTTTGAACAATGTCAATAAATGCTAATTAATTAATCATTCACTATACATATGAAATGTGATCAAATTAGTAATTTACCTGTGTGTTAATGCCAAATGTCTCATTTAGGAATTGATCGGTGACAAGCCCATCATCCGCACCATCTCTGGCATGAGTGCCAAATGTGCATAGGGATCCGCATGAAGTGCACATGTGACCACGATGCATAGAAGGCTCCCCCTCAGCTAATGGGCTCATGGAATGGATGGGGGTTTGTGTCAAAGCATTAATTGTCCCTAGAGTGCTGGCCTCTATATGTTCCTTCACAACTAAAGGAATAATCACATGCTCATATTATGGATGCACCACAGGTGCCCTAACTACATTAGGGTCACGACGTGCTCCTGGCCTCTCAAATGATGACCCCCCACCTCTACCCTAGGAGTCTAACATATCAAAATAATTGGGGATCTCCCCAAGGACAAACTCACAATATAATTTCTTAAAAAAATACATGGAGACCTCGTGATTGTTGCAAGGAGGGGCATCAAAAACCATCCACCATCTATCCCAAAAATTATTTCTAATAGCATCGTGTATGCACCAATGGATGGGGAATTTTTTAGTACCCTCTCTAATAGTATTTTGCTCACTGGGTTTTCTAAATAATGCACATATACTACCTTTTGGTATTTCTTTTTTTTTTAACATCTTCATATGACAATTTATTTGCATAAAATCATTTTTGTTCATCCCTCTTAGCCCACCAAATATCTAAATGACCACTAACTAAGGCTATTTGAGCATTAATGGATTTGAGGGATGATGCCAATTGAGCCCTCATTGGATTGGTTTGTCCGAATTCTTTCAACCAAGCAATGAGTATTTCTAATTCAGTTTTACCTATATCTATTTCATTTATTATATTTTCTTGTGTGTTTGGCAAAGTTCTTGCAATTGGTTCGGGTTGTGGAATTTGTTGTTATTCTTGAGGAGGGTTTTGATTTTGAGGTTCTTGAGGGTTTTGTGGATTTTTTGGTTGATTATGAACATTTTCTAATAAAAAATAAATTGAAATCCAAATAAATAAACAAATCTAAATTAAATTTGTAAATACCCTACAAAAAAAATCAAAAACCAATAAAATAATACGGAGAACATATTAAACAATGCAAAGTTAAGTTTATATCAGTTACCTCATCATTGTGGGTGTGCTCGTTGTCTTGGATTTCGTCGGTGAGGAGGCATTTTGGAAAATGGTGATGAAATTTTGATGTCAAACTTGCGTATGCGCTATTGGAGAGCCAAAAAAATATGAAAATGATGGGTTGTGGGTCTGCAACCCATCATATACCTTTTTTATCATCAGAATAACACATACACGCTATAGCGCATATGCACTATAGAGCGTACACGCTATTTAAAATTAGAAAAAAGAAAAAAAAAAACTTGTCAGCTTTTTGGCACCACAACTCGGTGCATATGCACACACACACACCATACACATGTAGTATGGGGTAAGTATCCATAAGAAAATATGTATAATGATCTATCTAAATAATCATCATCAAATAACTAAAATCACTATAATAATCATCATCATGCATACATCAAGTAAATAGTACCAAGTAGTCTTATCATAAAGTCAACTAAATATGAAACAATATCTAATAATATGAAAGATAATGCTACCAATCATCAAGCATAAACTAGCCTAAAAGAGTTTGACAATAATAAACAAATGTAAACTAGGGTAGGTATTACAAGAGATCTCTGAACATTGTCATGTCAATATGATCGACGCATTTTGTTGTTGTGATCTCTACATTTTATTTCCATGCCCTTGCTTTGTGATTTTGTTGTTGTGATCTCTGCATTTCATTTTCATGTCCTTGCTTTTTCATTTTGTTGTGATCTTTGCATTTTATTGTCATGCCCTTGTGATCTCTACCTCTTTTTTTCGTACCCTTGCTCTGTGATTTTTTTGCCATGCCCTCGCTCTATGATTTTGTTGTCATGTTGTGCCCTTACTTTACAATTTCATTTTCGTGCTCCTTCTAAATATGTATCTCTTTATATTTCCTTTTGAACATGTATATTTAGAGATTTTTTTTATGGTGCTTATTACATCTTAGCACAATAGAAAAATTGATCCAACTGCATCCATATTCCAAAATCTAAATAATAAAACAATAAAACTCACTCAACCTATGCTAAGTGACTTACCTCAAGATCCTCCACTAAAATAATGCAGAATAGGAAAAATGGGCATGGTTCCCAAGAAATTTTAGCAAAACATATCATAGTAGATACTTTTAGAAAGAAACTAGCCATAACCCAATTAAATTGGTCTAGTTGTTGATTGGCTAGGTTGATTACAAATTCCTATAGAACTATTATCAAATTAGGTATAATAAAACAAACAATCAGCTATTCCTAGCTAGCAGGATCAAATATAGTTTTCCAAGGTGATCAAATTGCATATGCAAGGAATAAAAGAATAATTATAGTGAAAAGTTGAGTGTAAGGAGTTTTTTATATATGTTGTTTCTAGCTCTTATTTATCTTGTTTAGTCTCTTTCTAAGGCCACTCCTTCTCCTTCTCTTTCTAAAGTTGCTCCTTCTCCTTCTTTATTGTGAAAATCAACTTCACATTATGTTGTAACTTCGACATAGGTGTTTCATCATTGATAGCTTACATTTCAACATTAATTTTAGAATTATTGTTTTCATGTATGTGTGTGTGTGTGTGTGTGTGTGTGTGTGTGTAAAATATGTATGGGTATGTGCAGGATCATGGTGTGCCAAAAAGTGGTGATCTAGAAAATATGTAGTTCTAAAATGCCTCAAAGAATTTCAAAATCTATTCTAACATTTTTCCCACCCATCATGATACTAAATAAAAACAATTAATACTTTTATAAGGCCTACTATATATTTTGAGACCAAGCCTGTATGATCAGCTTAAAAAATGTCCTGAAAATGTATTTTTGACCTCTTCTGGTGTTTTTTTTTTAGTTCAAACATGTAACTAATGACTTTTTTTCACCAAATTTTAATGAAATGAAAAGGGTTTCTTAATAATGTTCTTATCTTTGCATAAATGTAAGGTTTATAAAATTACGAGTTTAGTAAGTAATTATTACTTATTTTTTAATGGAGTTACATATAAAGTGTTGATTGACACACCACTTTAAAAGAAGTATACCTTTCAAATGGTATAACATTTTTAAAATCTAAAAGATGCATTATATTCTGTGCTTCTTCTACTATAAGGGGAAAATAAAGAAAAAACGAATTTTGTAAATTTTTGAATTAGTTAAGGTAGTCAGATACGAGAGTTTTTTAATTCTAAAAATACTAAAATAGAAAATTTATTTATTTATTTAGAATAAAAATACACAAAAATATGTGTCATATACAAGCATGAGTCTACTTTTTTGATCTAGAATATTATTTAAAAATATTATCATTTGATTTTAATTAAGGTGGTCAAACATATGTCTACTTATTTTTGTCCTGGAAGTTTTGTACTATTACATTAATATTCAAATATTTGACCAATCAATTTTTAATTTTTTCAGATAAGGACTAGTAGTTAAGAAACTAAATTCAATTTCCTAGAGATTATTTTCTCTCAACCTTTTTCATATAAATTTTACAAGTAGAAAATTGCACATCAACTTAACATAACCCCGATTTGCTAATTTTTTATTGCCACTTAAGAGAATAGTTTCGTTGACCATGATCTTGTACATACCCATATATGTATATATATGTCTCTATGTATATATGGATGTATATATACATAGAGATCTTGTGGATAGTGGATTATGGATTATAAACAAAAAAAGAAAATAAAACACAACATTAATCATTCACCATTTTTTTGTATTGATTATTGAGAGTTTCTTGCAAAAGAGGGTGGAGAGCTAGAGATCAGTCGAGATCTAGGATTTTGTTGTTGTTTCCTTGTGATAGGAGCAGAGGTACCTATGCAAATGTTCCTTTTTCTTTCCTTCTAAACATGTATCTCTTGGTCATATATAATAGCTTTGGTTAGATTCAAGGATAACTAATTATGATGATTGTATGCATATGTCCATATATGCATGTATACCAATTCACTATGTGAACTTCTTTACATGCATACATACACACTTGTATAGTACTTATGGTAAATTAAATTAATCATTCATAGCTTGAATTCACACAAGCTATTATCCTTGCATTTGATCAACACTATTCATACTAAACTAAGTATAGATTAATTTTTACTTACATATTATATTATCTCTTGGTGATTGAGTAAAGATCTAATGCATAATATCACCCAAGTAATGATTAGATGCATTCATATTAAGTCATAATACGATCAATAGATGATCCATTTATGTTACTTCATACTTGTTTTATTAAGCTTAATCAATAATACTAGAACTATACAACTACAACTAGTACTCTTGTTTATTTTATTTAATCATATACATTTAAGACTATTTTTTTTCTTAAAATTAGATTGTATATTTGTTATCACTAAAACACAAATATAGATCTTTGATAGTTATCTTTTCTAATTTCAAGATCTTCATATTTAACATAAAGAGTTCCCACTACTAGATAGTGCAATAGCCACAATGTGGAGCCAAATAACTCATGTGGCTTTTTCCAACAAATTATATTTTTGTCTTTCAAAAATATTATAGGTGAGTGTTCTTCTTATTTTCTATACATTTAATAATTTTTCGCTTGTCATTCAATGTAGTTTTCTATTCTATGATAGAGACATCTATCATAAGGATGGACACACCAAATTTGATCATCCCACTTTCAAATTTGATTCCCTTATAAAATTAACGAAATTACTTGCATTTGATTCTCTAATTTTTTACAACTTGCTTGATCATCCATTCACATAACCATCTTCCTCCTACCCTACCATAGCATACAACCCTTGTTTGAGCTTTATCTTAGTCCCTCTTGGGTTTTGAACCTCATTGAACCTATTTCAAAATGATTCAATTGGTTCAAGGAGGTTCACATGTTTTATAAGTTTACTGTCCTAGGTAGTTTAGTGGTTTGAATTTTCAGAAGGATCTTGGCTTGGATAAGAGTACTAAGATTTAAAGACTATGTAGTTTAGATTGAATATGAATTTCAATTCTCCATTGGGGACATCATCATATTTTATTCATTAATTTTGGATGTTGTAATGAGGGTTTTAGCTCAAGCCATGGGAGAGCATTTGAGTTGTGAACATAAAATTGGGAACATTTGAGCTAGAAACAACATCTAATACTCTGTAAATCTATCTCCTCTAAAGAACCAATACATGGAGTCATTATCATCATGAGTAGACTTACTCTCCTTAGATAAATTAAATCAAAATTGTTCATACCAAACTAAGTATGCATAAATATATTAATCTCTTGGTGATTGAGTAAAGATCGATCAAATACTATTTTCCAAGGTAATAAAATTGCATATGCAGATGTATGTATATATGTATCTCTACATCTCTGCTTTTCATTGTCATGCCCTTGTGATCTTTCTATATGTATGTATGTATATATGTATGTATATACTTATATACATATTTATATGTATGCATATACATACATACAAACATACATAGACACACACATATGTGTGTGTATGTATATATACACATACATATACATAAAGAGAAGCTTCTCTAATCACTTGCTGGGGGACATATAAAGAGATACATGTTTAAAAAGAAAATAAAAGAACTTTTATGTAGGTACCTCTTCTCCCCTTGAAGAAAATCAAAGAGAAAGCAATACTACATGTGGGCCTAAATTACATCACAATTGTAAAAAGGACATTAAAGTCACCACAAATCACACTGTCATCGCAAATTGCCATCACAATGTGACCCAAAATATTATAGTGCAAAGGGCGTAGAGATCACAAGTGCACAAAATGTACAAAAATCATAGATCAAGGGCATAGAGATCACAACGACATGAAAATGAAATCCAGAGATCATAAGGGTACTACAATGAAATATAGTGATCACAAGGGTACAACAAAAAAATTGTAGATCACCATTGATCTCCACCAAGGGAACATAAATGAAATGTAGAGATCATAAGGACATAGGAAAAAAATGTAGCAATTAAAAGGCATGAAAATGAAATCTCCACCAATGTTTTGAGCTCATAGCTCTCCACCAATGTTCAAAGCTCTCCACCTTCTTTCACACATAGCTCTCTACAATAAAAACAAATAGGGAATTATTTATGTTGTGTTTTATTTTTTATTTTTTTTATATCTAAGATAAACTTGACATTGTGTTGTAACTCTATCATAGGTGTTTGATCCTTGATAGCTTTCATTTTAACATTTCAGCATTCAAGTTTTCAAGTTTCTTCTTTATTATATGTTTGGTTATTCAATGATTTCCTCCATTTCGATTATAGTGCATCTCAACTAGTTGCTTCAATGATGCAATCACCCATATATCTCCATATTATGCAAGGACTTATTGTTTTATAGAATCTAGATAGATACTAAGCATTTCACACCCATAAACCTAAAGACCATTGTGTGTGTGTCCCAACAACAAAAGCCAAGGATGTAACCATACGTGTATTGGCACACTCTCCCTATGAGGATCCCAAGTATTAATTAAAGTTATAGAGTCAAACATTTTTACATTTGAATAAAGGATCATCTTATATAATGAAGAATCCATACTTGTGGTTCATCTTAAGACATTTTAGCAGATGCAACCTAGTCTACCTGGCTTTTGAAAATAGAAAGTTAAACTCTGAGTTTCAACATTAACTTGAATGGTCTATTTAGACCCATTAATTATTATCACAATATTGTAAACATAAATATATAGGGAGTGAGTTAGGATGTATATAGCTTAACCTTACATTAACTATAAACTACAACACAAAGGTTACACCAAGGTATTATAGTATTGTAATTATAGAAAACCACCTAATTTGCCTAGGTGGGTGTATGATGGTGAAGAGTTACATTAGGTGAGTAAATATTAGTAGTGGTTATATGAATATAACTACATCAAAACAATTATAAGCTAGAACTACATATTCATTAGAGTGAGTAGTTAAAGGGTCCTGATCTTATGGATACATGTATGTAGGTAGCGTGGTAGGTAGAGTATTCCTCTAGTGTGCAGATCCCTTGGACATAGTTAGGTAGCACTTAATTATTTTAAGACATTATATGTTAACTCATGAGGCTCATTCCCTTGTATAAGCCTCTACCACAATGACATTACCTCTAATCTATCCAAATAATGTTGAAGTAGTTCCCAACTTTGAAACACTCTTATAAGAAATGGCAGAGCAAATGCAAATGCAATACATAAATTAATATTATTTATGTATATGAATGTATGTATGTATGTATGTATTTATGTATATACATATATACATATATGTATATATATGTGTATGTTGGAAGTTTGATTGAAAAGCTCATTGTTGATGATCAAAGAGGAAGATTGTTGTAAAATAATGTTTTCAATTATTATTAAGTCATTGATGTCAAACTTGCTATTTGTAGGAATGATTTTTTTTTATAAGATCCAAGTACTATCACTTAGTTGATTGATGAAGAGGATTTGATTAATAAGATGTAACAAGAGCACCTAAGAGAAAGATTGAGTTATGATGTTGTAATAAAGTGCAAGGATCAGTTAAGACAATGGTTAAGTAATGTATTGATGACATACTCAAGAATACAAAGGTTGGTCACACTTAGAAACATTAGAGGAAGAAAATGTAACAAGAGTTACTGCAAAGCTTAGACTAAAATCTTAAATGGGTGCCGAGCAAGTTAGTTGAAGCCAAGAAAATTCCTAGTTGGAGCCGAGTAACAAAAAAATCTAGTGTGTGCCAAGTGATCTTCAAGTGTTGAGTGAAGATCAGGTGTCGAGCATTAGAAAATTTTCTATTGGTGTTGAGTGATCTTCAAGTACCGGGCATCAAGAAAAACATGGTTGATGCCAAGTAACATAGTATGTACCAAGCATCAATATTTCAATAGTGTTGAGTTGCTACATTATTTCAAATGATGAAGATTTGCAAAATCTAAGCTGACATAGTGGTTACATTGAATTTTGTGAACAAGTTAGAAGATGAGGATGATGAGTTGGTGGCACAAAATCTTATGTAAATCATTTTTGGGTGAATTCTAAAGGATTATTTAGGAACTTTCTAGAGGAAATAGAATATGGTTTACATGCAATGAATCCTACCTAATCCATGAAAATTGAAATCAAAAAATGGAATAATTGAGTGGGAAAAGGTACTCCAAGACTTCTATTTAGGAAGTCATAGACCAAGAAGCAAAGAGTTGTTGAAGAGCCAAATCTACAAAGTAGTTAGAAGGGTGTCAAGGAGGAGACATCTAGGAGAAGGAAGAGCATAGAGGCTCTACTTCTATAAGTGGTCATGAAGAGATGATTGCATTGGTACATTGAGTATGGAGACTCAAGGTGACAAAGCTTGAAAGAATGGAAAGTTTTGAAGAGTAGCAGAGATTGAAGGCCAGGCAAGGGTATGAGCTGAGAAGAGATCTAAGATCTGCAAGATAAGTTACATGTTGTAGTTAGGTCGAGATTTTCTAATACTCTCTAGAAATTGTATTAGTTCTGAAAATCCTATGGACTTAGGTTGGCCTAACAGCCATTTGTAAATCTTTTAATAGGGTGGCATTCCAAGTGAATGTTGTAAAGTCCTTTAACTAGGCCCACTTCTAGCAGGGTGGTTAAATCCTCTAACAAGGTCACATTTAATAGTGTGTTGCAAGCCTTTAATAGGGTAGGCCTTTCACAGGGCATCACTTCAGAAGAGTGAAAATTGAGTAGCATGTTATTGGTGGTTTTTCTCAAATTGGTTTTCCACATAAATCACTATGTCATGTGATGATTTCTTATGTGTTATACTTGGATGTTGATTTATAGTAACTTGTTGATTAGATTAGTTAAAGCTTGGATGAATGAATGGTTGAATGGGTTCACTATGCTTAGTGAAAAGTTTGAATAGGATATTTGGACCTTGAATAACTAATTCACCCCCACCTCCCCCCCCTTCTCAATTATTGTAAAGCAATTCTAACAATTGGTATTAGAGCCATCTGCTAATTTAGTTTCAAGGTACTAGAAGTAAGAAGATCAAGATGTCCAGGAGAGAGGTTCCCAAGCTTAACAAAGACAATTTTGTTGCATGGCAGAGTCTGATGAAATTGTACCTTGGATCAATAGGTGAGTATGTAAAAACCTAAATTGGAATAGAAGATGTAACTCCAGTATGACCTCTTACTATAGATGATTTGAACAAAAAGAAGGAGCATAACCAAACAATGTTGGAGATTGCCTCTACACTCAACTATGCAAAATATGATGAAATCAAAGACTATGACACTACATTCAAGATGTGAAAAACCTTATAAAAAATCTATGGAGGAAATTAGAATGTCTAGAGAGAAAAGATAGTAAGTCTAAGAGGAAAGTTTGATGACATGAAGATGGAGGAAGGTGAAAATGCTTCCCAGTACACTGCAAGAATTAAAGAAGTGGTGAGCACAATAAGAAGTCTAGGTGGACAATTGGAAGAAGAAATAGCTATCAAGAAATACTTAAGAACTCTACTCCCTATATATGCTATAAGAGTTTCAACTATTCAAGAGCTGAGGTGTGTACAAGGGAACACACTAACCTTTGAAGGAATAGTTGGAAGACTTACTACATTTGAGCTATCCAATTTTGACAACTATAGACTTGAGAACCTTGAATTTGCCTTCATGGCCAAGATGACAATAAAAGATATTGAGGAGGACACATCAAGAAAGAAAAGAGGAAAAGGAAAACATGCATCTAGTGATAGTAGCATAGATGAGGAAGATGAGGAATAGTTAGAAGCACTACTAGCTAGGAGATTCCATACAGGTAAAGGAAAATTCAAAGGTAAGATTCCTATCATATGTTTTAATTGCAATGAAGTAGGTCATATTGCTACAATATGTACAGAGAAGAAGAACTCCAAAGAAGGAAACAAGTACAAGAACAAGAAAGAGGATGATAGTAAGGACTATAAGGAGAAAGGCAAGAGATGCTACATTATTGAAGAAGATTCTAATGAGAATGGTGATGAATTAGTTTATGTAGCCATGAAGGATGAATTAGATAAAAATGGAGATGAAGCAACAACATTGGTTACCTATGTGAATAAGAATGATAAGTGGATCATAGATAGTGGATGCTCCCATCACATGACAAGAGATAAAAGTAAGTTCATTACCTTTACTCAATATGATGGAAATAGTGTTAGATTTGGTAATGATGCACCATGTCAAATCAAAGGAAAAGGCTCTATTAAACTTATAGAGAAAATTTCATGTGATAATACATACTATGTTGAAGGATTAAACTACAACTTTTTGAGTGTATCATAGTTAGGCAATGCAGGTTGCAAAGTTGAATTTGGAAACAAAACTTTCAAGATCTATGACACTGATGGAAATTTGATAGGAAAGGGTGAACAAGCTAGGAGTAATCTATTTTACCTAGATATGAAAGATGCAACATGTCTTGTTGTTAGACTTGATGATGTGTGGTTGTGGCATAAAAGGCCATGTCATGCTAACTTTGATAATATGATTCGCATCAACAAGAAAACAAAAGTTAGAGGATTGCCCAAGTTGAAGAAATCTAAAAACACAATGTGCAAGCAATGTCAATTAGGGAAGATGACTAAGTCTAGATTCAAAAGAAAAACATACACTTTCAAAGAAGTACTAGAGTTAGTCCATACAGACTTATGTGGCCCAATAGAAGTGCAAAGCTACTAAGGAGAGAGATACATAATGCTATTTGTAGATGATTATTCCAAAATGATGACCGCTATGTTCTTAAAGAAAAAATCTAATGCATTCCAAATGTTCAAGTGGTATTTGGCTAGAGTTGAGAAGGAAACAGGAAATAACCTAAAATTCTTAAGGTCTGGCAGAGGAGGTCACATCAAGAGAGTTTGAAATATTTTACAATGACAAAGGTATTAAAAAGAAATCATTAGCACCAAAAACTCTACCACAGAATGGTATTGTTGAAAGGAGGAATAGATCAGTGATTGACTATGCTAGAACCTTAATGATGGAGAAAAATGTTGCACTAAAGTACTGGAGAGAAGCTGTAAGTACTATAGAGTTCAAGTCAGGAAAGGTACAAATGCAACACCTTTTGAATTGTGGTATGGTCACTCACCTAATGTTAAACATTTCAAAGTCTTTGGTTGTAAATGCTATATTCTTAAAGATGCTAGAAATGGAAAGTTTGATGCTAAGAATGATGAAGGTATATTTCTTGGATACTCCACAAGAAGTAAGGTATATAAGTGTTTGAATGTTAACACTAACAAAGTTGTGGAGAGTGCAAATGTAAATTTTGATGAGCGTATAGAAGTTCAGGTTGATGAGTCAAAGAAAATAGAGGATTATAGATTCTTTCTATACTTCTATGAAGGAATGATAGTTGAAATCAATGCTACAAATCATGTTGGGAATCAACAATAAGTTTTATATCTATCGAGTCTCAGCCAGTGAATGTCGAGCTGCAAAATGAAGAAAATGCACATTCTGACTCAAAAAATAGTATGCAAGAAAGGAATGATGAAATGCTAGATGAAGAAGAATGAAATGACTCTAAAGCTGAAGGATCAAACATGGAAAGAAGGAATGAATCTAGATTAGCCATGTATGTAAGAAAATATCACCTTGCAGATCAAAGCATTGGTCACAAGGATACAAGACCAATGAAAAGGAATAGACCTAGCAATGAATCATGTCTGCTAAGCAAGTTTGAACCCAAGATAGTGAAAGATGCACTACAAGATGATGACTAGTATAAATCCATGAAAGAAGAGATAGATTAGATTGAGAAAAACAAAACATGGTCTTTAATTCCTAGACTAGCTGATAAGAATGTGATTGGTACAAAATGGGTGTTTAGAAGCAAACTTGATGAGAATGGTGAGATAACAAGAAACAAAGCTAGACTAGTTTGCAAATCCTATGCACAAGAATAAGGACTAGATAATGGAGAGACATTTGCCCCTATTGCAAGAATGGAAGGAATAAGAACATTACTTGCATATGCTACATACAAAAGTTTCAAAGTGTACCAAATGGATGTGAAGTCCTCTTTTCTGAATGGTATACTGGAAGAAGAAGTCTACATAGAAAAACCAGAGGGATTTGTTGATGATAAGGACAAGGACATGGTCTACAAGATATAGAAAGCACTTTGTGGATTGAAGCAAGCACCTAGAGAATGGTATGAGAGGTTGCATAAATATCTTGTGAAGATAAGATTTGAAAGAATAGATGACAACAACAACTTGTACATCAAAGTTGAAGAAGGCACAAACATTTTGATATAAAAAATCTTTGTTCATGACATAATATTTTGAAGAAAAGATGTTTTATGCAAAGATTTTGTTGGTCAAATGAAGCATGAATTTGAGATGTCAATGTTTGGAGAAATCAAATACTTTGTTGGATTACAAGTACACTAGTTGAAGCATGGAATATTTGTAACCCAATCCAAATACATCAAGGAAGTACTCAAAACATTTGAGCTAGAAGACTCAAAATCAGTCAACACTCCAATGGCAATAGGCCATAAACTATCCACGATTGATGAGTCTAGTGAAGTAAATCAGGCATTGTATAGGTCAATGATTGGAAAGCTAAAATATGTTGTACATAGTAGACGAGACATTGCATTAGCTATTGGAATAGTAGGAAGATTTTTTGTAAATCCAAGAGAAAATCACTTAATGGTAGTGAAGAGAATAATGAGATATCTTAAAGGAACTAATGACTTTGGTTTGTACTACAAGAAGAATGAGAAGTTTGAACTAAGAGCCTATACCGATGCATATTGGGGAGGTAACATTGATGATAGAAAAAGCATCAGTGGAGGAGCACTTTTCTTAGGAAAAAGGTTGATTACATGGACAAGAAAAAAGAAAAGCTACACCTCACAGTCCATTGCTGAAGCTGAATATGTGGCAGCTACTATATACTACACCAATATTGTATGGATCAAGCATTTGCTGCAAGGTATAAAGGAAGTGGTAACTAAGCCTGTGATACTCTATTGTGATAATACAAGTTCTATCAACATATCAAAGAACCCTGTAATGCATGCCAAAACTTAGCATATTGCAATCAAGTATCACTATGTAAGAGAGTTGGTGGAAGACAAACAAGTGAAGATGGAAAATGTTAGCTCAAAGAAACAAATTGTTGATATCTTCATGAAATCACTACCTAAAGATGCTTTTGAGTATCTTAGAGGTAAGTTAGGGGTAATACCCCTAGCTAAGGCTACTTGAAGAAAAAGCAAGAATGCCCTGCATCAAATGAGCTGAATGTTGAAGATTTTATAAATTGATGCAAAGGATGTTTACTTTAGGATTTATGCCTAAAGTAGAAGAACTACTAGAATTCCAAATTAGTCACAAGAAAGGTGATAGAGGGAGACATTGAATGAACCTATAAAAACTACACTTGCATATCAAATATGCTAATATGTCTTTGGTATTGTTGTCAAAGAGGGAGAAGTAAAGTAGAAATTGATCAATAGTATGAGGGAGAAGATGTTTGAGGTTGATCAAAATGGTAGAAGATGATCAATACAGAGGGAGAAAGACAAAGAACAAGGATACAACAGCAAATAGGGAGAAACAAAAATGAAGCAATCGGAATAGTAGAAGGAGATGTGAAGCTATAGTTTACTTTTTGGCATTTGACTTACTATTCTAACCTAGTAAGCTTGTGGTTGAATAGTTGAGTTTGATGGTTGATCAGTTTTGTTTGCCATCAATGCCAAAGAGCAAGATTGTTAGAAATCTGATTGAAAAGCTTTTTGTTAAAGATCAAAGAGGAAGATTGTTGTAAAAGAATGTTTTCAATAATTATTTTGTCATTGATGTCAAACCTGCTATTTGTAGGAGTGACATTTTCTTATAAGATCCCAATACTATTACTTAGTTCATTGATGAAGAGGATTTGATCAACAAGATGTAACAAGAGCACCTAAGAGAAAGGTTGAGTTATGATGTTGTAATGAAGTGCAAGGATTAGTTAAGACAATGGTTAAGTAATGTATTGATGACATACTGAAGGATATAAAGGTTGGTCACACTTAGAAATATTGGAGGAAGAAGTTGTAACAAGGTTGACTACAAAGCTTAGACTAAAATCTTAAGTGGGTGCCGAGCAAGTTAGTTGAAGCCAAGAAAATTCCCAATTGGAGCCAAATAATAGAAAAATCTAATGTGTGCCGATTGAAGATTAGGTGCCAAGATTCAAAAAAAATTTAGTTGGTGCCAAGTGATCTTTAGGTGCCGAGCATCAGGAAAAATATAATTGATGACAAGTAACAGAGTATGTGTCGAACACTAGTGTTTCAATAGTGCCAAGCTATTGCATTATTTCAAATCATGAAGATTTTCCAAATCTAAGTCGACATAGTGGTTACATTGAATTTTTTGAATGACTTGGAAGATAAGGATGATGAGTTGGTGGCACAAAATCCTATGTAAATCATTTTTGGGTGAATTCTAAAGGATTATTCAAGAACTTTCTAGAGAAAATAGAATATGGGTTAGATGCAATGAATCCTACCTAATCTATGTGAATTGAAATTGAAAAATGGAAGAATCTAGTGGGAAAAGGTACTCCAAGACTTCTATTTAAGAAGTCATAGATCAAGAAGAAAAGATCTATTGATACTGTTGCTATTGAAGAGACAAATCTGTGAAGTAGTTAGAAGGGTGTCAAGGACGAGACATCTAGGAGAAAGAAGAGCATAGAAGCTCTACTTCTATACGTGGTCATGAACAGATGATTGCACTAGTACATTTAGTATGGAGACTCAATGTGACAAAGCTTGAAAGAAGGGCAAGCTGTCAAGAGTTCTAGAGATTGAAGGCCAGGAAAGGGTATAAGCTGAGAAGAGATCTGAGATCTGCAAGATAAGTTACATGTTGTAGTTAGGTCGAGATTTTCTAATACTCTCTAGAAATTGTATTAGTTCTGAAAATCCTATGGACTTAGGTTGGCCTAATAGCCATTTGTAAATCTTTTAATAGGGTGGCATTCCAAGTGAATGTTGTAAAGTCCTTTAACTAGGCCCACTTCTAGCAGGGTGGTTAAATCCTCTAACAAGGTCACATTTAATAGTGTGTTGCAAGCCTTTAATAGGGTAGGCCTTTCACAGGGCATCACTTCAGAAGAGTGAAAATTGAGTAGCATGTTACTGGTGGGTTTTCCCAAATTGGGTTTCCACGTAAATCACTCTGTCATGTGTTGATTTCTTATGTGTTATACTTGCATGTTGATTTATAGTAACTTGATGATTAGATAAGTTAGAGCTTGGATGAATGAATGGTTGAATGGGTTCACTATACTTAGTGAAAAGTTTGAATAGGATATTTGGACCTTGAATAACTGATTCACCCCCCCACCCCTCCCCCCCCCCACCTCTCTAATTTATTCTAAAGAAATTCTATTAGTGTATATATACAGAAATAGACACACATATGTGTATGCCTATGTATGTATATCTATAGAGAGATCTTGGCACAATAAGCTTAGGTGGAAATAGTCCTTTCCACCCTAAAAACCACTTTGTTACTTCATTAAAATCAAGAATTGAACAAAGCCAATGATACAAAACTTGCTACCACTTTGGAAAAAAAAATTCTTCCAACATTACAACAATATGATAAATGGGATAGCACACGCCTAAATCATAACCCAGTTAAATGGATCTAGTTGTTGGTTAGTTGGGTTGATTACAATTTTTTGTAGATTTGTCATCAAATTAGGTACAAAAAAATGAACAATCAGTTGTTTCTAGCTAGAAGAATCAAATACAATTTTTTAAGGTTATAAAATTGCATATGTAGATGCATCACTTGAATGCCAGGCATGTAGCACATTCTCCAATTTATAATGAATGGTTTGGTATAAAGGCTCCATACACTGGCCCAAAAATGGAAGACAATGATGCAACCATGAATGTATTGGCACACTCTCCCTATGAGGATCTCAAGTATCTATTACTACTATTAATTTGGGCATCATTATATGATCTGTAATGTTATGAAAAATCTTCCCATGTCTCCAAAATATGTAGCATAAGATTAGGGTCCCTTGGCTCCCAAGAACTTGTAGCAACTATTCTCATTGTTGGAAGAATAACTTCAATGAAGAGTTGAGTGTAAGGAGTTAAAGGAACAAGTTTTTCTTCTATGTAAATGCCATAATCACAAGGCTCATTCCCTTGTGGAAGCCTCTACCACAATGATGTTACCTCTAAACCATGCAAAGGATGTTGAAGTGGTTCCCAACCCTAAAACACTCTTATTTAATCAATGCCAATGAAAATGCAAATGCAATATATATATATATATATATTACTATTATTTATGTATATGTATGTATGTATGCATGTATATACAAATATATAAAAGCCATAACCTAGTTAAAGTGGTCTAGTTTATGATTAGCTAGATTAATTACAAATTCCTGTAGAACTGTCATTAGATTAGGTACAATAAATTGAAAAATTAGTTGTTCCCAGCTAGTAGGATCAAATACAATTTTCTATGGTGATAAAATCACATATACAAATGTGTCACTTCAATGCTAGGCATGAATCACGTTCCCCAATTTATAACAAATGGTTTGATATAAAGCCTCCATAAACTAGCCCAACAATAGAAGCCAAGGATGTAACCATGCATGTATTGACATGTGCTCTCTTCAAGGATCCCAAGTATCTATTGTTGCTATTAACTTGCATATCACTATATGATATATAATGTTATGAAAACTCCTCCCATGTCTCCAAAAAATGTAGCATAGGTTTAGGGTCCCTTGACTCCCAAGAATTTGTAGCAGCTAGTCTCATTGCTAAAAGAATAAATTTAGTGAAGCGTTGAGTGTAAGGAGTTGAAGAAGAAAGTTTTGCTTCTGTGTAAATTCCATAATCATGAGGCTCATTTCCTAGTAGAAGCCTCTACCACAATGATATTACCTCTAAACAATACAAAGGATGTTGAAATGGTTCCCAACCTTCAAACACTTTTATAAGAAATGGAAAAGAAAATGTAGATGCAATATGTATATATTATTATTGGTCATATGGAGGACTGCATAAAATAAATAAAAAGAAAAGAAAATACGACATTAATCATTTCCCATTTGTCTTTTGTAAATTCCATAACCATGAGGTTCATTCCCTTACCGAAGCCTCTACCACAATGACATTACCTCTCAACCATACAAAGGATACAGATGTATGTATTTATGTATATATATACACATGTATGTCTATATGTATATATGTATACATGTGTGTATATATATGTGTGTGTGTATGTATGTATGTATATATGTATATACATATATATGCATATGCATATGTATATATATGAGTATATATAAATACATAAACACAAACATGTGTATGTCTATGTATGTATGTATGTATGTATATTTATAGAGAGATTAGTGGAGGTCTAGGATTTCGTTGACGTGCCCTTGTAATTGCTGCATTTCATTGTTGTGCCCTTGCGATCTCTGCATCTCATTGTCATGCCCTTGTGATCTCTACATGTCATTCATTTTATTTTACCTAATTTGATAACAATTCTAAAGGAATTTGTAATCAACCCAACTAATCAACAACTAGACCCATTTAACTAGGTTACGGCTTGTTTTTTTCTAAAAATATCTGGTATGATATGTTTTTGTAAAATTTCTTGCAAATGCTGCCCATTTTTCTTTGTCTACATTTTTTTGTGGAGGATCTTGAGGTAAGTCACTTAGCACCTTTAAAAATATCTCTCTGTATATATACATATATACATGCATATATGTATGTATGTATGTATGTATGTATGTTTGTATGTATATATGTATCTATGTATGTATCTGTATATATGTATGTATATATGTATAAATATATGTGCCCTTGTGATCATTGTATTTCATTACCATCCCTTGTGATCTTTGCATCTTATTATCATGCCACTGTGATCTATGTATATATACACACATGTGTATATGTGTGTATATATATAAATATGTATGTATATATATATATATGTATATGTGTATATATATATATGTATATGTATATATATATATGTGTGTGTGTGTGTATATGAATATATACATACATACACACACATATATATGTGTGTCTATGTATGTATGTATATAAACAAAGAGATCTCAACACAACAACAAAAATAATAAAACTCATTCAATACGTAGCATGGCTAGAGATGTGATGGAATGACTATTGCTAAGTATATTCCTCTTTCTCTCTCTCATTTTTCATGTGTTTATTTCACTTGAACTATTTTTTCTTAAGGGTCATTTTGTAATATTAGATTCATTTTATACAGGAGGCAGTGAGGACATTCCTAGATGTACCCATGTTAGATGTACAAGAATTAGTAAAGAATTGTGATGAATTTCCTATGAGAAATGAAGATGGACTTCCTTTTAGAGTAGTAGTAGGTGACAATGACATTATAGGTACTTTAAAGATTTTAGATGTTAATGGGAAATTTAGATGTTGACGGGTTGTGGGTTGTTGGGGGGGGGGGGGGGGGGGGGGGGGTGGTTGTGGGGCCAAATGAGCTTCCACCTTCATGTGGCTGGACCTCATTAGTAGATAATATTAAAATATTCTTAGAACCAAGTGAAGCTCAACATTAACCTTATATGATTGCATGACAACTAACTGTGTGAATCTCTTGGTTTTAGTCAATGAAGGAGGCCATAGTTCAATATGCAATCTCAATTCATCTGCATACAATATCAGGTGTAGCTAAAAAATGTGACAAGTTTTCATTTTTTGTTAGAGGTATTTATTTAAGTAGTTTAAGTTATAGACCATCATGAACATTCTCTTGGCCATAGCATCTATAGTTTTAATGTTCATGGCGGTCTATAATTTTGAAAACTTAATAGACGTATTAAATAAATGTAATCATGGTGCATTTTTTTCACCTGAGCCTATTTTTCATGCATATAGAACACAACTACTTGGGCATTCTCAATTTACATTAGCAGATTCTTATTTTGGATGCAATTGAAAAATGACATACACTAGAAGATGGGAAAAAGATGTCACTTTCACAAGTTTGGAACCTTATTTTTACTTTATAGATTGATCCTTTCTTTAAGATTTTAGATGTTTGGGGTTGGGGAGGGGGGTGCATGTGGGGGGGGGGGGGGGCAAATAAACCTTTACCTTCACATGGTTGGCCATGATTAGTACAGAATATTAAATCATTCTCAAAACGAAGTGAAGCTCAACATTAACCTATGATTGTATGGAAACTAACTTTGTGAATCTATTGGTTTCAGACAATGTAGAAGGACACCATAGTTCAATTTTCAATGTGAATTTATATACATACAACATCGGGTGGAGCTGAAAGAATACAACACATTTGCATTTTTGTTAAAGGTTTACATAGACCTATTAAATAAATGTAAATGTTGTGGGTTTATTTAGCTCCTTCTATTGTCCATGCATATAGAGCCCAATTACATGTGCATTCTCAATTCAGAGTGACATAATCTTATTTTGGATGTGAAAGAAAAATGACATGCACCAGAAGATGGGAAAATAATGTCACTTTTGTAGGTCTAGAACCCTTTTTTATACTTTAAAGATTGATCATTTGCTAAAAAAAAAGATGTTAATGGTGAATTAAGATGTTAATGTTAATGAGCTTCCACCTTCACATGGTTGGCCCTAATTAGTAGAGAATACTAAACTATTCTTGAAACTAAGTGAAGCTCAATATTAACCTATGGTTTCAAGACAACTAATTAATGATAATAAAACTAATATTGTATCAGAGAGATGCATATTCTAGATTCAATTGTGCCATATTTTTGCATCAACATTGCAGATCATTCTCAGTGATTTACTTCATTTATCTCTTCACATCCTAATGATGGATAACACTTGATGCAAAAATATGGCACACAATCAAATCTAAAATATACATCTCTCTACCATGACTGGTTGTGAAAATTTGTTGATGTTAATATTGTATCAATTATCCTTTTTTTGGGGGGGGGGAGATTCATAATAAGAAATAGATGTTGATCACATTAGATTGTGTTAAAAAGGTTTAAATTACTAAGAAATCATCAAAATTTGTCTCATGGAAAAAAAGGAGAGTTTACCCATAACTAGTAATGGTTAAGGTCTGATGTAATGGTTTAAGGAAATAATGGGACCGAAATAGTGTGGACCTATTAGCTTGAATTTTCCTAGCCTTTCCCAGGCACATTTAAAAAGGGATCTTAACTCATGCAACTAGCTGCCACTTGGCATGTGGATGAAACTACAAAGTGAGTTAGAGTGGCAAAATAGCAATGGGATTCATTTGCTACCAATTCTTTTTAATAATTCAACAAATTGTCATAATTGGGATAACTTGTTCTAATGAATAGAAGTCACACTAACAACATTGCTATTAGATCCCCACCACAATTATGATAGACTATTCTAACACATAACCATTTCTTCCACAATACACTTGCTGCATAACCATCAAAATTATGACAGATATCTTCAATGGCTAGCCGCTGATCCAATGATAGACTAGAAGATTAGATTGTCAGAATTGTGATGTCCTACTATCACAACTAGGATGAAAATAAAATGAACTCTTGTCTTTACCTATTCCAAGTTACGACACCTTTATCCATCATAGTTGTGATGGACATCCATACCATCACAATTTGCAATAGTAAAAGTATGACACCTATTCGATAGGAGCCATTTGGTGGTAGTGTCACTTGGGCAACATGTGGCCATCACAAATGTGACATCTTGTCATCACAATTCGGTCCCAAATATAATATTTTTATTAATAATGATTGAAAGATATAAAATTAATCTTGTAAAAAGAAAGATTGATCCAAGGCTTTATAGTGTTAGTATGGTAGACCAAGAATTCTCATCTGATTGACGTGACTATGTTTACTATAACCTCTATAAAATTAGTATGCAAAATATATATGATCTTCATCTCATTGACATACTTAAGGTTAATGAATCTCTATAATGTTAGTATGTGAGATTAAGGATCTCCATCTAATTAACATACCTAAGATTACCATAATCTCTATAATGTTGGTATGTGAGATTAATATAATCTTCATGTTATTGACATTCCTAGGATTGATGTGGTAGAATATTTTGGTGATGCAACATATGCATATGGGAATCTTAAGGGGTTCACTCTAGAGAAGATAGTTGAATAAGGTTTAGGAAACCCAATCTATAGATTTCTTTAAGGTTGGGGTTAAGCGAGAAGGCTATAATTTTTTGTTTAAATCTTATTATTATAAATTCTAACATCTATTTTGTAGGTATTTCTTATCCCAATCTAATCTATACTAGAGAGGAAATTATAGTGGTTTCAAAGCATAATCCTACCATCCTCTTGAACCTTGGTTAGCTTATAAGACAATGTCCAAATAAATAGTACAAGAATTAAGTAACTTTATGGAACAAACTAATGAAATAATTGAAAATTCCAATAAACTACTGCTAGAAGCTATACAAAAACTAAGCATAAATTACAATCAGAGTGAAATATCTAACCCTAGAGGGATTTTTATTCTAGTCATGAAGAAAATGAACCCTCATCTCAATGTTCATCTCCATGAGACACCTTTCCCTAATTCATTCCAAGAAGAGAGCCTATTGTAGAATAAGAAACAACTAGAAATAGTGTGGAACAAATTGCACAAGAATATGGGAGATTGGAACCAAACAAATGTTCAACAACTTTTTTCCTTTAAAGAATACAACAAAACTAAAATCATGTAGATGAAAACCTTTAGGAGAGATTAAATAAAGTAAAAATCCCATGCTTTAATGGCTTAGGAGATGAAACTTCACAATCATGGATCCAAAAATTAAACACATATTTATCATATAGTCTTATGAATGAAGAAGGTGCAATTATGTTTTCCATACTTCATTTCAGAGGGTCATCCAACAAATGGTGGCACATTGGAAAAAATTCCTTAGGACACAAGAAAATTAACACCTATAGTGAATTCACTGAAAGGGTCATTGACCACATGGTAGAAAATGTGCACTTACCACTTGGGTGACAATGATTGTTGAAAATCTATCACTCTAGAGATATCCAATGTGGAGAAGAAATTATAAATAAGGTTGACAAACAATAACTATTGAATCAAGCATAGGAAGTACATGCATTGTAAATTAAGTGATGTGGGCCAACATTACTATCATTGAGAATTTGAAGGAAGGGATGAGTACATCATCCATGTTTGCTCTTGATTTAATAGTTTTAAAATTAACCAAGAAACTAGACCAATAAATCTAAGGCTAGAATATTCCTATGATGGATGCACTCAACTACAATCTTGGGCCAACAATAAGGCATAACTCCTTCACTCTAGGCTTTGCAAGACCTAGGTGGGTAAATCTTCAGGTTTTGATATATGGTACCAATGCAAAAAACATAAAATCTATGTTGGATACATTTGTTTTATTGTGTTTTGTCTTTGATGTCACACAAATGTCATATCAGTCATCACATAGTGTCTACTAAGCTTAAAATGTTAGCAAGGCAATAGACAGTGTCTACCAAGCTCAAAAGGTTAGTAAAGATAACTTGTAGTATCTACCGAGTAGACAACTAGTTATCGAGCCTTCAAGGTAATCAAAGAAATTTAGTTCTTACCGAGCTCACCCAGTAATCGAAGAAAACATGACAAAAGCAATTTTTACCGAGATCACTTGGTAATCAAAGAAAATATGACAGAAATAGTTCTTACTGAGCTCACTTGATCATCAAAGGTAATTTGGTAAAAATATTTCTTACCAAGTTAACTCGACAACCAAAGGATTTTAAGATATTGTAATGTTAACCGAGTCAAGAAGGTTAACTCTGGAAATTCCTGGAAGTAGTATTTACTATGCAAGGTCGGCTAGTAAAGGACATTTATTTGTTTAAGAATAATATTTGAAGCCGATTGATGAATGGTTCATTGGTAAATGTAACATGTAAATGAGCTGACTTGACAATCTGAATGGTATACATAAGAAGTCAAGTTGCGAATTCAAAGTTGTAGTATGTAGAGATATGAGAAGTTAATGTGATATGAAGACTGATCATTGTGGATGCAAATTTGAAGAATGATTAGAGATCATTGAGGAGCAGTAGAGCCATATTTGATCAAGGAAGATCTAATGATGCTGAATAGAGACCTGTATCCAGCAAATTCAGTTGCATTTTGTTCAGGTCAATTCATTTTTTCTTTTTAACCATTGTAGCAGTGATTTCAAATCTCTTAACAAAGATTGTTTAACAACAATTTTGTAAATCCTCTAACAAGGTGACAGTTCAGTTGAATTGTTCTAAAGACCTCTAGCAAGGCCACTCCTAACACGGTGATTAAATCCTCTAACAAGGTCACACCTAATAGTGTGTATTGTAACATTTAACATGGTTGGTTTGTAATAGGGCTCACTTTAGAAGAGTGAAAATTGGTGACTAGTTACTTGGTGGTTTTTCTCATATTGTGTTTCCACAATAAATCTGGTGTCTCTTGTGTTCACTTTATTTTTAGTTGCATGCATGAATTCTTGAAATGAAAGTAATAGTTTAATTTATCGAGTTATAGTAGTTGTTTAATGAGAAAAAGTAGTAACTAGATCATTAAGACATCTAAGGAATTTGTGGATTAATTTTTGTAAGCAACTAATTCACCCCCCTCTCAGTTACTCTATCTTTTATTCAAGCAATTGGTATAAGAGCTTTTGGTGCTTATAGGAAAAGATTTCAAGGATCTAAGCTAAAGATTAGGATCTCTTAAAAAAGTGAAATTTCAAGACTTAACAAAGACAACTTCTTAGCATGGCAAGGATTGATGAGGCTTCATCTGGCTTTCGTTGGTGATACAGGACTATAGTACCTTGATGAAAAATATGAAGAACCTTTTGGTACATTATCTGTTAATGATATTGCTGAAAAGAAGACTCACAATAACATGATGATAGAAATAGCATCTGCTCTAAGTTATGAAAAATTTGATGACATCAACGATTGTAAAAATGCCTTTGAAATGTTGAACAAGCTGAAAGAAAACTATGGAGGAGATGATAATGTAAGAAGAGCCAAAGTAGAAAGTTTAAGAGGACAATTTGATCAAATGAGGATGAGAGAGGATGAAAACATTGCAAAGTATGTTGAAAGAGTTAAAGCATGTGTTAGTGCAATCAAAGCATTTGAAAAAGATGTTAGTGAGGAGACAGTTATAAGTAGAGTTCTTAGAACTCTACTTCCCATTTATGCAATTAGAGTTTCTGCAATTCAAGAAAGGAGATGTGAGGAAAATCATAAAATAAATTTAGAGGCCATTGTTGGAAGATTGACTGCATTTTAGCTAGGCAACTATGACAACTATGTTCCAACTGCCAAGAATGTTGAATCAACATTTGAAGCCAAGTTTTCACTCAAAGAAAAAGAGAAAAAGATGAAGGAACCACAATCAGAAAGTAGTTCAGATAGTGATCTTGAAGTGGTTGAAGCTCTACTAGCAAGAAAATATTCAAGAGGAAAAAGAAAATACAAAGGTAAAGTTCCTCTAATCTATTTCTCTTGTGAAGAAATTGGAAAATGGAAAGAAAGACTTCAAATCATTCAAGGATAAAGGTAAGAAAACATGTTTTATGGCAGAAGATTCTAATAATTCTAATAATGAAGAAGAAGATGAAATTGTCTACATTGTTGTAAAAAATGAATCTGATAATGATGAGGAAACGACACTAATTTTTCATATGAGCAAAAATGATACATGGATCATAGATAGTGGTTGTTCTCATCACATGACTGGTGATAAGACTAAATTTGAATACTTTGAAAACTATGATGGTGGCAGTCTAAGACCAAGTAACTTGTGCATGATAATGCATATTGGGTAGAAGGACTAAAAAAAAAATTGTTGAGTGTGGCACAACTACTCAATAATGGATTCAAGGTAGAATTCATGGATGGAAAAGCAAGATTGCTAGATGGAAAAAGAAAGCTGATTGGATCTGTCACTCAAACAAAAGGTAACTTATTTTATCTTGAACTTGGTGAATGTTCATGTTTCATTTCTCAAATTGAAGAAAGTTGGTTATGGCATAGGAGGTTGTGTCATGTAAACTTTGACAACTTAATAAAGATTAGTAAATTTAGAAAAGTAAGAGGTATTCCTGATATAAAGAAACCTGAGATTGCTCTATGCAAGAATTGTCAAATTGGTAAAATGGGAAAGACTAGTTTTAAAAGAAAGAACTATCAGACTGAAGAAATTCTAGAAATTGTGCATACTAATTTTTGTTGACCTATTGGCATTGAAAGTTATACTAGTGAAAAATTCTTCATTATGTTTGTTGATGATTACTCAAGAATGATGATTTTCATGTACCTTAGAGAGAAATCAAAAGAATTTGAAATTTTCAAATGGTATTTGGCCAGAGTAGAAAAGGAAACAGGCAAAAGACTAAAATGCTTAAGGTTTGACAGAGGTGGTGAATTCATTTCACATGAGTTCAGTAACTTTTGCATTGAAAGAGGAATCAAAAGATAGGTTTTAGCACATAGAACTCCAGAAAAAAATGGAATAGCAAAAAGAAGGAACATATCTATAATGGATTGTGCAAGAACCTTATTAATTGAGAAAGGCATTGCTATCAAATAATGGAAGGAAGCTATCAACACTTCAGTTCATACCTTGAACTGAGTATAGCTTAAAAAGGACTCATTCAAAACACCCTATGAATTATGGTATGGCTACAAACCCAATGTAAGTTATCTAAAAGTATTTAGAAGCAAATGTTACATTTTGAAAGAATCTAGAAAAGGTAAATTTGATGTAAAAAGTGATGAAGGAATATTTTTGGGATACTCTTGCAAAAGCAAAGCATATAGATGTTTGAACTTATCTACTCACAAAGTCATAGAAAGTGCACATGTGAAAGTTGATGAGTTTGCAAAAAGAATGGAAGAAGAAAGAAAGAAGGAACCTAAAGAGTATAAAAGATTTGTTAACATTGTTCCTGATACAATACCAAGTATACCTATCAATCACAAATCCTCAACTCTCAAGTCTTCATTAATAGAGTCACAAGAAGTTCAAACCAAGTCAGCATCTACCGAGCTGCAAGAACCCAAGTTGCAAATAGAAGTTACCTAGTAAGCATCTATCGAACCAAAATTTGAGACACAAAAGGATAAAAATGCAAGTCATTCAAAAGGAAAGGAGCTCGTGTTAGCCAAGTATGTCAGAAAGCATCATGCACCAAATCGGATCATTGGTGATAAATCAGAAGGAACAATGACAAGAAGTAAGTTGAAAGGGACTTGTTTACTTGTTGATTTTGAACATAGAAATGTCAAAGATGCACTAGACAATAAAATTTGGATTGAATCTATGAATAAAGATATAGAATAGATAGAGAAAAAAAAAACATGGACTCTTGTACCTAGACCCAAAGACAAGAATATGATTAGAACAAAGTGGGTATTCAAAAATAAACTCAATAAAGATGGTAAGGTATCAAGGAACAAAGCTACACTAGTATGCAAAGGATACTCTCAAGAAGAAGGTGTAGACTATGGAGAAACTTTTGCTCCTGTTGTAAGATTGGAAGGTGTCAAACCCTTACTTGCATATGCTGCATACAAAGGATACAAAGTTTATCTGATGGATGTCAAGTCAACATTTCTCAATGGCATATTGGAGGAAGAGGTTTACATTGAGCAACTTGAAGGTTTTTTTGATTCAGACAAGAAGGACATGGTCTACAAATTGCATAAAGCATTATATGGTCTAAAGCAAGCCCCTAGAGCATGGTATGAAAGATTGCATAACTATCTTATTCAGATTGGTTTTCAAAGAACTAATGACAATAGCAATTTGTACATAAAGGAAGAACCATATAATAAGATTGTTTTGGTGAGATCAAATTTGAAATGTCAATGTTTGGTGAGATCAAATTCTTTTTTGGTCTTCAAATTCAAAAAAAATAAGAATGACATCTACATCACTCAATCTAAATACATCAAGGAGGTACTGAAAAAGTTTGGGATAGAAGATTGCAAACCTGTTGGGACTCTTATGTGTACTAGATTAAAACTCACCAAGGATGATGAATCAAAGGAAGTGGACCAGACATTGTATAGATCTATGATTGGAAAGTTGCAATATGTAGTGTACACAAGACCAGAAATTGCCCTTGTAGTAGGAATTGTAGCAAGATTCTCAGCAAAATCAAAAGAAAATCACATGATGGCAATCAAAAGGATCATGAGATACTTGAAAGGAACTAAAGAATATGGATTATGGTATAAACTTGGAGGAAAATTGGATTTAAAGGTGTTTACTGATGCAGATTGGGCATGAAATATTGGTGATAGAAAGAGCACAAGTGGAGGAGCTTTTTTTCTCAGAAAAAGGTTGGTTTCTTGAACAAGCAAAAAGTAGAATTGTACATCTCAATCCATAGCAAAAGCTGAATATGTTGCAGCAGCAATAAATTGCTCAAACATTGTGTGGTTTAAACAATTATTGAAAGGTATGAAGCAAGAAATCATAGAACCAGTTGTTATGTTTTGTGATAACACCAGTACAATTAACATCTCCAAGAATCCAGCGATGCATTAAAAAAAAAAACATATTGCCATAAAGTATCACTTTGTTAGAGAATTGGTGCAAGAAAAGGAAATAAGATTGGAATATGTGCATACAAAGGAACAAATTGTTGACATATTCACAAAGCCTTTACCTAAGGATGCATTCTTTTATCTAAGAGGTAAGTTAGGGGTCATTCCCCTATCTAAAGCTCACTAAAATATAGTTTTAGTGATGCATCAATAGGAATAGAATTGAAGATCTATCAGTTGATGCAACAAACCAATGGAGACATTGCATATGTATCAGTACATCAGGTACAATGCTATTTAGTTGCTTTGAGTTATCTTTGGCATATGTTGTCAAAGAGGGAGAATATATATTGTCATATTTTTCTGAAATTTGCAAATAATAAGTGTTTGTGTAAGAGGGAGAGATTATATGTAAGAGGGATTTTTTTCATTAAAAGACTTGTTTTCAAATTTCGTTCTTCTATGATATGTTGTGTTGCCATCAATGCCAAAGAGGGAGATTCTTGGATACAATTGTTCAATTGTGCGTTGTCTTTGATGTCACACAAATGTCATATCAGTCATCACATAGTGTCTACTGAGCTCAGAAGGTTAACAAGGCAATAGACAGTGTCTACCGAGCCCAAAAGGTTAGTAAAGATAGCTTGTAGTATCTACCGAGTAAACAACTAGTTATCAAGCCTTCAAGGTAATCAAAGAAATTTAGTTTTTACCGAGCTCACTCGGTAATCAAAGAAAACATGAAAAAATAAATTTTTACTAAGATCACTCGGTAGTCGAAGAAAAAATGACAGAAATAATTCTTACCGCGTTCACTCGATCATCAAAGGCAATTTGGTAAAAATAGTTCTTACCGAGTTAACTCGACAGCCAAAGGATTTTAAGATATTGTAATGTTAACCGAGTCAAGAAGGCTAACTCTGGAAATTCCTGGAAGCAGTATTTACTGAGCAAGGTTGCCCAGTAAAGGAAATTTATTTGTTTAAGAATAATATCTGTAGCTGATTGATGAATGGTTTATTGGTAAATGTAACATGTAAATGAACCGACTTGACAATTTGAATGGTATAAGTAAGAAGTCAAGTTGCGAATTCAAAGTTGTAGTATGTAGAGATATGAGAAGTTAATGTGATATGAAGACTGATAATTGTGGACGCAAATTTGAAGAATGATCAAAGATCATTGAGCAGCAACAAAGCCATATTTGATCAAGAAAGATCTAATGATGCTGAACAGAGACTTGTATCTAGCAAATTCAATTGTATCTTGTTCAGGTCAATTCATTGTTTCTTTTTAACCATTGTAGCAATGATTTCAAATATCTTAATAGAGTTGGTTTAACAACCATTTTGTAAATTTTCTAACAAGGTGATAGTTCAGTTGAATTGTTCTAAAGACCTCTAGCTAGACTACTCCTAACAAGGTGATTAAATCCTCTAACAGGGTCACACTTAATAGTGTGTATTGTAACTTTTAATAGGGTTGGCTCCTAATAGGACTCACTTCAAAAGAGTGAAAATTGGTGACTAGTTACTTGGTGGTTTTTCCCATATTGGATTTCCATGTTAAATCTGGTGTCTCTTGTGTTCACTTTATTTTTAGTTGCATGCATAAATGCTTGAAAAAGTAATAGTTTAATTTATAGAGTTACAGTAGTTTTTTACCAAGTAAAAGTAGTAACTAGATCATTAAGACATCTAAGGGATTCGTGGATTAATTTTTGTAAGTAACTGATTCACCCCCCTCTCAGTTATTCTATCTTTAATTCCAACAAATCTGAACCTATTAACAATAGATAAAACCTTTTTTTTCTTTTGATACTTATGCTATATCATAGGAATGAGTTAGCTACAAATCATAACCTATGAATCCATAAGCTAAGTGAGGGTTAATTCCTTTCATCCCACTAAAAAAAATGAAGAATTGAATTGATTTTGATTAAAAATATTTGTACGAATGACCTTCATCTCAGCTTTCATTTGATTTAGTGATCAGTGCCTTATCCATTACAACATAGAGTCATTACCAGTAGGATGACCTAACTTGATTGCATTAAAATTAAGTTTGTTAACTGAAATTCCCAAACTCCATTCTTACTATTATCGCCTCCATACACCTAGAAACCCTATCAAGTCATTAAAGCATTTACTTAACTCCTTGAGTTAAAAGCAAAAACAGATCTGATACACAATTCATGAACCTCATTATTTTTACCATTGACCATCTAATAAGAACAAGAGGGGAAAGTTTATGAAATTCAAATTCTATAGATGTAGAGAGTCGTTGAAACTTTATTTTTATGTCCTTTGAAATATCTTTTCTTTTCTCTACACTAGCACATATATCATTTTCTTTTTTGCATAAGAATGCAATTCTTTTTCCATACTGTACTGCTCCCAATTGTTTCTTGTTGTCCTTACAATGGCTTTGATGCTCACATGCCACCTCCTTTGCTCCCTTCCTTGCAACATCTTCCTTTGTAGCATGAATGTTTTAAAATCTATATTCATAACTTACCTTTGACCATGTCAACGAAGGTGTTCATAGTAGCAAATATGGAATGCATTGTCCTGAGAACGAGTGAAGGCATTGTGCATTGATGGAGCAAGAATAATTGTTCCTTGCTTTAGCCATGGCATAAAAATTTCCATATTGTTCATTTCAAGTGAGTTTCTCTCTTTTGATTCTCTTGGTTAGACCATAAAAACTTCAACATTTTATTGGGCTAGCTAGAAAGGCATGCCAAATCTTTCTCCCACTTGTACTGCTGGCTTCACCCTTGCTAACACCAATTCTAACTTAATATCCAAAAAAAATTTATCCTAAGACAAGAATAAAGGTTGCTTCCATTGCTCACCACAAAATTTCCTAATATTGAACTCATCTTTGACTTTCTTGCCTATGGGTTCTACAAATCCCCACTGTCGACTCCTTTAACTAGTGACGTCTTCAATTCCCAATTGTCCCATTCTTTAATCTGGTAGCCCTTTGAGGTAGAGGTGAGTCAACATTAATTTATCTCTTTAAGCTTCAAGTATGAATGAAAATTTCATTTTGTAAATTTATTTGCCTGGCATATTCTTTCTTTGGTGTGGTTAAAATCTGCATGTGATGTTATTTAGATGCCTCATAGGATCAAAGAGAAATCCATCCAACTTACATTCTATTAAAGCTTATGTAATTTGCAAGTAATGAGTATTCAAACACATCAAGAACATCTTTCTAGTATGAGAAAACCAAAATTTTAGCTTTTGGATTGAGACACTCTATCCACAAAATATGTCTAGTGATTGCCCCCATCTTTGTTCCAAATGAACCCAATATAATAATTGATGATTCAGATCTTTCTCTAGGATATATAAAATTCAAGTTTGAAATTACCACTTTAAATTCATCATGAGGACACATCACTTGAGCTTGTGCCACTAACAACAACCTTGCTGATGTGAACTTTTTCCTGATAGGCTTTGTATGACCCTTGAATTATCATTACATTCCACTTTATTAACACAATATATTTCAATCCATAAATATCCTAAAATCATGAGCAAAGCTAGATGAATTTAATCTTCCATCAGTTCCACACAAACTAATGAAATTGGTCAGCCCGAAAGTGAGTCTGGCTAAAAAAAAAAAATCATTTTCAAACACTTGAACATTTATACTAATGCACTAATTGCCTAATACTTATTCAAAAAAAATTCAACCACTAGAAACAATTTCAAAACTCATTTTACATATTTTTGCAAATTTTTTAACTTTTTGCTAGGAGGTCCTTTGACTATCCTTAAAAACTAATCCAAACACCTGATTGGGCTCTAGAATCAAACACACTGATTCTATGTTCTACATACTCTTACCCTATCAAATCTTGTCTCATGAAATTTTTTTAGTCAAAAGATATTGACTGTCAATGTTTCTCTTTCAGAATTGCCTGCAAGAAAACATGTCAAAAAACACTAAATCATGTTTGGAATCGGCTCTAAAAATAGGGAAAACAGATACTTAAAGGCATGAAAAATAGCGAATTGATTTATTTTTAGAGGACAACACAATGGTATAATCTATTCAATCTCACATATCATGAGTTCAAAGATATGACATCACGAATAGGGTAACTAACAAATCTGCATTTCTTGACACCACTAAAAGGTTACAAATTGCATTTGGAATCACATTTGAAAAGTGATCAAACAAACACGTCATAAGCTAAAAATTTAAACATAATAAGTCTCTAACCTCTAGAATGCAATGAAAAAGGAATTTTAGCATCTTTATTAGCTAGGTTAAAGTTATAACAAGTCAAACAGGCCTCCTAGAATTTTGAGCAATAACACAAATGCATGACAATAGTGAACAACCAACTTTGTGGGGTCTAAAACCTAATCAAACAAATTCAAAATGAGCTAAAAATTGGAACATAGGTTTTTTGATATGCATATTAAACATCCCCTAAGTGGTAAGTCATGAGACATTACTAGGTATGAGATATTCAATAGCAAACACAACCTCATATCGTTGTTCGACACTTAGGCAAAAATGCAAAATTGGACATTGCTCAAAATGAGACTTCATAGAATGGTTCGGAATGGAAATTTATAACCATGGAACACATAGATGCATTAAATGCAAGGTGCTAGAAAAATTAAAAACCTATTAGGCCTCACAAGTACACCTAGGTACATTTGAATTAAAAAGTGCTTATAGGGCTTGATTTCTTCAATGGTACTCAAAATTAGGGCTTCAATTTCAAGTCCCAACAATCCAATCAAATCATTACTTTATGATAAAGCCACACATAATGAAGGAAGACAAAGGCATTAGCGGATCAACCATCAAAAGATTAAGGGTGTGTATAGAGGTATGTTATATTACTAATGTCTTTTCATATAAGATATTTAAAATTACATATATAGTCAATAAGAGAATTATATAAAAATGTAAATGTTATCATGTTTATTAATAATGATTGAAAGAAATTTTAAATGAATTTCATCTTATAAAAGGAAAGATTGATCCAAGGATTTATAGTGTCAGTATGGGAGATTGAGCTCTAGTCTTCATCTGACTAACATGACTATGCTTACTAGATAACCTCTATAATATTAGTATTCCTAAATCTATATGATCTCCATTTGACTAGCATGACTGAGGGTTCTCTATCATGTTGGTATGTAGGATTGATGATCTCCACCTGATCAGAATTCTTAATTTTAAGGGATCTATATAATGTAGTATGTGAGATTAAGGATATCTATTAGACAAACATGCCTAAGATTACCATAATCTCTATAATCTTGGTATATGATATTAATATAATCTCCATCTAACTGACATGCCTAATATTGATATGCCAAAATATTATGATGATGTCAACATATGAATATTCAACCTTAAGGGGCGCACTCTAGAGAAGACGGTTAAATAACTAAGGGTTAGGAAACCTAATCTAGAGATATATTTAAGGTTGGGGTAAATTAGAAGGGTAGAAACGTATGTTTAAATCTTATTATTCTAAAATCTAATATCTAATTTTTAGGTATTTCTATTTGAATGTTTAGAATAAATGGTGGGTGGGGGGTAAATCAGTTATCCAAGCTCTAGATGTACCAATTGAACAAACAAACACTTAAACTACTTCATATCCTAACATTCCATAGCTTGGTCTCTATAGTCAATTCTTAGTTACATCAACTAGTAGTCTATAGTCCTAAATATAATAGACTTGTAGAATGTAAACATTAACAAATAAATCATGACAAATAACATCCACACAAGTTTGAACTAGGATTTAATGCGGAAACCCAATTTGGGAAAAACTACTAGTAACATGTCACCAATATTTTCACTCTTTTGAAGTGATATATATTAGGATACAATTGTATTAAAGGTTTACAAAAAAAACTATTAAATGTGAGCTTATTAAAGGATTTAATCACCCTATTAAAAGTGGCCTTGTTTGAGAACTTTAGAAGATTCCATTAGAATATCACCTTGATTAAAGGATTCACAGATAACCATCTGGTCAACCTTGATTAAAGGATTTCAAATATTCTTACAATGGTTAGAAAGTAATAGCAAATTTTGATCTATCAAGTACAACTCACTTGGCAAATATAGATTGCAGTTAGGCTCACAAGATGATTCATTATCTCACCTTCATTTTCATCTTAGTCTCTAATTCACTTGGAAACCCTTCAGGAAATCACTCTTCACCTCCACTCAACTCATCTCATCCTTTTGCTAAAGTTTATTAGTCAATAGTATCAACATCTACTCCAACCTTCAACTCTTGAAAGTAAGCCCTTATACTTCATTAATTAAGCAATTATGATCTTTTTCACTAAATCATCACCGCACATTTTAGGTTTAGGTTAGATTCATCAAATATTTCCATAATTACTTGTTTATTGTCCAAAATTCTCCTTGAATCTTTGTATAGAAACACCTAAACATGGTTTCCGTTGATTTAAATGTTTTAAGTCATCAACCCTTATCTTCATCAAACTTTCCATATTCTAAGAAATCAACTTACTTGGCTAGAAACTATGATTTCTCATAAACTATTAAAATGTTGTTCCTCAACCAATATGATGCTCTATGACTTGGAGATCACTAGGTTACTTAGTTGCTACTAAATTTATTGTTTGACACATATAATGTCACTTAGCCAATACTAATGCTCAGTCACCAGTGCTTCTATTTGGCACATACTATGGCTCAGTCTACACTCACATCACTTAGCATATACTTCAAGTCCCTTAATCTTTTGCTATGTTTCTCACTCAAGCCTATGTATTTGGTCTATCTTTCATTCTTTCTTCAAGTCTTTAGTGTAACTATCTTCTCCACTTGCAATATGATTTAAAAATCCCTTTATCTTGTTAGAGTCTAATGAATTAAGTGCCCATTTTTAGTTTCCTCTTCATAACTCAACCTTTCCTGTAGATACTTTTGTTGTGACCAATATTCTCTAATCCTATTCATCAATCATATATATATGAAAGTCAAATTAGATAGAAAACTATCTTACCAATAAAGTTTGACATCAATGACAACATAATAGTTGTTCCAATTGTAGTTTCCAACAATCTCCCTCTTTGGCATAGATGAAAACATGTATGATCTAACTCTCTCTATGTGTAGTATCAAATCTTCATTAATATCCTTAGTTTCATTCTAATTCAAATCCATATATAACTCATATAAGATATGAAATCTCTCTTTGATATATATCTTCTATTGTGTAAGATCTCCTTTTATTTTTATGGTATAATCTATCCCTCTTTCTTATAGTAATTTCTTTATAACATCTCTTCCTATTTGAGAACAATGGAAAATACATTTTAACTTATGCATCTCTTCCACATAGATATATTCATATCAATAAAAAATTATTCATTTTTCATCTATGTATGACTAAAACAACATTCTATCCTTCTTCCTCTTTACTACCTTAGGCAACTCCTAAAGTAGGATTATTTGTATCAATTTGTAAGATAGTTTGATAAGAACATTTGATGGAGAGCACCATCTTTTCTCAAGTAGCGTTGTCTAGGGGAATCACCCTAAGTTTACCTCTAGGATATTAATGAGCATCTTTCGGTAAAGGTTTAGTGAATATATTGATTTTTTTCTCTTTAGTGTTCACATACTCCAATTTTGGTTCTTTGTCTTCAACTAGCTCTCTTAAGTAATGATACTTGGTAGGAATATTCTTGGTCTTTGTTTGTATTACACGACTCTTTGTAAGTTAATAGCACTAGTATTATCAAAATAGATAACAACTGGAGTTGTGATCTCTTCATACCTTTTAACAATTGCTTGATCTATACTATATTTGAATAATTTACTACTACTTTCACATATTCAGCTTCAGTTGTTGATTGATAAATGCAATTTTGGCTCTTTCTTATCTAAGATATTAGTCTCTTTAATCGAAAGAATGCACCTCCATATGTGCTCTTCTTGTAATCAACACTTTCTGCTCAATCATAGTTAGTAAATACCTTTACTTCAAACTTATCATTCTTCTTCAAATAAAATCCATAGTCTTCTATTCCTTTCAAATATCTCAGTATCCTTTTCAGTACCATCATGTGGTTCTCCTTAGGACTTGCAAAACATCTTACAACTATCCCAACTTCTAATACAATATAAGGTCTACTGTGTTTAACATATTGTAGTTTTTGAATCATTGATCTATATAATGTCTTGTTCACATTAGTAGAATCATTATTCTTAGATAACTTGTGTCTAGTGAGCATAGCTGTACTAAGTGGTCTCGAATCTTCCATTCCAAAAGTCTTTAGAGTTTCCTTGATATACTTGATTGAGAAATTAAAATGCCTTGGTTCATTTGATATACTTGTAATCTAACATAGAAGTTTATTTTATCAAATATTGACATTTCAAATTCCATTTTTATTTCATCAAAAAATTATTTGCATAATTCTTCCTTGCCTCCAAATATGATTTCCTCAACAAAAATTTTAGACAACAATACCTCATTGTTCTTGCAAGTCTTCAATTACAAATTATTGTTATCATTTGTTCTTGCAAACCCAATCTTCACCAAATAGTTATTTAGTCTTTCATAATATACTCTAGGGGCTTGTTTCAAATCATATAAAGCTTTATGTAGCTTACACACAATATTCTTCTTGTTAGGGTTAAAAAATCCTCTAGAATACTTTTTGGTATACTTATTCTTCAAGTGTCCCATTCAGAAATGCTGATTGTAAGAAGAATATGCAAGTATTTCTGTGACTCTTACTACTCTTGCAATAGGGTAAAAAGTCTCCCCATATTCAATACCTTCTTCTTTTTCATATCCTTTGCAAACTAGTCTAGCATTATTCTTTGTGACTTCACCTTTTTCATTTAGCTTGTTCTCGAATACCCATTTTTCTCCAATAATATTTTTCTTTAGGTGTAGGTACCATAGTCCATGTTTTATTATTTTGAAATTTATCAATTTCTTCATTCATTTCTTGTATCTAATCCTTATTCTCTAAAGCATCTTTCATGGAGTTGGGCTCAAACTCACAAAGTAATCATGTATCACTTCAGAGTTTATTTCTTGTCATAAAACTAGATTCTTTATCTCCAATAATTTTCTCAGTTGCACGATGTCTTCTAACATATTTTTCTAGTACATGTTCTTTTCTTCTTTTTCTTCTACAAGATCATCTTGAAAAATTATTTCAAGCTCATTTTCTCTTTCTTCTTTAGGTTTTTTTTCATGTTCTACATGCTTGGCACTGTCTTTTTGATGTTCAATTCCTTTTTTCTATGACTCAACATCAATCTATTGTTGCTTGGAACCCACATTCTACTACTCAAAAACTATCTAGTGGAACTCAACATTCCTAATTTGTTGTTGATTTGTAGCCTTGATCACTAGTTTAGGTGCGGTGTTTGGAACACTATCATTCACATATATAAATGTACCATAGTCTTTAGGTTCTATCTTGAATTCAACTTCATCCTTTTCTATATACTCATCAACTTTCACATTCTCACTTTCCACAACTTTGTTAGTGTTATATCTTAAACAATTACAAGCTTCACTCTTAGTGGAATAATTTAGAAATATGCCTTCATCACTTTTAGCATCAAGTTTTCCATTTCTATTATATTTTAGCATGTAACATTTTCTTGCAAAAAAATTGAAATATTTTACATTAGGAGCATATCCATATCATAATTCAAAAGTTGTAGCATTTGTACCTTTCTTTATTTTCACTCTATTCAAAGTCTAAACTACTTTACTTACAACTTTTCTCCAATATTTTAGTTACACATTTATCTCTATCATCAATGTTCTATCATAGTCCATGATTGATCTATTTCTTCTTTCAACTATTCTCTTTTGAGGAGGGGTCTTAGTGTTAACATTCATTTTTTTATTCTTCTATCACTACATAATATGTTAAGTAACTCATTAGAAATGAACTCACCACCTCTGTCAGATCTTATGCATTTTAGAATCCACTGGTACATTATAGCTCAAATTACAACCTAAATTTTTAACCAACTTGGGCAGAGAGTTGTTCAATACCTTCTTTTTTAAGGCAAATTTTGACAAAATTTTGACCAACTTGGATTCATAATCAAAAAAAGAAAATTGTGATTCATTATTTCTTATTTTGTAGCATTTGTTTTTGGTAGCACTTTGCATGCAAGTGGGAGGTATTTGATGGCTATTTGATTTTCTCAGGAGCTATTTGATTGTGATTTGATTTTCAGTCTGCCCACACAAATCCGCAACTTGAAATTTGGAAAAAAGGTGTTTATTTGTTTTTTGGTCACATTTCACAGGAGGTACTAGAGGTCGGGTTTTGAAGGGATCTTGTACTAAATGATAGGCCTAGCTAGGGAGTTATTCTAGTAGGTATTTATAGAAGCAATTGTATGTTTATTTTAGAAATACATCTTGAATTATTTATCTAGGTGCTTCCTCTTTTCTAATCTTTAGTATGTGATATTTAAGTTTAGGTTGTGGCATTTATTGCTCAGATTTCGAAGGAAGAACCAATCCTTTTGTGTAGTGTCTTTGACTGTTTCACATTTAATGTACCAACTTGTGCTATTATTATTCTTGGTATTAGGGTAGAGAAAAAAAATGGAAGCATTCGAATCATAATCTTTGTTTCCTCCACTTTAGCCACCATTGAGACCTCTAAAAAATCATTTGCATTAGTTAAACTTTCTACCTTGTCCAAACATCTGCGAAAAAGAAATTGTTCTCAAATAAGGAATCTAGGGTAATGATTTATTTATTTAAATTAATATTTTACTTTCACTTAAAAAACACATTTCAAACTTTGACTTGTTTAAATCATTCATTTGATAGGTGGATCATACTTTTAAAAACCTAATTAATTTAAACACAAACAACCTAAATCTGGATGAGTCAGAGATTAGAGTGTGGTGTTTAAGCACAAACCAATATTTTAAATGCTCACACTTAAGATATCATTTCAGAGTGTACTATTTAAGCTTTTCCCAATCTCCAATTACATTCTCGTCAAAGATTAGAATGTAATACTAAGCCCAATGTAATGTTTCCAATTAGATTCTAGTCATTGTTGTAAACATAACAATATAAAAAATTACAAGACTATGAAATTAAGTTTGGTTAGCATCGGTGTTTTTAGTTGAATTAAACATAAGTACATTCTAATATTTTTTCATTTGAAGCGAGCATAATTTAACAATGAACTACCCAAAACTTAGAATGTGTTTCTTAAGATTGATCCAGTTTTTTCCATCACATCATTCTAGAGTGTTTTGTTTAAGCCTAACCCAACATCTCCAATTGCCTTATAATCAAAATAGGATATAATATGTTAATTCCAATTGTACTCTAATCACTAGTGTAAACATAAGAAAAAATATGTAATAGTATGCAAACCATACATAATATTATAACTATACATTATAAATAATATATATTTATAGACTCTTTAAACTTACCTCGAAGAAGAAGTATGATAAATAGGATATCTACCTTTAGCAACATATTCCTTGGAGTCAACCTCATAAAGCTTAGAAGGATCTAAAGGAGCTTTAACTTTATAGTTCCTAGCCACTCTTATAAATAGTCCAATAACTCTCTTCAAAGGAATTTAAAAGAAGAAGCATTGATCACAATGAATTTAGATGAAATGTATTAATCGAATCTAGAAATACCAAAGTACTTTTATCTCCCAATCCAATTCTCCATCTTTCAATAGATATTTTGTGTCTATGGATGTTGAGGTTCTCTATCTCCTAAAAGAAAAGCATGCACCATTTTATGCCTTTCAATCCAACTACAATTCAGCTACAATTAGGCTTCTTCTAATTTCTCCACCTTTTGCCAAATTACTATCTGAAAAAATCATCACACCTACTCATTTTTCTTAAAGATCCCACTTTGAATGTGAAGGAATCATTCAAAAGATTTATGTAGTTTAGAGTCTTCACATTCAAAAAAATTTGATTTTTAGTGGGTTCATTTGAAATCACTCAATTTCATGAGGACATAAAAAATCTATTAACATTTAGAGAAAAAATTAATGCTATTATATTTTGCACACATGCCTAATGAAATATTTGTGAAGATAACAAGTAAAAATATTTGAATATAGAGGGTTCATTTGAAATCATTCAATTTCATGAACACTAAAAACATCTATTACCATTTATACAAAAAGTAGTAAGAAAAGTTGCATGACAACTTTTTGACAATTTTGTTACTTTACAATATTTCCAAAAAAATGACTTCAAAAGCCTACCCAAACTTGATAAATTATGATAGAACACTAAAAAATGTAAAATTGAAGATTTTTGGTCAACTCATAGTGTTGACCAATGTTGGCTGACCTACAACTTGTCCATGGGCCTTGATACAACATGTAAGAAATTTTCTTAAAATGCATTCTAGGATGCTTGAGATTGAATTATTTCCATGTGTCTACTTGGACACCTATTAATCACCTAATCTATCTAAAATTTGATGTTTGACAATCTTTTTTAGGACCTTGGGTTCCTGCACCACTTCCAAGGTTTGGCTTTTTGTACATTAATAATATAAGAATTCTAATTTTTTGGCAGATTTAATAATTTTGAGTTTATTAGAACCTTGTCCAACTCTTCTCCTTCTCCATCTTACATTTCTACAAATTCTTTTTTTTTCTTCTGTGATTGGATTTTGGGAGGTGATACTTAGAATGAAATGTTTGGCTTCTTCTACCTTTTGTCCTTGCTTTCTTGCCAATTTTCTTAACAATAAATCTTTAACCACAAATAATGAAATTTAATGTAAGCAGACAATTTTTCATTGATTATAATATGGGTGAATTTGAGCAAGGTGGCCAAATTTTTCTTTCACAACCATATGTACAAATATAAACATTAAGTACAATATGTCCAATATTTTGGTAGACATACACATTAATTAGAGCAATTTTTTGTTTTAAAACCATATCTATACATATAAACATTGAGTAAATATACACATTAATTACACCAAATTTTTCTTTCAAAACCGTATGTGCAAATAAAAACACTAAGTACAACATGTACAATAATTTTGTAGATATATTTTCCTATGAAGAAAGACCATGCCTAGCAATATGAACCTAGAACTAAATAATGAGACAATTGATAGATTGTGGTCTCATGTTGGAATTATGATATATTTGTCATCAGTCACAACACTTATTTGATTGTGAATGTTTACCAAGCTACTCACCTAATCTATAGTTGATACCGAGCATTCCTTTGGAAACTGAGCATATGGGAAGATCAACAGTATTTACCGAGTTCACAGTAGTTACCGAGTAGAACAGTGTTCTCCAAGCAGTTAGTGATTACCAAGCTTCATAGTGTTTACCAATCAGATAGTGCTCATTGAGTCATCAAAAATCTTAGTGTTTATTGAGTAAAAAAGGTAAATGAAGGAATTAGTGTTTACTGAGTAAACAAGGTAAATGAAGGAATCAGTGTTTATCGAGTAAACAATGTAAATGAAGGAATCAGTGTTTACCAAGTAAACAAGGTAAATGAAGGAATCACTGTTTACCGAGTAAAACAAGGTAAATGAAGGAGTCAATGTTTATCGAGTAAACAAGGTAAATGAAGGAATCAGTGTTTACCGAGTAAACAAGGGAATCAATATTTACCAAGTAAAGAAGGTTATCAATGGATTCAGTTTCTACCGAGTGACACAACATTCATTGAGTCACCAATGGTTATCAAGTTCTGAGGTACTCAAAATGATTAGTATGGATTGTGCCTCTACTCTTACCGAGTGGATGACAATGCAGAGTATTGAAGTGGATGCCAAGTATCAGAAGGTCACTGAGTCAGTTAATGGAACCCAAGTTTTCTACCACCTAGCTAGCTCAGTAATGTTTGTTCACTTATGTTTTGGCCGACCTTTCCAGTGTAAATATTGGAATGGTATATATCATTTGAAATAATGAGATGCTAAGAACAATCAGAGTAGATAGTGATGTGTTACAATAATTTGAGAAAAAGAAAAGTGAATCACTAGCAGAATAGAGGAATACAGCAAGGTCAACATTGATGCAGAAAAGATATATTTGTCACATCAGGTGATCAGAGCACAAGGATCTTATCAGCAATCAGTTGCAATCAAATTCACTACTTCATTCTAACAGGTGAATCAGTTTTCTAAATCCTTTAACTAGGTAGACTTAACAGCCTTTTGTAAATCTCCTAACAGAGTACATACTTCGTTGTATTTTTGTAAATCCTTTAACAAGGTGGATCTAGCAATCCTATTTTCTCCTAACAGGGCAGATCATCAGAAGTGATCATTGTAAGCCTTAACCGGCCAACTTTATACTGCAGTATTGAAGTTTTGTGGGTATCATCCCCACCCCAGTTTTACTTTCTAATTGGAAGGTTGCTGGGTCACCAAATCTGTGTGTTCATGTGTTACAAATGTTTATCTTTTCATGCATACAATAGTTTAGATGGATGAATGGTAAAAATATTATTACGTAGAATAGAGTTAAAGTTTTAGAGTTACTGATTCACCCCTCCCCTCTCAGTAACCTTGTTAGTCTTGATTATTTCCAACAGTCTCATTTCTAAAGAAAAATTGATAAATGTAATTATCCTTACAAAAAGTGTAAAGTCTTAAATAATTGAAGAATATTAATCACAATAACGTAGAGTCATTGTAACCAACATGGTCACATTAAAGGGGACTACAATATTCATCAATTGGTGAATGTGGATTTCCAACTGGAGGAACATGGAGGTGTGAATATCCAAGGTAGGAATAACACTCTCATGGAAGAAGATGATAATGTGCTAGAGGACATGATTAAAGAAGATGGTATTGGAGTAGCTGATAAAGATGCTCATGATAATGGTACTAGCACATCTGATAGTGATGATGAAGATCACCTTGATATACCTATACTTAAGAAGGTATAGAAGCCACTATACTAGGGCTCCCAAACAACTAACATCTCTATGTTATAATGTTGTTGGTGAACTTGAATGTTATAAATGGTTTATCCAATGTAGCAATACCATGTATGCTAAGGTATGCCCCTTTTGTTATCATCAATGTTAGCATATCATTATGATTCATTATATTAACAATTAATATTTTTTGTTCTAGGTTGATAGATGTTTTTTTTTTACCACCATCAAATACACTACCTCATTTATACCAAGAATTATCTACCATTACTCTAATACATTAGGGGTCAATTTGTGACAGCAAGCAAATGTAATGTGTTTTTGGCTCTTTTTTTTTCAATTATAGCTCAACGATGTCGCAATTGTGACTCTAATAGGATATAAGAGAAAAAAGAAAAAGAAAAAGTTGCTCATTTATTATACAACATCACCTCATTTGATATTGAACCCATTCCACTACCAGACACAATGTCAACAGATGGATGGATGATTTAGGGCAAGTTTGAGGCGAGGCCATTTTCGGATTGAGTTGGCTTTGGCTTTGCTGGTGAAGGGGAGCAATGGAGCCACTAAAGAAGCAGACAGAGTGGAAAGCCTCCTAGGCCAACCCTCCATAGGTTTTGCTCAATTTTTCTCCGTAGGTCTTGTATTATTTTGTGAGTATCCACACTTCCTTTGTTTCATCTTTTGGCTTCTTTAAATGCCCTAGCAATCGACTTAGATTTGTACTGATTCTTTTGAAACACTTATCTTAGGTTAGAAATCTCTGGTCAATTTTTACCTCAATGTAGACTTGAAATTCTCTTGCAGCATTAGTGTTTAGTAGAACTGTTTTTTGGGTAGCATGGTGATGATAAGATGTCTAAAGATAAAGGTAAATATGTTGTTTTTCGTGAACACTTGATAGCAATGAAACAATCAAGCTTTAGAAAATGAATAATATCAAGGAAGGGCTATTAAAGGAAATTTTCTATCACACTGCAACTCCATAAACTTATGTCAAAGGAAATCTCAAATGAGATCTAAAAAATATTAGAGGAAAAAGCATCAATATAATGCCTAATTCACTAGATGATTAGGAATGTGATCTTTGCTATGCAGGATTAGAGTCTAGAGAGAACCACTTGTGAATTTTCAATTTAGCTATCTATAGAATTGATTATTCATATGGTTCCCTTAATATTGGAGAAACTATCCACTTTATTGCTCTCAAGAATAAAGAACATAATGCTGACATTACACATGAATACATAAACTAATATGCACTTTTAAGAATTATTTCAATACCAAATACCACATTGATTTAGAAGAAACCAAGTTTCTCCATAAGGAAGAATACTATTGCAAGTGGAAATTAAGAGGTATTGTTGAAATTAATAGGCATTTGCATAATCCCAATAGAGATGAATGGTGAGGTTTAAGTTACTCCTAGCAACTTATTGTAAATGCTCACAAATAAAGTTGTACACATTCATTGGTTTCTTCTTCCTCCCAATTTATTGCAATCTCTTGGCTTTTTTAATGTAATTTTTTTGTACTTATTAATGCACCTGACCTTAAAAACATCGTATCACACACTTATTTTTTCTTACAATGAACTCTGGCATCAACAATGTTAAAGATTTTACCTGTGATAGAAATCTTTATCTCTAATTTTTCTCTATGTATTGAAATTGAGATAATACCTATGGATTCTATTTATAGTTGGATATTTGAGATAATATTATATGAAGTGACATGTGTCATGCATTTGGAAATATGAAGAGACTTGTATTTGGAAATTGAAGAGAACATTGGTTGTGATATGAAGAGTCTCTCAATTATATATATGTGATTGCTTTGTCTATTGAAAGCATTGTACTTGAAAATTTTTATATCAATAAAAAATATATTTTCCTAGTGTGGTTGGGTCTTTCCCTTGAAGTCGAAGTGTTCTCCCAGAATAAATGTCTTGTGTCTTTTGTACCTTTTTTGTGTTCTTTGTTGTTGTTTATCCTTACTTATGGCCAAAACATTAACAATCAAGGGGAATGAGGAAATTTGTACCAAGATTATTTGGGAATGGAGAGATTTATGTTCCAAGCGTGAATCGGTAATGAAGGTCTAATACAACACACAATGTCTGAATCAACATTGGAATTAGTTAGTCTTACAAAATGGTTGATATTAGTTCTCCATGTTGATTGTGTCCTAGGTATAGTTGGTTCTGGTATAAGTCTATAAAGATAATACAAAAGATAAAGCAACTTAAGATGTGTCAAGCAATTGTTTTGTTAAGGGTCATAGTTATCCTTATTTAGGATTGCCATAAAATGATGAATAGAAAAATGCTTGATCTCTCCTTAGCAAATAAATCATATACCAATAATCTAAATGCATATAAATCCATTGAATGGAAGTCATCTTATGTAAACTAAACTTTTGTTTTGTTGCAAAATGTCCAAATAATTAATCAGATGCATATATGCAACAAATTGAATAAAAAATAATTGAGGTAAAAATTGAAAAAAGTAAATGAATGTAGAGCTCATAAGTATATTTCTAATTAAAGATAGAATGCTTCCATAATCCACATTGAATTATGTAGTAACTTTCTAGAATTTGATTGTGTAACATTATTTTTATAATTAACATTTAAAATCATACACCATGATCCAATTTCTGGTTGATTGAACTCTTTCATCTTGATGATGGATCATGGAGTATGATTTAGATGGTAGAAAGCATGTTTTGGAGCTAGAGGCTACTATCTCAGTAGTATGAGTAGCAAAGCAGCTAGGAGCCAAAAAACTTGATGTTGGGGGTGATTCAAAAATCATTGTAAATGCAATAATAAAAGGGACATGGTGGCTTAGCACTTGTAGAACTACATAGGTCAAATTAATGTAGAATTAGCTTCTCTGGATGACTCCAAATTATCACATTTGAGAAGACAAGGAAATAAAGAGGTCAACACCATGTCTGATTGGGCACTATCAACTTCATCCATTGTGATTATTTATTTCCTTTCTTTTATTTGCCACTACCAACTTCATCCATTTAATGAGGTATGCAGGCAATGATAGTGATGTGATGGGAGTTCTTGGCGATCCTTGTCAAAAGTGCCATGTAAGTACCATCAATTAGGTTGATAATGATTGAGAATTTTTTTCCTGTGTGTCCCCAGAATTGAATCCCTGATACAAGATGGATTTGGTAACCACATTGTTGTTTGAGAGGCTTTTTGCAATTGGAGTGATGGAAATTTCTTTCACTCTCACTAGCACCAAGCAACAAAATTCTTATCATGGGAAGAGTAAGAAGACTAGGGTTGATAAAATGTTCAATTTTATTGACAATAAATTAATGGATAGTGTTTTTCTTTTTTTGAGGGAGTTGTTCCACCAAGTTGAGAAATGTCACAAAACAAACACCAACATCCATTTGGTATGGGCTCTGCAATTGGACGATCATGGTATGGGCTCTGCAGTTGGGCATTGGGTGGAATGGAGGAGCTTTTTACAAAGTCCATTCCAAGAATTGGGGTAAATTTGGGTACAAAGAAGAGTGGATTGTGGAGGATTAAGGCACCAAGTACATGTCATTTTTGGTGGTTTGATGAAAGATTAAAAAATAAGAGGTTTATAGAGGCCAAAAGGGGATAGTTTACAATGAAAATGGTGGTAATGATCAAGTTCTTGGATGAAGATAGAGAGAGCTTTGTTTTTCACTTTGTGTCACATTTTTCATATCATTCAAAATCCTTGAACTCTCAAGAATCAGTCCTCATAAATTATTATGAGATTAATCTAGAATTTGAAGATTCTTGAACATAAACAACTTTGGTGAGAGAATGTTTTACAACTCATTAAAAGACGAGCTAAGAAATCGTAACTCTGCTAGTTCTCCAATCCAAATTGAGATACACTACTAAATTTTGTTTTGCAAGTCAAATACTTGAAGTTTTGTGCAATTTGCAATAGGAGGAGGAATAATAGCTTGCAATTTTTTCTTTACTCAAATTTAGTGTCTCAAGTAGAGGAAGATTCCCTAACTCTTCTAGTACCCCACCTTTGAAATAATTTTGAGTCAAATTCAAAATTCTCAATTGAGAACATCTGACTAGATTTGTAGGAGTGACATCACTTAGTGCATTCTTTGAAAAGTCCACAAATACTAAAATATTATTGGCAAGACATATAGATAGTGAAATAGAGCCAGTTAACAAGACAGTTGCAAATTTCGCTTCACTAGAAATATATTGAAGAGCCTCCATGTTTTACTTGTTGTAATCTTTGTAATATATTGCTACAAATTGCTAACTAGAGCTCCAAAACAATTTTTAGCAGAAAGAATATCAACAAACAACATTAATCATATTTAATTAACTAGATACACTCCTAAATTTTGTTTTGCAAGTCAAATACTTGAAGTTTTGTGCAATTTACAATAGGAGGAGGAATAATCGCTTGCAATTTTTTCTTTACTCAGATTTAGTGTCTCAAGTAGAGGAAGATTCCCTAACTCTTCTAGTACCCCACCTTTGAAATAATTTTGAGTCAAATTCAAAATTCTCAATTGAGAACATCTGACTAGATTTGTAGGAGTGACATCACTTAGTGCATTCTTTGAAAAGTCCACAAATACTAAAATATTATTGGCAAGACATATAGATAGTGAAATAGAGCCAGTTAACAGGATAGTTGCAAATTTCGCTTCACTAGAAATATATTGAAGAGCCTCCATGTTTTACTTGTTGTAATCTTTGTAATATATTGCTACAAATTGCTAACTAGAGCTCCAAAACAATTTTTAGCAGAAAGAATATCAACAAACAACATTAATCATATTTAATTCACTAGATACACTCCTAAATTTTGTTTTGCAAGTCAAATACTTGAAGTTTTGTGCAATTTGCAATAGGAGGAGGAATAATAGCTTGCAATTTTTTCTTTACTCAGATTTAGTGTCTCAAGTAGAGGAAGATTCCCTAACTCTTCTAGTACCCCACCTTTGAAATAATTTTGAGTCAAATTCAAAATTCTCAATTAAGAACATCTGACTAGATTTGTAAGAGTGACATCACTTAGTGCATTCTTTGAAAAGTCCACAAATACTAAAATATTATTGGCAAGACATATAGATAGTGAAATAGAGCTAGTTAACAAGACAGTTACAAATTTTGCTTCATTAGAAATATATTGAAGAGCCTCCATGTTTTACTTGTTGTAATCTTTGTAATATATTGCTACAGATTGCTAACCAGAGCTCCAAAACAATTTTTAGCAGAAAGAATATCAACAAACAACATTAATCATATTTAATTCACAAATAAGCTCTTATGTTTGCACTCTTGAAATACAAACTGTTAAGAAGATTCTATCAAGAATATGTATCTAGGGCAATTGAAATGTATTTTGAAATTCTCACATACATTCTACTCATTATCGAAATTATGCAAGAATTATATATTTTATTGTGTAGATCCACCAAATATTGGTCACCATTCAAAGTGATAAGAAGTTGCTTCTTGAATAAAATCTGATTGCGTAGAATTATGTTGATTGTTAACAAAATGTTATATCTTTAATATTCAATTGCAAGAATTTAGGGAAAACTGAAATCAAATGCAATATGTGAACAGTTAATTTTGAGAAATTTGGTCAATAAAATAAAGGAGAGGAAGAATCAGTTCAACCTATATAACAACTACTTCGAGGGACTTCTAACTATATGTAAGAAGTTAAATATAAAAATTCAAATACATCAGGACCAACATAAAACCTTCATGAATTCAACATTCAAAAAGATATTGGATAAAACTATCCATCAAAGTAAAACACTTGTAACTTGAGTTTAGGTGAAAGCACAACATTGCAATCATGTTGGCAAATCCAACTCCAAAACACAACCCCACTGACACTGCCCACCATTGATCCATCTCGTTTACATCTCCCTCTGCATCTGTCAATGCTGTGTTGTTCCTTTGTGTTTGGCCACCTATTTCACCCCCACCAGATCTCATTGCTCCATTTTCAATATGCCCCATGGATGTCCCTATCTAACTATATATTTTTTAATGGCATATAATAACTAATTTATGTGCATTTTGATGACTATGTTTGACTCATATAATTGTGATCTCTCTAGCACTATGATGTCATTTAATATGTCTTGCTAAAGCTTGTAAATTTTGTTCCTTTTTCCATGTCATGTAATATTTCTTGCCTTATCACTTATATGTTTTGAAATTGGTGTTAGGCCTTGTAGCTTATATAATTCGATTGCTGGAGAGCTTCTATAGCTAAACAAGAAGGTCGTTGCATGAGTTATAGCGTGCGTCGGGTATGAAAATTGTATATTTTTTAATCTAATGTATATTTTAACTAGACTTTTAGCTTATATGTTTTGAAATTTCTTTTAGTGGCTTAATGTTGTAAGGTCTCTTGAAATAAGACCTTCAAGCGGTTGGTCAAAGTTTTACAAATAATCTTATCCACAAATTTGCCTAGAGCAATTGACTGAATGTTATAAAAGGTGATTGGGTTAAATGTCTTAGGAATAAAGTCAAAGAAAGTATTTTTAAAATATTAAAGTATTTAGCTAGGTCTAAGAAGATTTGTGTACTTTTGACAGTTTTTCTTAGTTTGTGAAAGTGGTAGACAAAAGCTTTCATAGCCTAATTTTTGCTTTCTACGAAGAACGATCATGCCAGATAATATAAGTGAAGAACAAAATAGGGAAACAATCACTAGATTGTGGTCTAACTTGAAAAGAAAAGGTGATGGAAAATATTATTGTCCTTGTAAAATTTGTAAGGGCTTAAATTGTAGAAGACTGCTAATCAAAAAAGTTAAGAGACATTGTAGGGAGAATGGTCACATTGAAGGGGGCATGACTATAATCCATTGGTAAGTTGTTCTTTATATTATTTTAACAATTTATATACATATGAAATCACTTGATGATGAGTTGATTATCATGGTTTATTTATGTTGATCAATTTTATATAGGTTGATATTTTGAGGGAAGTACATGATATGAACCACAACAATCAGAGGAATATGGTTTTTGAAGTGAAGGAACATAGAGGTGTGAATATCCAAGGTGAAGATAATGATCCCATGGAAGATGATGATCACACACCAAAAAACACAATTGAACATGATGGTATAAATACATTGATCCATGACACATTTAGTCCAAGCATATCTGATCATGATGATGATGATAGCCTCAATGTACCTCTACTTGAGAAGGCATATGAGCCCCTATACAAAGACTCCCAAACAACTCTTTTATTTGATGTATTGTTGTTGTTGAACTTGAAGGTTCTGAATGGTTTATTCAACATAACAATGTCACGTATGTTAAGGTATGTCATATATGTCTTTATAGTTAACAAAGGGTGAATAATGTACCACTAATTTTTTTTATATTAACAACTTATATTTTTTGCTATAGATTGATAGTCAAGTTTCTGTTACCACCATCAAATATTCTACCTCACTCATATCGAGAATTATCTGCTATTATGAAAGATATTGGAATGGAGTATGAAGCAATACATGCTTGTCCCAATGATCATACTATATATTATAAAGAACATGAATTTGCAACACAATTCCCTGTATGTCATATGAGTAGATATCAAACAGATCAACTAACAAAAAAGGTGCCTCAAAAGGTTCTTCATTACATCCCCATTATTCCATGGTTGCGACAATTATTCAAGTGTAGTAGCTTGGCTCAATTTATGGATTATCATGCATGCAATAGAAGTCAAGATGACATTATTTGAATCCCTATGAATGGTTTGGAATTTATGCACATAGAGGAAAAGTGACAACACTTCACAGAAGAACCTCGTAATCTCAGGCTTTCATTGGCAATGGACGATGTCAATCCATTTGGAGAGATGAGATCTATTTACTCAGTGTGGCCTATTTTTGTTATCAACAATAACATTCCTATGTGGATGTCAATAAAGAGGGAGCACATTATGTTGGCAATGATTGTTCCAGGTATCTTATCATTTGATAGTTATTAATTTACATATACTTACAAATCTTGTAGTAAAACAATCACAATAATTATGTAATGTTACTATTCGTTCAAGTAGGTAAATATAAAGTAAAAGATATGAATGTATATATTGAGCCTCTTATCGACGAGTTGGTGGAGTTATGGAATGGTGTCACTACATAGTCTAGACCAATAAGACAAAGACAATTTCAATTTCATGCAATACTTGCATGGACAATACATGATGCCCCAGGGCTAACACATTTTTGTGGTATGTTATAGTGAATTCAATTTGTGCACAATAATTCTAATTATAAAAATCAACATATTTAATAATCCAATTATATTATTATCTTGTAGGTCTTCAAAAAAAGGGAAATTTCACATGTCTAGTTTTTGGTCCAAAGATGAAATCTCATCATTCAAAAAGTTTAGGAAAGCAGGTGTTCGATGAGTGTAGACACTTCCTCCATAGGAATCATAGGTATCAAAGTATAGAAAAACATCTTTTCAATGGGAAACAAGAGGCTACATCAAAGCCATGAAGAATGACACCTCACCTATGGAAGTTAGAATATAATAGAATTAATCATCGAGGTAATGTCATTCCACCTAATGGTTTATGTTTGTAATTTATATATTTCTATTGTGATTTTTGTGTATTAATTGTCGAATTGATGATCATGAAGGTCGTCAAGGCAGTACAGACAACTTTCCAAAGGGACTAAAAAGCTATCCCAGACAATTTAGTAGGTTGCCCTACTATGAACACTTACAAATTGTGCATTTTTTTGACACTATGCATATTGGAAAGAATATAATAGAGACATTGTGAAAAATATTGGATGGAAGGCGTGACAAAGAAAAAATTGTCAAAATTTGTAATGACATTCATGAATCCAATCATGCATTGAAGAATTTCATTCACTCAAATAGCAACAAAGATTAGATTAATATAAGTACCCTTCCTTGGTTATTAACGGAGTAGCAAAGTGATGCCATATAAGAAGTCATATGAAAAATTTCATTTTCGACAGGATTTACTGTGAACATAAACAATCTCATATAAAAAAAAAGTGAATATGGGCCAGGGCTCAAAACATATGATTGGCATACTTTCATCAAGGTAAGTTATGTTCTTCTGTATTTACAATATATTCATAAACTACATGTACTGTTCTTTATGTTATGTTAGAAAAAAATGAAATGATTGGTTTATAATTACTACAGTACGTGCTTCCTCTATCTTGCCTAGATCACTTCAACAATAACATCAAACAAGTGATATACGATCTTGGAAAATACATGAGGTAAGCAGTAATATCTATTCAACTTGTTGTATATATTTATTATATTTGTGATTTTTTTTTCTTGCTATATAATCTATTGTATATTATTTTGTAAAGTCTCGTATCTATATATTTTTTGTGACTTGAATCTCTTAATGTAGGTGGTTGTCATCTAAAGAAATCCATAAAAAAGATATAAACTATTGGAAGAGAAGAATTCCTCATTTACTGTGTGAAATGTAAAAGTGTCTACCTCCAACTTTTTTCAATGCACAGGAACACTACCTCATACACCTAGTTGAGGAGATTGAATTGTGTGGACCTGTACACACTAGGTCAATGTGGATGGTTGAGAGGCACTTGAAATATTTGAAGGCTTTAGTTTGAAAAAGAGCACATCCTAAGGGTTCTATGGTAGAGGGATATATGGTATACTAGACTATGGTGTACATTACTAAATATCTTCCTATGTTTGCATCAAATATCCATGTAGATCACATTTGGGATCTCGAGCCTTTTAAAAAATTAGAAGGGGAGTACTTCATGGGGAAAGGTACATTAATGAAGTGAGACATAATAAATTATAAGATGTTATTGTAATAAATTATTTCCTAATCTTCAAAATAAATTAGTTGTAAGCTATTTATTTATTTTTTGTACAGGTGCTTGAGAGTGGGATGCACTACATTTGTATATTGCAAACAATCTTGATTGGATGATGGTATGGATTGAACAATGTCAACATTCTACTCACACATTAACATGGGGAGGTGTATCTTCATTGGTTAAAGAAGCTCATCGTAATAGAGATTCCAATGTTATGCAAAGGGAAATAGATTTAGCATTTGGTTCAAGAGATTTCTAGGTATGTACAAATTTATTAATCACCCGTATGTTTATCAACTCATGATACAATAATTTTGACATGTTTCACATATTATTGCAGGTTAAACACCACAAGGCTATGTTCTGTAATGGTCAAAAATTTTATGTAAAAGTGTTGGATGACACGAAGAAAACTTGTGATTCAAGAATAACTGCAGTCTTTCAAGTGACTAATATTTCATCTAGAAATGACTTACATCCTTGGGAGTCTAAAAATTGATACTATGGCATATTGGATGATATACTTGAGTGTGACTTTAGTTTCTTCAAATTAGTACTCTTCATTGTCAAATGGTATAGGCTACGACTTGATCCAAATGATCCTGATAGAACTATTATTGAACATGATAATGGATTTACAATGGTTAATACAAGGTCATTTGAGCTAGTTGGGGATGAGCCTTATGTTCTTCCAAGCCAATGTGAGTAGGTATTTTACTCAAAGGTTCCACATAAATTGGGTTAGTCATTTTTTGTTAGACATGAACCGAGAGGAAGGCCAATAAAGTATAATGTTAGAGTAAATAATTAATATTTAATTATTTATTCTATTGCTTAAGCTTACTTAGGTCATGCATTTATTTAATATTTAATATTTAATGCATGTAGTGGTTAGTTGTTGACAACACGGGAGTTTGTTCCCTTCTAGTTGTCACACTTATCTTCTACCACCTTCCAGCTTGTTCTACAAGCTTCCATGAGCTCTTTATATTTGGGCTCTCTCTCATTGTAACAACAACATCACATTATTGTAAATACATTTCTTCTTGTGTTTGCATTATGATGGCTCTCATGTCCGTTTAGGGTTTTTTGCCCGTGCTCCATGCTCTTCCCTTCTATGGCTTCTCTTTGACAGGTTTCGCATGCAGGTGATCTTGGCGTCTTCGGAGTTGGCTTTCCTCAACTCCAACATGGTATCAGAGCCTTCCTGCTGCAGCTTCGTTGAAGAAGTTTTGAAGTTGTGATTTGAAGTCATAAACCCTAGTTTGTTTGTGCAATTTTTCTTCAAATAAGGGGATCAGCAATTTTTCGGAGCACTTTCAGCCCAAACGGACATCACCAATGGATCCGAAAGGCCGTTTGCAGTCAGGATTCATATAAAATTTGTCATTTTTGGTCACAGGGCAATTTTGGCAATTCTTTTGAGGCCTCCAGGGTCACTGCCGTACGGATCGTATGGACGCACGGCTTGAGAAAAATAAAAAAAAAATTATTTTGCAGCGCCACCACCGCGCCACCTGCGCGCAGCCCGCAGCGGCCGCAGCAGGCAGCACCGCCTGCGCTCCGCTGCAGCCCGGCCGCCTCCCGACCGCCGCTCTCCGCCAGCAGCTCCTCCGTGTTCGCCACCCTGCGGCCACCTCCTCCTGGCTTCGTTGCCCTGCAGCCGCCTCCGCCCACCAGCTGTGCAGACCACTCTATAGCCGCGTCAGCACCTTTCCAGCCAAAGCGGGGGTGACATGTGGCATGGGCGCCATGTGGCACCTTGCCACGTGGACCCGCCACGTCACTGGTGCAGAGGCACTTAAATTTCAAGAAGACAAAGATATAAAAGCTAGAGAAGCCATTTGTAATAAGTTGTCAAAGGAGGTCTTAATATGATAAATAATGTAAAAATATTTATTTAATTGGTGAATGGATCTATTGACATCCATCTAAATTCATTTGAGTCATAATGTTGGTCTAGGTTGGGTTTGTATGAAAGTTGTAACGTAAAAATGCATAAAGTGCATAAAATGTTGTCAAAAATGCAAAAGGGTTATAGTAATGTAATGGGTTAGTTTAAAAGGTGGTTTGGAAGTTATAACCAACCAAAAAATCTATAAAAATTTATGTAAGGTCGAACCAAAGCATTAATGAAAGGAATAGATACATTTTGAAGCAAATTTGGTAATATTCTGAGTTGTTATTTTGATTGGTTTTCAGTTTTAGTGTTGGTTCCAGGTCTTGTACGACCATGTACAGCCTGGAAACCAACTAAATTTTGTATATTTGGATAGAGAAGTGAATAATATTTCTTTTGGCTTTGGTTTGGATTTGTTTCATTTAGAAATGAAGAAGTTATGCAGGGTTTGGTAAAGCTTGTAAATTGCAGATTTGAGAATGCCCAACTACAGTCAGATTGAAACGTTTGGTACAGGAATATTTTGGAAAATAAAGACCTCTAAAAATATTAATTGGAAAGATACATGAATTAACTTTCATTTCCTTTTGGTTTGGGTTTTGTTTATATAGATTTGTGAAAGTTATGAAGATTTGAGTGAAAATTGGTTTTTAAATGCCTTCAATGGTGTTGCAGGCAAAGATTTGTGCTTATAGATTGATTTATGTATTGGATGAATTAATGGCTTAAGGATTTGGAAACTAGACTCACAAATGGATTATGTGGAATTGGTTTGGGGTTATTTGAATTTGTTTTGTGAACGTTATGTGATGCCCTAGGCAGGGTTACCAGTTTTGTTTTTGGTTTATGACAGAAAATATGGGTCTTGGTTCAGAGTACATAATTTATAATCTTCTTATTGGATTGGTCTCAGATTTGGATATGTTTTAGAATTACTAATTTGGAACAATTCCTCCAAATATTTTTTTAAGAAAATATTAATAATTGAAGTTATGAACAATACAATCAGACATCGCAATCTGATTGTGTGAGTGAAGATGTTGTCTTTATCGGTGTATAATGTCAGGGTTCTTTGTTGTAATCTTTGAGATGTTCTTGGTTCCTTGAGGGTGTACCAGCCTATTGTGAATCCCTTGAGTTGAACTAAGATTCCTTGAAGATAAATACAGAGGGCTCTGCATCAGATTTCGATCCGAAAGAAGCGCCGGAAAGCTGGTTCTGAGATGGAGATTTTGGTGCAGGTATTTTTGAGTTTTGAAGCTTTTTTATTTCTCATTTTTTTAGTTAAAGTCCGAAGTTCTATTTTTGACTCCGGCATGCATATCTTTTGCGTCCCATGTCAATTTTTTGAAAACTTTATATTTCTGGAAAGCTGGTTCTGTGTACTTTTCAGAAAAGTAGTCCTTTTTCTTCATTTTTGGCCTCTGCTCTTTCTATCATAGTTTTGGCATTTTTTCTCTATGGTGGATATTTTGAGTGTTTTAGGCCCGAGGATCATTTTCTTGGGATGGTTTGCTCTTTTTTTCGGCTATACTTTCTTTTGGTTTAGCTCTTTTTCAGTTCTGATCATTGTAGCTATCATTTTGAAGCACTTTTTATTCTCGCACTGAGATAAATTGTCACTTTTGTATTTCGGGAGTCATGAACGTTGTTTTGAGTCAGCTGTGCATGCACTATTTCATAAAGCACCATGGGGTGGATTATTTGTTTGCTATTTTAGGCATTCTCCCTTTGTCAAGTGAGTGTCCCTTCCATGACATTAGCCCCATGCAGAGTCAGTTAGACCGTGTCTTTATCGGTGTCTGTACCTCTTTCCCTCTCTCCTCGTTCTTGGTTTGTTTGCAGGAGATTTTGGCTCACCTTCTCAGTTGCCTATCATCACACCCCGTCTACATTAAGGGGGGGTTATGTTGTTGTTCTAATGCATCCGTGGTTCGATGGTTCGATAGTGTGAACTATGTATTCAGTGGTTGATCCTATATACAAGGCGATTGCAGTGGTTGGCTACCTATGCATTTCGGTGAGATGGATCATCTACCATATAGACATGCTCAGTTCGTGCCTTCTTCTTCCATGGAGGTTTCTTCAGATCAGCAGTTTGGCAGATTTGCGGCTTCTTCATGCTTCAGTGATGCTGCTTCTTCATGATCACTCTTTGTTCCTATTTTAGGGGACAATTTCCCTAGTTGGAGACTTCTTCAGCTCTTCACTGGGTTCTTACCTCTTTTTGGGGGAGGGTTTTTCCCATGTGGTTTTCTCTCTTTCCTCGCTTACAGAGGTTGCATTCTTCTTGCATTGTACTTGGGTACCTAACATGGCCTCGTTGCCGGGACCCATTATGCATTTCATCTTTGTTTTGTGAGCTTAAGGCATTTCCCTAAGTTGCACTTAAGGGGGGGTGTTAGAGTAAATAATTAATATTTAATTATTTATTCTATTGCTTAAGCTTACTTAGGTCATGCATTTATTTAATATTTCATATTTAATGCATGTAGTGGTTAGTTGTTGACAACACGGGAGTTTGTTCCCTTCTAGTTGTCACACTTATCTTCTACCACCTTCCAGCTTGTTCTACAAGCTTCCATGAGCTCTTTATATTCGGGCTCTCTCTCATTGTAACAACAACATCACATTATTGTAAATACATTTCTTCTTGTGTTTGCATTATGATGGCTCTCATGTCCGTTTAGGGTTTTTTGCCCGTGCTCCATGCTCTTCCCTTCTATGGCTTCTCTTTGACAGGTTTCGCATGCAGGTGATCTTGGCATCTTCAGAGTTGGCTTTCCTCAACTCCAACATATAATGCGATGGAAAAAGAAGATATCAAAGAAGTAGAAGATGAAGTAGATGGTGATCACGATTGACAGTTATTGGATGATGTTCCTGACACAAATTTTCATGAAGAAGAAGAAGAAGATGATGATGATGATGAAGATGATGTTGATGTTGATGATGTTGATTTTGATGATGATGACAATGATGACAATGATGACAACGACGACAACAATGATGATGGCAAGGATGATGATGATGACGACGATGAGGATGATGATGAGGATGATGATGATGATGATGACAACAAGGATGATGATGATGAAATTTAGAGGTATGTCATCAATCCTTAATCTATTTAATATTCATTTCTTGATAGAAATATATTTGTCTTTTATGGTTACATAGTTTATTCATTTTCTATTTAAAAGCTACAAGTTTCAACTAAAAATAGAATACTACTAATATAAATTAACTATTAATCTAAATTAATTAAATAAAACTATTTAAAACACATTGATGCATGAATGTATTGAACCTTATTTTCTTTCAGGTCAAAAGCATTTTTAAGTGTTTAGTTTAGAAAAGGGAATTCATTAAATATCTATAAAAGGGAGTTGTACCTAGAATAAAATTCATAGCAAAAATATAATATAAGTTCTTACCCAATTTTTCAGTTAATAATTTTGCCTCTATAGGTGATGCAGAGACCCTAGGTGGACTTGCAATCATTCATAACAAGAGGGACTTCCATAGTGTTCTCACAACACCAACCAAGCATCTTCATAAGATCCCTCTCCTTGATCCAAGCCAACTCCATAACCTATCAGAGTGGACACCAAATCCTTATGCCACCATAGGTTCTACATCTTTGGAATAATCCCATGAATGTCCCTCAATCCATCCAATGAATTCATCCAAGCAATCTAATCAACAAACTATCAAATGCTCACAATGCCTCAATAGGCGCCAAACTTGACTTCACCTTAACTAGGTGTTTCCTCCACCTCTACACACATCAAAAAACTTCAAATAGCATTTCCCCAAGGTGACTAATCCCAAAACTCATCAGCTGATACAAAAACTCAATTTTAGCCCTTCACTAGGCCTACTTCCCTAGTAGGCTTATAATGTGAGCCTGATTTAAGTGTTATATTGTGTACCTTTTAATTTTTTTAATTTTAATGTGATGCTTATGATTATGATGTGATTATGCTCATGATAATTGAATTACATTTGTAGGAAACTGAACCCCTTTCAGGAGCATCCCGCACAGTCTCATGGATTGATAGGTATAAGTCAATACTCCTTATAGATAGTCTATTTAATACACTTATCAATAGTAAGATTGATGTCTTCTAAGATCTCTCCCATTTTTAGGTACCAGTGAATAGGTATTTTTCAAAAGTGTCTTCCTCAAGTGAGGGAAATATAGGAATAGAAGAGGAAAGTGAGACATACAATTTATCTAGAATAGGGAGATTAACTAGAGGTCAAAGGACTACAAATAAATTCAATAAATGCATGAAATGTTTCTTGCTCAAGGGGGGTCATGTTCTTATGATGATGAGATGAAAGGCGACATCGAGGTGCCCTTGAGGTACCAACATCTATAGAAACATTGGGTACCCAAGGAACTTCCTCCAATAAACACTGATTTTTTTGTTAGCGAGAAGATATATCGCATAGCACCATCATCATTACATGGTTTGGGCCTATTTTCTATGGATGGCATAAAGGTGTCTTACAACAAAGTTTTTGAATTGATGGAGTATGTTGGACCATGTTACGATTACAAAATTTGGATGCATATTGTTCAATATAAACAAAGTATGCGTAGGTATGCCCTCTTGGAAAATTATATACAATAGAAAGACAATAATCAAAGTAAAAGTGTGGCTATATACATTGATGGAAGTCCAAAAGAAATAGGGAATATTGTGGGTTTTATAAATAGTACATGACCTGGGTCAACTATAAAGAAACCCAATTGCATATTTGAGGCCTGCGAGGGAAATCGTGTATTCATTTGTGTGATAAAATCAATATGTGTAGCTGAAGAGCTTCTTCTTGATTACAATTTAAACCGCATAGATACAAACAAGGCTACTATCATGGGGGTAGTACATATTACTAAACCAACTTCCAATCAATGACTCCAACATGCCATTTAGTCAATAAAATTTTGGCTAACATTTTTATACATGATCTTTGACACAGGGGCACAATATGGAGCAACCACCCGGAGGGGATGCTGGCGATGTTCTCGGCTCATCTACACATGAGCAGGTAAAACTCATTGTAATTGTGCAAACTAGATAGAAGCAAAATGTTATTTTTTTAATGTTGTTTTCTTCATTGTTTTGGAGTAATTTTGATAATACTAATACTATTCTTGTCACAGAGGGCTAGTGGTCAGAGGGAGGGAAAGGAACCTGTAGTCCCTTAGCAGCCCCCCTATGAGGAGGACCCTTTCTATAATGATTTATTAGACACCGATGACTTGATCAGTTCAATTAAAAAGGTGGTAAAGAAAATTGGTAGAGAAATTATATGTTTGGCAACAGTAAAGCCTACTACTTAGGAAATAAAAGATAGGGGATTTGAATTTTTGTACACCTTTAAAACCTTAAAAGTAATGAAATTTTTAATTATAACAAGATTTCAATAATGGTTTTTATGTTATGCTCTTTTATGGCATTAATTAAAATATGGATGCGTTGTCTTTACATAGTTTTTTGCGTGATTTTGACCCCCATTCCCATGATGAGGGTGTTGCAGGTGGTTTAGGTAGATCGCATGTTCCATTCCCCACTTGTGTTTTCCACTAAATATATATAGGAATGATCATAATCATTGACAATACATGCTCGAACAATCCTTTTTTTTGATGCTCTAACAATCTTGTCCATGATAGTCCACACATTCTATATTTATGCATGCTCTAACAATTTTATTATTCAGCTTCAAATCAATTGTATCCTATGATGACAGCGCCTCCATCCAAGACAACCACAAATCTCTTTCTGACTGCTGAGTCAACAACACATAGCTTATAGGCATTGACTATTGCACCATCTATTGGTACACAAATCCCTCTTTTTCTCTCTTATGACAGCAACAAACAATTTTTTTTTTACAACTTTTTAACATTAATTATCATTTTTTCTTTTATACTTCATAACAAAGACTTATGAAACTTATGAAATTTTTTGCAATAGGAGTTGTAGCATCATTTCTTGGATGTTCCTATGTTCCTAGTACATGAACGGTGAAGGATGTCATATTGATCATCAGCAACGATGAAGGCATTCCATTAAAAGTAGCCAAAGTTCCAAGTACTTTAAAGTTATTATTATTCTATAGTGATATAATAGTAATTTAGTTTTTGATCACTCTTCATCGACTAATGATCCCATGATTATTTTGTAGGGAATGATGTTTTTTGGAGAAAACATGGCGATGAGTGTTTGCAAATATTTGGGCCCACCCTGCGTACCTGGTGGAACATCATATCCTAACTAAAACCCCAAACCACTATTTTGATTTCATATCATTACTAGAATAATTTTCCTTTTCATCCATTTCTTGAACTATATTAAAGGTAGCTTCACTTCATTTATGAGTCTAACATGTTTTTTTTTTACTTAAAAGGTGGAATAGCCAAGACAAACCATTCAAGGATGATCTTATAGAGAGCATGACCCAACTCTTTCGATCTTGTGCATTCGAGAAAAACAAGATCCTTGAAAAAGTTGGTTTATGTTTGAAGTATATTAGGGACTAGTATAGAAAAAAATTATAGGATAACCCCAGGTACAAGCATCTACCCTATGTTCCTAAGGCTGAATGGTAGGCTCTGATTTTGGATGGAAAGTATAAAGCTGACAAGAAAAATAATATTACACTAGTAGAGAGTACAACAAGGTATGTAATACTATTGAGAATGTAATTATGTACTAATAAACCTCTATATTTATACTATCTAACATATTTCAAACTTTTCATAGATTGTCTGACACATCAAAGGCAACAAAGGCAAGACTAGAAAAGCACATGACACACAAGCTTGGCTCTGGTGGTTTTTCAAAACTTCAAGCACGAGTTGTAAGTATGAGTAAATGAAAAATTGTATCAAATTTTTTATATAATATGATGGGAAATTCTAGGATTGACTAGCTTGTCTATACTCCTAATCCTCAACTTGGATCTTAGTGTTCCTCCACACCAATATATGATGCAGAGTAACATGCTTTGGAAGAACCAACAAAATCCTAGCACCTTCGAACAACAAAGCAATTCAAGTTATCACCCCAATCCTCTATTCTCCACAAGAACATTCAAGGCTTGATTCACATTCAAACAAGGAACTAATATGTTGTTACAACTACTCCTTTAATTCATGGACCCAACTCATCACATAAGGCTGCATACTAGTTACTTCTCCCTTGTACCATTCAAGGCCTCATACACCCAACCTTGACACCAAGTGTTTTGGACAACTCCAACCATCTAACATAAATGGAAACCAAAAAAAACATTAACACAACCCAAAAAAAATTAGGTCTAAGGAAAACTTGTTGTTACTAGTCATAGGCTAGATTACAACACTTGACCTTTATTCTACACACCCAACCAAGAGTACAATTGGATCCTCTAGGAAACCCAAACACCAAAGATAGTTTAGAATAACTCCAACATGACCAAAATAAGGTGTAACAAGGGTTGGAAACCCTGCTAACTATTTACCATTTCCTTTTGTTATTTTAACTACCCTCCATTGGTTGATGAAACAATGCAAGTAAAATTCACCATACCATGCAAAAATGTAGGGCTCAGAGTTCAAGAGATGCCTCACAAAAGAGGATAAGAGAATTGGCTTCCAACAAGGCTATAGAGCCGTGGTTGAATGGCTACGAGCTAAAATTAGTGTGGAAGGTTCTAATAATGATACATTTGAGCCATAGGTAAATAAGCTAAATGAAATTTATTTCAAATTGAATACTTTACCAATTAGTCTATTTGATGTTGAGTTCCAATATAAAGTGAGTATATCTATTTTAAGAAAGCAATGATAACAAGGATGTTGGAATGCAACCTGACAATCCTTCTACACAATCTGTGGATGCTGAAGGTTTGCATGATGTGCATCCCAGTGGTGGAGGTATACATTTTCTATTAAATTTTTTATATGTAATTGCAATTGGTGTTTGGACTAAAGCAACATTTTGTATAGTAGTTGTAGAGGATCGAGGGGTCGATGTTCATGAGTGTGTTGACATCGAGTCCAGACAAAATAATGTGGTCAAATCAGGTAAAGAGCGCCATAGTTATGTTATTTAAAATAATTAAATACTTGTAGTAATTATAATAAATTATTTTTAATTTAACTCTTTTATTTGTCATTGCAGAGGACCCTCCTTTGCAATAGCATAGGAACTTGAGATAATCAAGAATAGAGAACAGAACAACTAATGAGGAGGGAATTGATGATGACACTAATGCTCCTCTTAGAGCTTCAATAGAAAAAAGAAATAGAAAGAAAAAAAAGAAATGATTGTCATATACATACCTTAATTGATAATGACTGAATTTTATGTCTCAATGAATTTAATTATGTGCTAATGAATGCTCATGAATTATGTGTTAATGCAGAATATTGATGAATGTTGCATGTTAATGAATCTAATGTGTTAATGAATGTTATCATGTGATATTGATTGAATGTTACATTGTATTAATGGTTGAAAGAATGAATGAATATTAGATGTTAATGGGGAATGTAGAGTGATGTTAGGGGGAGGGGGGTGGGGCCAAATGAGCTTCCACCTTCACATGGTTTGCCCTATTTAGTAGATAATATTAAACTATTCTCAAAAAAAAGTGAAGCTCAATAAGATACTAAATATTTCTCTATTTTGTCCTATGTTTAGAGTGTTGTCCTATGCATCTAAGGCTTCATGCTTTGAACTATCATGAAGTTCTAAAATTGTAGCTTTTTTATTGCATCCTTGGATCTTAGCACTATCTTGGGATTGTGTTATCACCAATGATATGATTATCATAATTAACTAGGGAAACAATGAGTCCCTAGGTTTCATTGGAGCTCATGGAACAATAGAAAGGCAATGAGAGTATAGATACTTGTGATGACACTTCAAAAAACCTTTTCATGTCTACCCTGCATTATCATCAACTTATGATTGATGCATGTGTACAAGTTCTTAAAATTTATAGTACAATTTCCTCACTATCATGATTAGCCTCCCTTTTCCAGATGATACCTAACTCAACAAGTGAGAGGGGAAAAAGATTGACCAGCATCCACCTCATGCCAATAGATTGTAGTTAGACAAAGTCAGAATCAAAAGATCATAATTCAAGTCAATAGAAATAATTAAAATATTGCCTGTCTATGATTTGCAAAACACAATCAATTTTACCAATCTTATTTATAAATTATTCGAATAGGAGGACCTATGGAAAAGATTTAGACTAACAAGATATCAAGTCATGGATATTCATAAAATAATAAAATACTAATTGATATAAATTTTTATTTAGTGTCATCACATTTAGTTCATTGTATCAAAACATCAAATGCACATAGATAAATAGTTAATTAATAATCAAATTTTTTATTCACATAATGAGTTAATAAAATGGGTTGTGAAAAATAATATAGAATGCTCTTGGAATGTGGAAAAGACAAGAAAGCTTATGAATAATATAATCAGGGCCACAAATGTCATACTTAGCGTCTCACCTCATTGTAAGTGAGCCTAAATTAGAGGGTTCAATCTTCAAAAAAAATTGCAAACCTTACTTTGATTTCCACTTTTTTATATCATGGATTGTTTAAGCAGTATACAAATCTAGTCCTAATGTCATTATTGTTTTTTCTTGTGAAGGTATATGGGCAGGTATGAAAACTGTGCGCTATTTTGATGGGAAAACTTATGAATGGGTGGGAACAAGTCGACATCACAGTATTATGGGTAAGGTAAGTATTATCTTCATGCTCAATTTTCCTTATCCAAGTAGAAAATTATACTATTTTAAAAAATTTCTATAGTGGCAGTAAGGGCAGGTATGGGAAAATGCTTACTACCACTGTAGATGAGGTAAGAACTTCTTAACTATAGACTAGTAGCAAGTGAACTCTTTAAATTCCATCATTTTAAAAAAATCAATAAAAGAAAAAGGCAATTGCAAAAATGGGATTTTTTGAAAAAATGTGCAACTGCTGAAGTAATTATGAAATCTTACAAAAGACATGTAAATTGTATGATCCAGAGTCCAGACTATCGAAGCATAACAAGGCACATGAATTGTCTTGTCTAGACTATTAAAGTAACGTGTTCTTCTATAATATCCAATTACAAGATAGTTAAGCATGGGCATTCAAATGGACTACCCAATGTTTTTTAAATGAGACTAACCTCTCTCATCTGATGCTTGTCATAAATAGATAGATCATTGAAGGAATGATCAATTGGGAAATTCCTACAGACCTGACTAATTAAATATATTTATATTGTGTACATGATTTACTCACACATTTGCCTCAACTAGAGAATGAAATATGTGTTCCAAGGTTTAATTCACCTTCAAAATTTGTCCCTCATTCTTATAGAAAAGGAAAAGAATATTGAAAATAAGAATACAAAGGAGAAAAGAGAACAAATTTTCAGTATTGCAGTTTCTTAGGAAGTCATTAAACTTATCAAGAAAATTTGAAGAATTTAATGTTAAAGCTGAAGGATTCTTTTAGTGTTAAAATTTGCCTGCCTGCAAGCAAAGCTGAATAACTTAAAGAAGAAAACTAAAAGTAAATTAACAAGCCAATTCTAGAGTTGAAGACACTAAACCTTTTCAACTGGCAACTGCCACTAACTATGCTATTATTTATCATTTTATTTATGGTCATGACTTGTATGTAATGGAAGTATCTCTCAGGAATGAGTGTTGTGTGATCACTCATGATGCCTAGTTCTATTGTTTTGAAGGAGCCCTAAAGATAATTAGTACCCAGATTGCTAGTTGATCTGGTTAGATAGATGTAAACACAAATATGGTAAATCTAGTATTTAGAAAAACCAAAGAAGAGGTCAGAGATAGATGTAATAGAAGTATGGTAAATCTGATTTTCAAAATGGCATTTCTCTTTAAAAACATTCTAATTGTAACATACAATGAATTTTTTTGTTAAAATGTCTTCTCTTGACGTAGAATGTCTATATCAAAAAATGTGAGGTAATTCATATAGATTTGAATAGGTTCAAAGTAATGCAAATACTAATCATTATTCTATCTGTAACTTTTCCTCCTACATTTACATTTCCTTGTTTCTTGATTTTTATTTATATATTTGTATTTTTCTACTCCTATTGTGGTCCAAAATTTCCTATCAAACCTATCTTTGTTTCTCATGTTTTTCCTTTTGAGCTTACTTCATTAGTAATTGAAATTATTGAAATGACAATGCATATACAACGCTTACTTCATTAGCAATTGAAATTATTAAAATGGACTCTAGTCATAACTTCAAGGTAAGCTTCCTTGTAGCATGGGGGTTTCCAAAGCCTAAAATTAAAAACAAGTTGAGTACATCAACATTCTTAACAATAGTATCTCACCAACTATGAGAATTTACCAAAGGAACCATTTGTTCAAGCTACCCTATTTTTGCTAGTGGCTCCTTGCAAATCAATCTCAGGAAATCAAATATGTTGATCACACCGTCTTATATAACTTGCATAAACTTTTAAATCTTTATTTCAACGATTTATTGATGAAATTTTTTATTTACAGTCATTAGCTTGTGGATTAGATTGTATTTATATTTTTAATATTAACGTTTTGAATCACATTCAGTGATCTCTCTTTCATTCTAATGATAGGTTATTGTAATTCAAAAACTAATCGTTTTAATTGTAATGAGTAATGATAAAGACACAAAGACAATCTAATTAAGAAACTAATCATTGTAATTGTAATTATAATGGATTGTGGAAATCTAATATTTCTAAAAGATTCCATATCATCATATTCAGCCCATACAGAAAAATAATTATATGTTGTTTCAATCTTAACAATTTTATAATTAATTTTTATAAATGTAGACAGGGTTGTCCACCTGCGGAGCGGTTCTCTAGTTGGGTACAGGAACATCAAAATCTAGAGGGGGTGGCTTTTGGAAGGGATGGTGAGATTTTGAAAGGAACACTTAGATTATTTGTTTTTTAGGGCTCCCTTCATAGAACTTGGTTGGTTTTTTGTCCATGTCGAATATTTCTTGCCTCTTGAGGAAGAATATACTGTCATGGCGTACCCATCTGTGCATAAATAGACATTGGTGAGAAAGAGTTTGGGGTAAGAATTGACATGTTAGCTAAGGTGAAGGGATTGATGATTGTAGGCATTGGGTAATCATTGTTACTCATTTTCTTGTGCTTAACTAAGAATTTTAATTTCACCTACGAGTTTTTGTTGCACTGCAGGATGTATTGCGTAGAGCGTTTTACCACAGTGAGTCAAAGATGGGCAGCAAGTAATTTCTTCAGAAGGGGGGCTTTAGAGTTTCTTCACAAGTAATTTCAAATCTATGTAAAACTTAATTGAATCTCATTCTTATTTGAGAAATGTTAATTGGTAATATTTGTGCATTGGATTAGTCTATCCATGCTATTTCTAATACCAACATCTAGAATAGCCCATTTGAAAGTGATTAGAGAGGTTACACAAGAGTACCAAAATCTAATTAAAGGTTTGATCATTCATGATGCATAGTTCTATATTTCTGAAGGAGTTTGAAGATAAATCTAGTATGAAGATGGATTGAAGATAATATAAGTACTCAAATTGCTAGTTGATTAGGAAGAAATGAAAAATCAAAAGAGTCCATAAAGAGGTTGACCTTATCAATGATATTTAGTAGGAGTCTGGTTAGATACATGTAAACCAAAATATGGAAAATTGAGTATTTAGAATGGCATTTCTCTTTCAAAAATGTTATGACTGAATATCTAATTAACATACATTTAAAATATCCCTAGAAATGTAAAACATCAGAAATTGAAGAAATTGAAAAAGGAAAACTAACATGGGATCTACATTTCTGATCTGACTGTTGGCTCATTATGGGCAGGTATTGACCCATTTAGGAATCTTATATTTGATTTAATTTATTATAATTTGTTGACCAAATTTCTACCTGGGAAGAACAGTGGTGGTTAGTATGGGAAGGTATTGACAACTGAATATAACTCAGGAATTTTATTTTTTTTACTTTGTATCTGTCGCAATTGCGACGTCAACCAAAAGCATTGCGATGGGGTTGTTGTAGCGGTGATGCCATCTACTGTCGCAATTGCTAGGGTGTTTGTCACAATTGCAATGCCTAGCACAAGAATTATGATGGGGTTGTTATAGTTGTGATGCCAACTGTCGTTGTAATTGCCCAAGTTCTCGTTGCAATTGCAATGTCGGCCACAAGAATTGTGATGGGGTTGATGTCACAAAAAAGTGGTTGCATAGTGATGGATAGGCATCGTAATTTTGATGGTATAGGATAGATGTCATAATTTGCGACTAAAAAACAACGACCTCTATTACTATCACAATTGCAACACATTTCTATCGTAATTGCGACACACAGTCATTGCAAATCGATGCCAAATGTATTAGTGTTACGAATCAAATTAAAATGAAGTATCAAACAATACATGCATGTCCCAATGATCACATTCTATATCATAAACAACATGAATTTGCATAACAATTACCTGATTGTCATATTAGTAGATATCGGTCAAATCAAATAACAAAAAAGGAGCCTCAGAAGGTTCTCTGGTACATTCCAATTATTCCACCTCTTAAATGATTATTTAGGTGCACTAGCTTAGCACAATTTATAGATTACTATGCACACATAGACGTCAAGATGATATTATGCAAATTCTTGTGGATGGTTATGCATTTAAAGAAATATAAAAGAGATGGCCACACTTTAAAGAAGAACCTTGTAATCTCAAACTTTCATTAGCTAGAGATGCTGCAATCCATTTGAAGATATGAGATGTATTTACTCAATGTGGCCTAATTTTGTTATTAACAATAATATTCCTCCTTCGATGTCCATAAAGAGGGAGTACATAATGTTGTCAATGATTGTACCAGGTATTTTTTATTTAATAGTTATCTAAATTAATTTATAAACAATGCATAAAAATGATCACAATAATTATATAATGTTTATGTTCATTCAATTACTAGGTAAGTACCAAGTTAATGATATAAATATATATATTGAGCCCCTTATTGACGAGTTGTTGAAGTTATAGAATGGGGTCAGTATGTATGGCATAGCTAGACCAATAGGAGAAAGACAATTTCAATTACATTTAATGCTTGTATGGAAAATACATGATGCCCCTAGGCTAACTCATTTTTATGGTATGTTATATTGTTAAGGTCACGTATTTTTGCTCTATTATAATTCTTACACATTATTGTTTTATGCTTAAGTTGTGCATGATAATTCTACATTATCCTTTAGGTCTTTAGACAAAGGAAAATTGTGCATGTCTAGTTTGTGGTCCAAAGATGGGATCTCGTCATTCGAGAAGTTTAGGAAAGTATGTTTTTGATGTGTTAAGAAACTTTATACACAATAATCATATGTATCAAACTACTAAAAAAAAAAATTTAATGGGAAAGAAGAGACAACATCAAGGCCATGAAGAATGACACCTCATCTATGTAATTTGGAATATGATTGATGAAATCATCGAGGTAATCTCTAGCTTGTGGTCTGAAGTTTGAAATTTTTATTTTGATATCATCTTTTATTTAGTAGTTTTATAATTGATTCTCATGAAGGTTATCAAGGCATCAATGACAAACCTTCTAGTGGAATAAAAAGTTATCATGCTCAATTTAGTAGGTTACCATATTGCAAGGATCTCCCAATTGTGTATTTATTTGATGTTATGCATATTGGAAAGAATGTAACAAAGAAACAATAGAAAATATTCGATGGAAGGCATTCTAGACAAAAAATTGCCAAAAATTTTAATAACATTCATGAATCCAATCATGCACTGAAAGATTTTATTGAATCAAATAGAAATGGATACCACATAAATACAAGTTCCTTCCTTTTTTATTAATAGAGTAACAAAGTGATGCATTAAAAGAAGTCATAAAAAAAATTTGCTACAGGATTTGCTACAAATATAAGTAGTGTTGTATCAAAGAAAGGTGATTTTGGGCCAAGCTTGAAAACACATGATTGGTATACCTTCATCAAGTTAAGTCATGTTCTCTATTTACAATACCTATACTTCCTTCAACTATTATTATATTGCATATATTAGGTTTCCATCCCTTAGAAAATTCTACATAGTGTTGTATTGCATTTATTAAGTTTTGTTCTAGTAGCAAAGTATGCACAGTGCATCTTTCCAACACCTTGGATCTAACCAGAGGTGCTGATAGGAAGGTGTGCATTATATCTTAGGTGTACATCAAAATTGTCTTAACATTTTGAGCCTTTAATTTGTATAAGAAATTATCACATGTAATTCTAGATCTATTTTGGTGTTATTACTAGCAATTATCTCGGTATCTACTTATAATTGGAAGTCTATATATTAATAAAGATATGCAAATGAATGTGTATTTCTTATTAGACTTAACTAGAATGAATGCCAATACTTGTATCCTTTTTACCTATGTAACAAAAAAAATTTCCCAAAAATGTCCTTTGACTTTGATGGCTTGATGAATTGATGGCTCATTAAGGGATTCCCTACCACCACCATTGTGAAGGAAGAGAAATTAATTTCATTCATATCTTTGAAGATTCTTACAATATTGCATGGGCATTGAAATTCTAAAAAATAGCATCCTCACACTTAAGGATGAGTGAAGATTATGATTTTACCCTAATGACAATAGTCAACCAAGGTAGATGTAGGCTTTAACTAAAGTAAGCCATAGAATCTTTTTCACGTTTTACATTTCTCCTAAAAATATGGCTAAATATCATTCTCTTTCAAAACATTAAAGTTGGCAACAAATTTTCACTTTGCAACATGTAGGACATCAAGGAAGGGTGGTATGATGGTGGAAGTATAGCTTTTGTTGTTATTCTTGTAATTTTTTTCACAGGTGGGATTTCATTCTGCATATTGTAGCTTTTTGTTTTGTCAAAAATATTTCGAATGCTCTTTATTCATCTATGTACTTGCTACTTTTCATATGTAGAAAATCTTTCTTAGAAAATCAAGATCTTGAGAATTGATTTAGAAGTCAATATTGAGGTCTTGAATTTTATATAGGGTGTAGACAATTTTTGGTTACCTTTAAAAGCTATATTTATGCTTTAACAAAGCTTTCTTTTCTAACATTATCTCCAATTACTTTATGTGTGGAAAACCATTTGCAAGAACTAGTATTCACATGAGAAATAATTTTTTTAAACATTGTGTCATATTTTACAAATTATTATGTGCCTTGTCTTTTTTGTTTTCAACAATTAGTGACTATTGACAGTCTCTACAGTTACAAAATCTAAATGAAGAAAAAACTAACATTCAACTGGAGGTATATATCTTGTTGCTATTTTCCCCATTCTTGTATTTCGCCAATAGAGAAGTTTTTTCTCTCTCTATTTCTTCTACTATCAGTTGCTTTGATTTGATAGTATTTTGCATTGCATATTCAAGTTATCCAGGGGGGGAAGATTTAAAATTTCCATTTTTTATCTTATTGTTGGCAATGTTCTACCTTAAATATTAGTGATCAAGTATGTATGTAAGCTTCCTAACATTATTATCCTATACATTTTTTAATTAGTCTATTTTAGAAATGAATTATTACTTTCTTAGACATTTATCATTTCTTTTTAGGTCCCTACAGATGACATTCTAATTGGAGTGCTTTCCTTGTTAATTGATGAATCCAACATAACTGGGGAAAGCAATTTTTTATGCAAATCTTTCTGATTTTGTGTCAATGGCATGTTTTTGAGGTGATAGATATCTTATAAGTTTTAGATGCCAATTGCTAGCATATTGTCATCATCTTAACTCCCTATTTTGGCTATATGTCTAGAAAGACAAAAAAGGTCCATTTTTTATGACTAGATATAACATGGAAGATAGCTATGGAACAATATTTTAATTCAGATGTATACCAACTTTCTTTAATGCTCACCATTTTCACTAACAACTATACTTAGCTCTAGGCATCTACAAATACAATGCATCAATGTAAGTTGCAGAATCATCTATTTAATATCAATACAAATTTATGAATGCAATAAAATAGAAATGTATGAATATCAATGTTGCATTTTACTTTCTCTCTTTTATGCTGATTTAATAATTCTTTAAATCAAATTTGGGATTTTTTATTTATTTTAGGGAAAGTAGTAACTAGGTATTTGAGGCTATGGATCAATAGATTCTTTCGAGAGTTCAAAAGATGTTGATCTTTAATTACTAGAGAGCATATAATAAGTTTTGATATATATTTCTAAATATTGAATATATGAATTAATAGTATCCATTTGAAGTACACATTCACTAGGAAGCTATTGCAGAGATAGTATTAGATCTTTACATCAGATGGACGAACAATAGTGGTGTGGTGCAAGAAATATTCTTCCAAGATTTTGTGTTGCTAATTATATTTTTTGTTCTCATAGACATAATGTTTGAATTATAGATAGAGTAACTAAGAGGGGGGGTGAATTAGTTACCACAAAAAAATCCACAAATCCATTAGATATCTTTAAAACTTAATTTTTTCTCTCACTTAGTAGCCACACAGAAAAATGCTATAACTTAGTAAATTAACTTGTTATTGATCTTTAAGCATTCACAATTATTAACATGCATGCAAAAGAAAATAACAAGAACACAAGAGACACTAGATTTAACATGGAAACCCAATATGGGAAAAACCACCAAGTAAATAGCTACCAATTTTCACTCTTCTGAAGTGAGCCCTATTAGGAGCCAACCCTATTAAAGGTTACAAAACACACTATTAGGTGTGACCTTGTTAAAGGATTTAATCACCCTGCTAGGAGTGGCCTTGCTAGAGGACTTTAGAATAATTCAGTAGAACTGTCCACCTTGTTAGAGGATTTACAAAATGGTTGTTAGACCAACTCTGTTAAGAGATTTAGGAATTACTACTACAATGGTGAGAAAGTAACAATAAGTGATCTAAATGAGATGCAACTGAAATTTGTTGATACAGATCTCTACTTTGCTTCAATAGATCCTTATTTATTGAATACAACTTTGCTACTCCTCAAGGATATTTGATCCTTCTTCAAAATTCGCTCATACTTCCTCTCGCATGCTCGCTCATTCATACATCCATTCATTCATAGTTTAGAATTCACAACTTGACCTTTTATTTATACATTAAAAATTTTTAGGTAGGCACAATTACAAGCTACATTTACTAATAAACAATACATCAATCAGCTACAAACATTACATGAAACAAATAAACTTTATTTCCCAAAACAATGAAATCCTTCATTGGCTGACCCTACTCGGTAAATACTACTCTAGAAATAATTTCTAGTGTCAACCAAGTGAAGCTCGATAAACACTAAAAACTCTACAAAATCCTTTAGAGACCGAGTGAACTTGGTAAGAACTGACTTTCCTTTGCTAACCTTGTGAGCTTGGTAGAAATTGACTTTTGCCATAGAAACCTTCAGCACTCGAGTGAGCTTAGTAACAACTATCTTCATAGTGTAACCTCTAGAAATCCTTGGTAGACTCTGTAATTCACTTTGCTAACCTTTTGAGCTTGGTAGGCTCTATCTTTTTCCTTGTTGGCCAACTGAGCTTAGTAGACTTTTGACTAATAACTAATATGACATTTGTGTAACATAAAAGACAACAAACAATTGAATAATTGTATCCAACAATCTCCCTCTTTGGCATTGATGGCAACACAACATTTCATAGTAGAATGAAATTTGAAAACAAGACTTTTGTGACAAAATGTTTCTCCCTCTTACATTTCATTCCACAAACTTCTCAATTACAGTAATCTCCCTTTGTGAAGGAAATACATAGCTTCTTTACAAACATCAAACTTCTTCACAAGCAAATTCAAATTTCAAAAAGATATGACAGTATACTCTCCCTCTTTGACAACACATGCCAAATACAACACAAACCAAATGAACAAAATTGTACCTTATTTACTAATTCATATGCAATATTTCTATGATTATTCTACATCAACTAAAATATTTTCAACTTGGTACCTATTGATGCATCACTAAAACTTTATTTTAATGAGCTTTAGATAGGGTAAGGACCCCTAATTTACCTCTTAGATACAAGAATGCATCCTTAGGTAAAGGCTTGGTGAATATGTCAGCAATTTGTTCTTTTGTATGGACATATTCCAATCTAATCTCCTTATCCTGCACCAATTTTCTGACAAAGTGATACTTTATTGCAATGTGCTTGGTTTTGAATGCATCATTGGATTTTTGGGTATGTTAATTGCACTTGTATTATCACAAAACATAACAATAGGTTCTTTTATTTCTTCCTTCATACCTTCCAATAACTGTAGATTGGGATGTACAATTTTGCTTTTTACTTGTCCAAGAAACCAACCTCTTTCCAAGAAAGAATGCTCCTCCACTTGTATTCTTTCTGTCATCAATGTTTCCTACCCAATCTGCATTAGTAAAAAATTTCAAATCCATATTACCTCCAAATTTGTACCATAATCCATAATCCTTAGTGCCTTTCAAATATCTCACGATCCTTTTGATTGCCATCATATGATTCTCTCTTGGTTTTACTAAAAATCTTGCTAAAATATCAACTACAAGGGCAATGTTTGGCCTTGTATGCACTACATACTGCAACTTTCCAATCATAGATCTATACAATGTCTAATCTACCTCTTTTGATTCATCATACTTGGTAAGTTTCAATCCAAGACAGATAGGAGTCCTAACTAGTTTACAGTCTTCCATGCCAAAATTTTTCATTATCTCCATAAAAAATGATAAGATAGAGCAAGGAAATAAAATAATCCAAGTAAGTTAAGTGTGAAATAATGTTATGATGAGATAAGCAAAATCCAAGAGCATACAACAAGATAGTTCAACAATGGAGACAAGGATTTGAAAGGGGGAAGAAAACAAAACCCCTTATGAGTGTTATGAATGAAGGAAATTTCCTAGAGAGAGAGAGAGAGAGAGAGAGAGAGAGAGAGAGAGAGAGAGAGAGAGAGAGAAGTGGAGAAAAATATCTCAATACAATAACATCAAAGTGATGTGTATAGAATAAAGAGAAAGGAGCATCTATTTTAAAGAGATAAGAAAGGAGTTGCATGTGTTCACATGTGTAACTCCCATTTACATGAATGCTACATTCATGATAGGTGTGTGCAAAGTGTCAAGATCCTCTTAAGGAAGATAAACTAAATTTCTTAATAAAAAAATTATAAAAATGAGTTTTCCTCACATGTGAACTAAAGGACAAGTAAATGGCATGTCCTCTAAATGTGTACAATAGGAAAAACTACATTTAGGGATACTTGGAATATCCCAATTAAATACATCCAAGGGAAGATTAATATTTCTAACAATCTCCTTCATGTAGTTAGATTGAGTGATGTAGATGACATTCTTACTCTACTGAATTTGAAGAGCAAGAAAGAATTTGATTTCACCAAACATTGACATCTCAAATTCCTTATTCATTTTTTCTAAAAATTCTTTGCAAAGATCATTATTTCATGTGAAAAAAGTATCATCCACAAATATTTCTATCAAAACAATCTTATTATCTATTCCTTCCTTGATATACAAGCTATTGTTATCATTAATTCGCTAAAAACGAATCTGAATAAGATCTAGTTATTCAATATTTCATACCATGCTCTAGGGGCTTGTTTTAGACCATACAATGCTTTGTGTAATTTGCAGACCATGTCTTTCTTGTCATTGCAATTGTGAGCTTTCTTCTCATCCTTGTTCTACTTTTTTGGGCACCTAGCAGCAATATGACCAATTTTATGACAAGAAAAATAGATTAGAGGAACCTTACCTTTGTATTTTTCTTTGCCTCTAGAATATTTCCTTGCTAGTAAAGCTTTAACCACCTCAAGATCATTATTAGAAGTCTATTATGATTTTCTTCACTTTCTGACTGAGAATCCTTTTATCTTCTTGCTTTTCTTCTTGAGTGAAATCTTGGCTTCAATTGTTGATTCAATGTTCTTTGTAGCTAGAACATAGTTATCATAGTTATCTAGCTCAAATGCAATCAGTCTTCCAACTATGGCCTCTAAATTTATCTTATGATTTGCTTCACATCTTCTTTCTTGAATTATAGTAACTCTAATTGCATAAATTGGAAGTAATGTTCTAAGAACTTTACTTATAACTATTTCCTCCTTAATATCTCCTCTAGAAGCTTTGATTGCACTAACACTTGCTTTGACTCTTTCAACATATTTTGGAATGTTTTCATCTTCTCTCATCCTCATTTGAACAAATTGTCCTCTTAAACTTTCTAATTTGGCTCTTCTCACATTATCATCTCCTCCACAGATATCTTTCAACTTGTTCCACATTTCAAAAGTAGTTTTGCAGTCCTTGACATCATCAAATTCTTCATAGCTTAGGGAAGATGCAATGTCTATCATCATGGTGTTGTGAGTATTCTTCTCAAGAATGTCATTCATAGATAATGTACTAAAAGGAGTTGCATATGCTTCATCAAGATATTTCAATCTTGTGTCTCCAATGGAAGCTAGATTAAGTCTCATGAGACCTTGCCCTCTTGTAAGACATCCTGATCTTTAGCTTAGATCCTTGAAATCCTTCCTGCAAGCACCAAAAGCTTCGATACCAATTGTTGAAGTTATAGATGGAGTAACTGAGAGGGGGGGTTAATCAGTTACCACAAAAAAAATCCAAAGATCCCTTAGATGTCTTTAAAACCTAGTTATTGTTGTCACTTGGTAGCCACACAGAAAAATGCTATAACTTAGTAAATTAACTTGTTACTGATCTTTAAGCATTCACAATTATTAACATGCATGCAAAAGAAAATAACATGAACACAAGAGACATGAGATTTAATGTGGAAACCCAATATGGAAAAAACCACCAAGTAACTAGCTACCAATTTTCACTCTTCTAAAGTGAGCCCTATTAGGAGCCAACCCTATTAAAGGTTGCAAAAAAAACTATTAGGTGTGACCTTGTTAGAGGATTTAAACACCCTTCTAGGAGTGGCCTTGGTAGAAGACTTTAAAACAATTTAGTAGAACTGTCCACCTTGTTAGAGGATTTATAAAATGGCTATTAGACCAACTCTGTTAAGAGATTTAGGAATTACTACTAAAATGGTGATAAAGTACCAATAAGTGACCTGAATGAGATGCAACTAAACTTTCCTGATACCGATCTCTACTTTGCTTCAATAGATCCTCATTGATTGAATACAACTCTATTGCTGCTCAAAGATATTTGATCCTTCTTCAAAATTCACTAACACTTCCTCGTGCATGCTTTCTCATTCATACATTCATTCATTCATACTTTAGAATTTACAACTTGACCTTTTATTTATACATTAGAAATTGTCAAGTCAGCTCAATTACAAGTTACATTTATGAATAATAATACATCAATCAGCTACAAACATTACATGAAACAAATAAACTTTATTTCTCAAAACAACGAAATCCTTCATTAGCTAACCCTGCTCGATAATCACTACTCCAAAAATGATTTCTAGTGTCAACCAAGTGAACCTTGTGAGCTCAGTAGAAATTAACTTTTGCAACAAAAACCTTCAGCACTTGAGTGAGCTCAGTAAGAACTATCTTCATAGTGTGACCTCTAGAAACACTTGATAGACTTTTTAATTCACTTTGCTAACCTTCTGAGCTTGGTAGACTCTGTCTTTTACCATGCTGGCCAACTAAGCTTGGTAGACTTCTGACTGATAACTAATATGAAATTTGTGTAACATCAAAGACAACACACAATTGAATAATTGTATCCAACACATAATTCATGTTAAATTTGGATTTATCCCTCATATTTAGGTGTCACAAACATATAGGCTATGTATCCTTAAGTTAGATATCATCAATATCCAAGATGCACGTTTGTAATTCAAGAACTCATGAATAAGGTCATTATGTTAGCAGGCTACACAAAGTTGAATGATGATAGAGAAAACAAAATTTCTTCTAGTGCTCATTGACCATTTCCATTAATTAGGAATTTTAATTTCTTTTGTCTTTTAGACTACATATGTCTAAACCTAGGATTGTAGTCAACATCTTTTAGTCACAAGTTGAGCTTATGTGCACTACTTCATAGGTTGGGGAGCTAATAGGTGGGAGCCAAAGGGAGGAGCAATTGGAAGTTATTGAGAAAAGGTATGTGGTGCAATGGGTTATCTTTTTTCATTCTTTTTATAAAAAATGGTATGCATTATTGAAGAGCCACCTTAAGTTAGCAATCATTGACAGTATCTTATTTTGGGATAGCTACATTTACTTGGTTATTAGAAGAAGTTTTCATATTTTGTAAAACCAATAGAACATGAATTTTGGATTTTTTTTTCAATATATATGATACTTATATAAAGATAATTACTTAAAGACTTGATTGTGGACTAGGTCATTGCAAGAAGAAATGTTTCATCATTATCTCTTACTATGACGTGGTCGAAAACTTTTTACTTTCTATAAGCATTAATATAATGCTATAGTATATTGTGTAAACTAAGTTGTATGATGTGAGCATCTCAATTGCTAGAGATATAGAGGATGATCTAGATAAATTAAAATCAAAATTATGAAGTTTTTTCAATTATCTTGCAATACTAAAGAGGCTTAGATGTCTGAAAATACCCTAGGCATAATTTTTATTGGTGTGATTATATAAGTGTTGTAAAAAATTGTACTTTCAATAGCATTCACAAAGAAAATTAGGGGTTTGAGATGGAGCTAACAGTGACATGGTCTTTTATTGTGGCAGGAGTTTCTATAATTGCGGAAGTCGAAGGAGATTATTTACAAGGTGATTGAGGAGTATTTTGTGTATCATGGGTGTGTTAATATTGGGGATTATATTCCCTTTGAAGTGGCTTTATTTGCAAGGGTATGAGAGAGAAATGATAAAGGTACAATCATATTTGGACTTGTATAAGATAATATTGTAGAATAAAATGAACATTCTTATTAGCAGACCTCTATGGTGGGTACCCTCTATTTTGTGTTTGGATTCAATCATGTTTGTTCTAGTTTACCTTTGACATATTATACTCATTAAATGTCCAATCTTAATTATAAATATGTATCAATGGTATTCATAGAAAGTTTAGTTTTGAATTCTTTGGTTTCTACTATCACCTTAGCATTTGCTTTCATATAAAGAATAGGAGAGGGCTTCAAGGCATTCTTAATCTATATTCAACTACTTAGTACACACAGTCAAAGGTGCCACAAAAAGGTAAGTACGAGCTGCCTATGACATCTGATAAAAATGTTTTGGAAAACTATGGCCTTTGTTATGCTCTAGCACATTAATGGTTGTTGGTGTTGTGGAGCCCATGAAATAGATTCCCTTTTGCATTTCAATGCATTCTTTCATGATGCTTCCCATAAAATATTGAAATCATGGCATGAATTCAACTATTGTGAGTGGAATGGAATTCAATGCTGGGTAAAAGTACAAAGTTGTGTCACCTTTTAGGATGACTTATCAGAATGATTGAATTTGACTACTTCTATCTAAAAAACAATTTTGTTCAAAAATACTATCTAGATAAATTCATTCTAACTAAGATATATATGGCCTCACACTTTTCCAATTGGAGATGTCTATTAAATTGATGTTTTATACTAGTTTGTATCCAATTATTAAAGAAATAAAATTATTTTATAAAAGTGGCATTTCAATAACTCTTACTATTTCTTATGATATAATTTTAATAACATATAAACACCATTTTGTAGAGCTTAGAGTCTAGACTATTCTCACATAGAGTTTATAGTGTTTTAATTAGTTATAGTATATTATAATAAAATAAAATTATAACCATGTATTTTAACACTCGAAAAAATGTCAGTTTTGAGAAAGGAAAAATATTAAATCATATGAAAATAAAAAATAAAAAAATGATATTCTAGAGGAGAGAGTCCTCTTCTAGAATGTATAATTTTTCTCCTAGTTAGAATAGATTTATTTTGAAAAATGCGGTGGGAGATGAAAACTATCAGTTTTAGGTGAGTTGAAATTTGAATCATTATAAAAGATAAAATATAGCTATAAAGATAATTAAAAGTTCTAAGTCCTAGACCATAGAGAAGTTGTGAAAATGTTACTTTGAAGGCTTTTGCTAGTTTGTAAGGATCAAGTCATAGATTTACTTTGAAGCAACGATGATGCAAAGAGATATTAAATAATAGTTTTTCTTGATTACCATGGATAATGAAGTAAATGATTAAAAGATAATGAAGTTGCTAGATGGTCAAATTCAAAGAATTTTTTCACATTACAAGGTATTGATAGATAGTTTGTTTCAACATGGCAATGAAGTGATAAGATTAGTTTGATTGTTATCACCACTTCACAAGGGTTAATAAAATGAAGTGAAAAAATGTTGCAAGGAAGAAATAAAGAATAGAATAAAGAGATCATTGTTTCAAAAGCACATGTGGTCAACAAGGAAATAGAGTTGTGAAATTGCGAATAAAAGGAAGCACAACATCACACGGTTAAAATAACAGTTAGGGACTAAAGTGAGGAAGCCATGAAATAGTTAAGATAGATTTTCTCACATGGCCTCGGCTAGAAGTAAAGAAGAAGGATAAACTATTGCAAAGTAGAGATAAAAAGGAAATGCTACTTGACAACCTTCATTTTTAAAGCATAGAATAGATTAAAATGGCCATGTATGAGCTAGAAAAAGAGATGTGAGATGGAAATATGAATAGTGAAGATATCACCAGCTTTTCAAGGAATGATAAGATTTCAAGAATTCTAGTTTTAATGCCATTAATGCCATGCTCACTTTTGAAAAAATTAAAAAAATATAAGATGAAAAGATATTTCATTATCAGTTGCATACATAAGTGTTTGTAAGTTTAGAGTAGAGTTTGAGTTGCAAAGTGAATTTGAGAAAATTCAGCATACCAAATTCAAGATTATTGAGATAATTTGAAAGAAATGACATAGAAGGAAGGATAATTGATTTCACAAGAATAGATCGAAGAGTCTACTTCAAAAAGAAAAATACCTAGCCCATTTGTAGATATATGGATGAAAATTTCACCAGGGTTTTCCATGCATAGTTTGAAATTAATCATGTATTCAGAGATCCCTACATATTTTGCAGAGATACAAAGGTACCTAATAGAAATGTAAGTTAATTATTTTGGTTTTTCTACAAAACTAAAATGGACAAGATCCCAATATCAAATCCTTGGACTAGGAATTTGGGAAATCCAATAATGCCTGAGATCTTGTGGATGTTGACCTAGTCAAGGCATTGATAAAGTCTTACAATCCAGTTAGCAAGTCCTTCCATAGGAAAGATAGAAACATACTCTTGGCACTAGACAGAGAAACTCTCATTGAATCTTTTGACTTGGGAGGTCCTATGTCATTACCAATTGACATAGAGGAACCAAAAAAAAATTCAAAATATTAGAAAAGCTTCTACTTGGGTAGAGTTATGACTAGACATATCCCAATGTTGAGGAAAGAGAAGGGAAAAACACAAAAGAAGAAGGAGGTGGAAGACCTCATGCCTCTTTAATTCCTTTAGAGGTATATGCTAAATATTGTATTTGGTTTGAACAAAGCCCTAAGTTGAGATGGAACCATGAATGTGAGTGGTGCACACTACATCATGGCATTGAATATTTAGGACCCACACACAAATGTTTGGAATTTTTTAATGTCATACATAATAAATAGTATCCAAGATGAGCTTTGTGTAGCATAGGAGGGAAGGCTACAGAACTTCAAATTTCATCATTAGTCATTGCTAATGCATCTAATCCTATTCAAAAAAGTTTAGTTCATTGATCAGAGTTTCTTTGAAAGCACAAAAGAATAGGGAGAAAGATTACTAGTGTAACGTTGAACAAGGGTATGGAAAATATTTTACCCTTACTCTAATACTATTTATTTCTATAAGTATTTAGTGTACCCTATTATGAATTTATTAGTGGCTATAATAGATAAAATACCTACAAGTATTAGAAAGATAATTAAGCCCAACATGTGCCATGATGAGGGAAACTAGATAGGACATAATTGGGGAAGTATTTTTCTCTTTGAGGGTAAAAGCATAGATCTGTGTCACCATTTGTGATACAAAAACCTGTTTTGGTCAAATCTCATTTCTCTATCAAAACTCATTTTTTTTCAAAAACTAAAAATACCCTTTTATAGATCTGAGATTCAATATCATCATTATATAATTTTTTGAGTGTTTTTATTTGTTATAATATGTTATAATCTAAAAATATTATAAGTTGATATTTCAACATTTCAGAAGATGCTCTCTCAAAAAATGAAAAAAATAGTAAATCATATCAAAAAAAAAAAAAATTATATTTATCACTAGAGGAGAGAATCCTCTTCACGAATATATAATTTTTTTTCAAGAAGGTATAGATTTGATAGGGAAGTTTTGATGGGAGGAAAGAACTGTTGGATTCTGACAAGGTCGAACTTGAACACTTATAACAAAGAAAATATACATCAAAAATAATTATTTCTTTTTTTGTTCACTAGCTATACATGTCATCTATAAAATATTTTCAAATCAGAACAAAAAAAGATGATTTGCACATACTTGTTTGATAGGAACTACATCCTATATTTTTTACAGTTAAAAAGGGGACTTCAAAATAAAATAAAATGAATAAATTCTTAGTCAAAAAATTTATGAAAATTATAGGCATAAAATTTATACAATTCTACACATTTCATCAGTTTACATCATCTTCATATTTTAAACACAAATACCATTTTTTTTGTCATTAATGTTGAACTGTCACATTCTGATATCACATTTCTTTATAAAAGGTGACACAGGTTTGTGATTTTACCCTTGAGAACTATATGATCATTAGGGTTTATGGGTGCCCTCAACCACCCCATTTTCTCCCAAAATAGGTTGTAGGAAGACTGGGAATTGTGGATGTCTTTTGATAATTTATTTCATTAAATGGAGAATATTTATGTTGAACCATTCAGAAAGGTGATATTTTTGTGTAAATGTAAAAAAAGTGGGAGATTTAAAGATTGGAAAGAATGTAATAGATGAAACTTTTTCTTTCATAAGAAATCATAAATTGCAAACTAGTCCTACAAGAACTTATGAGCCATATAGTGTGGTTGGGAATGCCTTGAAATAAATTAGACATTACAATTTGGTAGAAACAAAGGGTTTATGGGAGGAAGATATTATTTTTTACTACCTTGATGAGAATGTGTGTAGGTAGAGAATGATAAAGTTTAGGAATGTAGTGAGATTTGAGACATAGATGAAGATGGCTAATCCATCTTTTAAAGAATTCTACCCTGAAGTGGACTATTGGTCCAAATTTGATAAATACATTAATAATTTTGATGAGATAGTGGCCCAAGTTCCTGAAGAAATAAGAAACATAGTAGATCCTGGATACGACGAGTAAGACATTGCTGTCGAGGTCAATAAGCATGGAGACTAGTGATAGAATTTAGAGTGGGCTTAACAGAAGAGAAAAAATAAAAAGATGGTAGAAATTACACAAAAGGCTAAGAAAAGAACCTTGCAAATTATGCCAAGGAATAGTCAATGCTTTAACAATGCAATGATAAGCTACTTGATAGCCCAATCCACTGAGGATGAACAAAGGACCAAAAATTTGGAGCTTCAGGCTTAAATGATTGATGAAAGAATCATTAAAGCTATTGAATTCATGAGTGATGCAAATTTCATCAAGACTAAAGAATTCAAAAGTTTTTTGATAAAATTAAAGAAAAATGAATTGTTGCTATAGATTAAGCTAGGGGACTCTGATGATTTAGTTGCTAAGATGATACAAAAACTCCAAGAGAATGATCCTACAAGAGAAACCCTTGTTCTAGAAGAGGCTAGGGAGCTTATATGGAGGATTGGAATAATTTTATTCCAAGGGTGGGACACCAGTTCATCATTCCTACTAAATCAAATGAGAGGGCAAGACAGGATGATTTTATTTGAAGATGAGAATCAGTAGGAGCAGTTGTGAGAGTTTGGGTACAACATCGATTCCCAAACTATGGAAATTTGGAGTTTAGCTCCAAGGAATATTAATTCCACCTCAAGAAACTAGACTTATGGGTTGAAAACTTTAGCAAAACTATTAGGGAAAAATAAAATTGATGTCTTATAATAGTAGCTGGAAGGAGTCTATTAGGGTATGTGCAGGATCATGGTGTGCCAAAAAGTGGCAATCTGAAAAATATGTAGTTCTGAAATGCCTCAAAGAATTTCAAAATCCATTCCCACTTTTTTCACACCCATCCTGATACTAAATGAAAACAATTAATACCTTTATAATTCCTACTATATATTTCAATACCGACCTTATATGGTCATCCTTAAAACATCCCGAAAATGTGTTTTTGGCATGTTCTTATGTGTTTTTTCCTTCAAGCATGTAGCTGATGACTTTTTTTAAACCAAAATTTGATGTAATGAAAAGGGTTTCTTAAGAATGTTCTTAGTTTTTCATAAATGTAAGTTTTGTCAAATTACGAGTTCAGTAAGTAATTATTACTTATTTTCTAGTGGAGTTAGCTACAAAGTGTTGATTGGCATACTGGTTGAACAATAGCTATAACTTTCAAACCGTATAAGATTTGTGAAATCTAAAAGATGCGTCACATTCTATGCTTCGACTAGTATAAGAAAAAAAAAAAAAAACTTAATTTTGATTTTTTTTGAACTAGTTAAGGTGGTCAGACACAAGAGTTTTTTTAATTCTAAAAATAGTATAGTAGAAAATTCATAATTAATTATTTATTTGGAATAAAAATTGCCAAAAATATGTGTCACATCCAGGCATGAGTCTAATTTTTATATATAAAATTATATTTAAAAATATTATCATTTGATTATGATTAAGGTGGTTAGACATACACCTACTTTTTATTTTCGCCCTAAAATTTTTGTTGTACTGCATTAAAATCCAAACTTTTGACCAATCAAATAATTTTTTCTCTAGATAAGGCCTTGTATTTTAGAAACTAGATTCAATTTCCTATAGATTATTTTCTTACAAATTTTTGATATAAAGTTCAGAACCACTTTAAAATTATGTGTCAAGTTGACATAACCCTAATTTGCTAGTTTTTCACTACCACTTAAGGCCATAGTTTGGTACACCATGATCTTGCACATACCCATTAAAGGTACATCAAGATTAGGACACATTATGAGGAGGAAAAGAAGAAAAGCTATGTATTGGAACAAAAGATTCTCTAGTTGGAAAATGAGGTGGCAACATTGAAAAACACTGTTAGATATGCTATTAAGATTGAGGACAAGGGTATACATAGAGAGGGCTATATTCTTGGAATAGAGGATATGATAGGCCAAACAATTGTAGTGGATAAAGAGAAATTAGAGTCCAGCAAGGAGATTTAAATCAAAACCATCAAGAACTTGCTAACTTACAAGATAAATACTTTGAAGCTAGTTTCTCAGAATGTGCATAGTAAATTTCTTTTTTTACAAGGGGTAGAGTATAAATGCTCTGAGGAAATTGCCTTGTTGTCTCCCCTATTCACTACATGTGGTTCTCATACCTAATTTTTTGATATAGAAGAAAGACTTACCAAAAGCGATGATCATTTCTGTCAGAAAATTTGTTAATAAGGTAAAAGAATTGAATGGTTTGTTTGTAGGAAATTTACAGGTAATTCAAAATAACATGTAAATCATTTCCACAAGAAAACCTAATTTTGTACCCACAATTTTGGATAATGATGGACGAGTCAAAGAATGGCTAGAATGGTCATCCTCCTTTGATAACATCCTTAATCACTCAAGAGTTTTGGCATATTGCAATGGTCAAGCTGACATTGTAGTAGTGTATGATTTAATAGATCTATTATATAAACTAGAGTCAGAGATGAAAAAAATAACTACAAATATAAAAGCCATAATTGATACTAAATGGAACAAATATTTCAAGGAACTAAATGGTGTTGGAGATGCCACCTACCCAGATGTGGATATTGACATATCCATTTGGGAGGTCATATAAGGAATAAAGGTTTTACCATCAAGAGATAGTGATTGAGAGGTTAGAATCATAGTTTGAGGCATAAGAGGCAAAACAAAGAGAAAGGTAGGGAAAGAAACATGTAGTTAGAGTATAAATAGATTCAACCTAAAGACATGTAAAGAAAGTGCCACCTACCAATTTACCAATTTTTTCCCCAAATTTTGAAGTAATATAGAGAATGTTTTGTAAAAGTAACATGTAGAAATGTATTTTTTATTTTGATTGCAAAGCATTTTTTGACATGTGTCCTCCAATATGAAGCTTTTTTCAATCCTCTATAAAAGGATTTCCAAGCCATGGAGTGAGGATTTGAGTACTGTATAATTTTAGAGTTATGCTATTTACAATCAATCCAAGTTCTGTGCAAATTGTATGTTGTATTCAATTTTTAAAATCTAGTAATACAATGAATATTGAATGCACAATTTTGTAATATTTTGAGTTATGTTTTGAGTTTTATACTAGTAATGTATGGTTTCCAAGGAAAATTAATACAAAAGGAGAGTTCTTCATACCTATGTCTCAGAGTTTTGTCTTCATTTTCATGTATGTGTTATTTTGAGATTGAAATGAGAAAAGTTCTTTCAATTTAATGTAGCTTGGATGAGTCATATATCTTTTCATTGTTTCTTTTAATTTAGTGAATTAATTAAATCCTTCCATGAATTTTTATTTTTTCTATGTATATGGGAGGGATATCATAAGAGTGAAATTCATAGTTAATAATTGGCAAGTTTAATTGCAAATCAATTAAATAGGTCTAGGCTTACTGGTGTGACTCTATATAACAATACATAAGACATTGGTAATTAGTTTAGATGCAAATTGATATAGTCATACAGTTTCACAATACATGTTTAAATCAAAATCAATTCTCCATTTCTCTAATAAAGAATGAAATTAGTGATCATTCCCTTCTAATTGTGACAACTTTATGTGATTTTATAGTAAGCTGATGTAAATCAACAAGTTGATTATCTTTCAAGAAGTTTTCTGACCATCTTTCTTCTATAACGGATAAGCATGAAAGGAAGAATATCAGTGAAGAGGTCATTTCAATGCCTGTGTGTACCCACCTTGGCCCAGTAGAGCCTAAAGAGTAGAAATCCCATATGTGCTTTGTTGAAGTTGATCTAGATCTTAATGAAGTTTATGTTGAACTATCATGCCCAAAATTTATAGAGTAGAACACAATATTATTTTTTTAAATTTTTTTTTAATGAGTCAAACATTAGGTTTGACTTGTTTCTCCTTATACTTTTCCATTTCACTAGTTCAATCTCCTAGATACTAAAACTACGCTTAACAAGTTACCTGACAATATGATATAAGTTAATTCCAATATATATATATATATATATATATATATATATATATATATATATATATATATATATAAACTATGAGAACTTCCCTATACTCTAATCTCTTCCTATTTAAATCATCCTAACATTTAAAACTACCTTGTACATGAACCCCAAGGTAACCTACAAGTCATAAATATATGTCTTATCCTATAGAGCATAATAGCATAAGACATTACCATAAACTACTCCAAAACCCTCTCTAAAATTTAACTTTTATTATATTAACACCATGGTCAAAGATTACTACAAAATAGTACATGATTCGATAATTATCCAATCATTAATCAAGTTTGAGTCATCAGTTGCCTTTACATCAACTAATACATAACCACCCATTAATACTTATATGGGGAGATAATCCTAATTCCAAACCATAATCTAAACACATAGTAACCATCACTAAAATGCTAAAAAAATAAAATTATATAGTATTATCATTTATCAATACCAACCTTAAATAATTATAATGCCTAGCATTAGAAATTAATAACTAATTTTTAATTATTAATTGAAACTAATTATTATTTAACACTAAATACTAACATCGATTCTTAAGTGCATACTCTAACATTTAAAAAATTAAATCTTGATTTAACATATTAATAATTTTAAACTTTACTATAATCATAATAGAATCAATACCAACAAACATTTCTAACAATTAACTTATCATCTATTATCTCTAACTTTTTGTAATATAGTACTTATAATAAAAAATTCTAACATTTACTATAATAATTTAACATCACTTAAAATCAAATTGTAATGCCCTATTTTAAGACAGAACATGTCTAAATTTTTTTTTTGTTCCTTATTTAAAATCTAAGTTTCATGTACTTGTTAGTGTATCTCCTCAAAACTATGCATCTTGGATGAACTCATAAATTATTATTGTCATTTATCATATTATAAATATTATTATTATTTATTTATTTCCTTTAAACAATGATTGGTATCAAATCTAAAAATCCCACTAGAGTGTTCTACTAATTCGACTATTGACTACATATTTATAAACTTATTACATTATTATCTTAATTTCCTCTGAGATTTGATCATTAATTGTTGACCTCCTTTTTTGTAGTGATGGTTGATATCTAGATTGTACAGAGGTTTCCACATTAAGTTTATATACTAACTAAGGATCGTACCATTAATAATTTAAGAAAAAATAAGGCACCAAATAGCATTACACATCTCTCTTCTATTTTACTTCCTTCATCTTACCTTTCCACTACTACTATGATAGACTAATAGTTAAATAAATAAATAAAATGATACCATGAAATGGCTTTAATCCTATATCTAAATGAAATTTCACTAATACTTTATTATATGATTTAATAGCACAATAGTTTTTAATCACTTAAATGAGATCTAATATCGTAAACCATAATTTAATAACTTAAATGTGATAAAGTGCCAAATTCTTAATACATGAGTTACTAATTTTTTAAATTAAATTCTACTATGCTATCTACCACGTTAATTTTATCTACAAATTAGGTTATAATAGTCTAATTATTGGTTTATTATTTTTATTTTATTTAATTTAACTATCATCTCAACTACATGTTACATTACCTAAGTGATCCACTTACTAGCTATATCCCCTTTCACATTAACAATAATGGTTATCACTAAAAGTTTATCAATATATTTAATTAAAAACACTACTATCATTAGCACATATGTTAATCTAACTCAATTTCCCTTAAACATCTTAGCTAAAGCTACCCCTAACCACACAATATCATAAGCCAAAACTAGCCAAGAAACATAACTCCTCCAACTAAGCGAGTTCACCAAATCCAAGGAGATCCCCATTAAATTGGGCACCTAAACAAATTTCCTCTTGCATGGACACCAAGAATACTTCTCAAGACAGAGATTCCTAGGGCAACGACTATCCAAGCAGGAGGATCGACTGCCTAGATCGCCGAGTTCTTCGAATGTTGTGCAGATTCCTCCCACGCCCTGCCCCTCCACTGATAGTGTCTACCGTAACAATGGCTAAATCATAAACTGAATTGTAATGCCCCCATATGCCTATGCATGCATGTATGGGTGGACTTGACCAACACACGCGCTGCACTGAACCCATTGGTGATTGGTGTGGGCCCCATTACTCCGTCTGGTTCGCTATTAACAGTAATTTATTGCTGTTATGGTTACTTGTCAGTCATCTGCAATCAACAGTTGTGGCACGAGAAAAAGCCAAGGCCATACAATTCAAATGTTGTTCCCGTGTTTCTCCATATTCAAATGCTATTCCCGACATGGTGAATGTGAATGCGTCTTCATAAGATAGTCATTGTTTTACATGTCTCTAAGCTGATCAAATTACATTCTCCAGATTTATTGTTGTCTGTGCAAAAATGAGTGTCGAAGCTGATTTTAGAGGATTTGTACAGCAAAAATGATGGGTGCCTCTCATCTGATGTAGAAGCATAAATAATGCTCCTCAACTATTTAACCGAATATCTCAAAGAAATGCGCTTAAATAAAATGCCTAAGGTTAGTGCTCTATTTGTCAAAAAAATGTCAAGGATAAACAAAAAAAAATGCAAGTTTATTTATTTTCGGCTTCTTTTACTTTTTATAGCTTCTCTTGTTTGAACATTAATCATATATTTAACATTTATGCACTGCTCATGACTAAATAAGAGTTGTCAAATTATCAAAAAAAAAGAAGCAAAATAATTATCTAAAATTTGAGAAATAAAGCTTTGATAATTCAATATTAGTTTAGGTGTGACATGGTGCATATTATTTTATTGTGAGGGCTTATGGTAAAAACTAATAAAGTAGAATATTGTTCAAATAGATAAGAGTTCCAAACTTTAAGTTTTTAATTTAAGGGAGTGCATTTGAGATGGTCGTTAACATTATTTTTAATTGGAAAAAATTCTACCACTAATGATTTGTTTGAAGTTTTGAACTTCTCAATTTCTTTTATTTTATCCTTTTATATTATTCTACTCTATTATACAAAATAAGAAAATTATTGAGGCCACAAACTATAGATTTTATAGGTTAAAATTTAAAGCATACACTACACAACAATTAAAATATTGACAATTTATTTATTAATGGAAAATTTCAAATCTCTTCCTATTAATTTTGATATCATTTTGTATTATTATATTGTAAATCATGAATATAACTATAAATTCTAAATATTGATTTTTAAATTTAAAATCTATATAAAAATCCTTAACTATTAATTATTATCTATATGTAATGATTATATAAAATGGAGCAATGCATTATTTGATTGAAAATAAAAACTTCAAACATTTTAATTATGATTTTCGAATCTATTGTAGATTTTGAGTCTCTTATTATAGATTCATGTGTAGGAAAAAGATTTATTCATATATCTTAATTAACTATACTTTTTAAAAATAATGTACACCAAAACAATTTAAAAGGTTATTAAATGCTCTTTCAACAATACTTTAAAAGTCATTGGTAGAATGTATGCTTCTCCAATTGAAAATAATAAGTGTAGCTCTTCCAATTATCATTTTCTACATTTATAGGTCTATATAAAATATTTAGAAAAACAAAAAGTCTGACAAATCTATTAATATAGACCAAATTCCTTGTTTAATTTCTATTGACTAAGATCACACCAGTTTGCCAAGCTTATGATGAATTTTCTTTGTATTATTATGTTAAGTTTCAAGCTTCAATTTTATTATTTCATGAGTATATATATATCTTGCTTTTTCAAATTTCTTTATCGAATTTGATGATGGTTTTTCTTTATACTCTTTATATTATTTTGTTGAGTAAAAAAATCTATCTTCATCTTGTTTGTTTATGTTTCTTTATTGTCTCAATTTTGAAGATTCAAATATCAAAGAATATGGTTTTTAAACACATTTGTTCTGATAGGGAACAGAGTTTATATTGTAAATACCATGCTTGATCTGCAATACAGTATACAGTCCAAATATTTTGCTCAAGGATGAGGGCACAACTCTTATTTAGTCATGAGTAGTGCATAAATGTTAAATATCCGATTAATGTTCAAACAAGAGAAGTTATAAAAAGTAAAAGAAGCCAAAAATAAATAAACTTGCATTTTTTTGTTTATGTATTGAATGTTGAGTGCTCCAAAACCATCCATTTCATGCCTTCATCCTGACTTTAAGTCACCCATGTTTTTTTTGGCAATATTGGAGTCATGTGGTCTTGTCAAGTCTAGTGTCTAGGTCTAAGTCTTCCCTAGGATAAGAAGTCTTTGCCGGGTTCCCCTTCAATTGCCTTCATGTTTTAGCTGGGACGGATGTTTTCAAAGTCTCTTCATATTGGGTAGGTTATAGATCCCAACCCGGCAAGGAAAATGTGTTGCTATTGATGTTCCTTCTAAAGCAGAATGATGATTAAAAGTCACATGAATCTATTCGGACAACATCTTGAAAGATTTCATATTTCTGATTGCTTTAGCCTTAAGAAGTCTCCAGAATTACGCAACTAGAATGAAATGTATTGATATTATTCCAGTCGCATTCCACATGGTATTATGATCTGCAGAGTATTTCAAAGGAATGCATTTGAGGTGATAATTGGACTTTGGAGAAACATTTCAATATCAACTTATGCATTATTTCTTTAGAAGAGTCTTCCAAAATAGCTAAAGTGATCACCTAGGGATGATATACTATTTATCTCAATATCAAGAAGGTGATAGCATCACATTTTCTGATTTGATATTAACTTCAAAAGGAGAATTTGGGGCAATCAGAGATTGAATCGTATTTAGTTGCTTTTGGAGATGAGGGAAGTGAAATTGTGTATGTTTCGGCCCCACAACTCTACCAGCATTTATATTGTGACTTATTAGTTAACAGGGTTCACTATGAGTATAATGGAGATGCTCTAGTTATTCTAGCATATATACCTGATAGGGAAGATGGAGAAAATGAAGTTGGGAACACTCTACCATCATCACAGGGATGTGCCCAAAGACCAGAAGTACATATAGTGACTTGGAAAAATGAAGACCTTGCAACAGATGAACTTCCAATAAATGGATTTGAGCATTTCAAGGCCAAAGATTATCTTCTCGCACATGCTTCTTTCTCAAGAAGCAGTGGTGCAGGAGGGCAGTAGGCTCCTGGGGAGGAATCCCTATACTATATAGTTTCTCCTAAAGGTATAATCATTGCGAAGCATAGGGATGCAGATGACCATATAGCTTGGCTTCTTCAACATCGACAGCATGAAAAAGCACTAGCTGCAGTCGAAGCTAGAAAAGCCTGAATCAAACTTCTTGATGAGGTGGGTTCAAAATATCTTCATTTCTTGGAAAGGCAATATGCTAAAACAGCTGCTTTGTGCCCAAAATTGTTGCATGGATTTGCAAATGGCATGGGAGAGATGGGTGTTTGAATTTGCACATGATCGACAGCTACCCCTTTTGGTACCTTACATCCCCACCAATAATCCTCAACTACGGGATATTGTGTGTGAGGTAGCTCTCATAGCTCTAGCCACAAATCCAGCATTCCATAAACAACTATTGTCAACAATTCAAACTTAGCCATCATCTATATATAGCGCATCCATGGTCATTGATGCTATTGAACCACAGTTAAATATGAGCTCTACAACTCCCACTTTGAGAGAGGCTCTAGTCGATTTGTTGATAAACAATATGAGAAGGCTTTTGCAATATATGCAGATCTAGGAAGCCTAGCATATTTGAATTTATCGAGGAGCTGATTAAGCAAAGCCTTGGCAATCCAAAAATTGTTGGAATGTTACTGGAGCACACAGTGGGTAATCTAGATTTGATTCATATTGTAAATATGGTATCAAATGGTTTGCATATCCCAAGGTTAAGGGATTGGCTTGTCAAAATTATCACAGATTATCGCATAGAAACTTCACTTCGGCATGGTTGCAATGACATTCTAAAGGCTGACTGTGTGAACCTGCTGGTAAAATATTATTATGAGGCCCGTCATGGTATTTACATTGGAAGCCACGGGAAGTGCTCGAGTCATGTTTGGTCTCTAAATAATATAAGACAAACATTGAACCCGATAAATGGACACATATAGCTTATGGTCGATCACCGAACTTATGAATTAAGACCTTTGCGGCCATTAGAAGAAACGGCATAAAAAATAACGAAGAAATAGAAAAGATATGGCTTGGCGGGTTTTCCAGTTTGAGCTATGCCATTTCCATTGCATACCTACAGAAGCCAAAACCAGCCTGCATCGTTCTTACACAATTTGTAGTCATTTCGATAACCAATCATATGGGTCACCTTGGAATTACTCAAGGATTATTTCGTCTAAAAAGAGTCTGGTCTGAAACCGCCTGCAAGTACCTAAGGCAGAAAAACCAAAATCTAGTGCGCCATTGTATTTTCGCACCTATTTTGGTGAAATCCGCTGGCCGATATCTTGATGATATCAAATTCTTTTTAAAAAACTATTCATCTAGGTTGTTTTAGAATCTCTTGTAGAAGATTTCATCAGAAGAAGGGTGTTTTATATCAATGATATCTTGTTCCATTTAGTTAGTTAATTGTTGCTTCTATGCTTCTTTCTTTTAAATCCAAATCACAGAAAGAAAGAAAAGATGTTTCATTCTTTTGTTATGAGGATATGAATTGTGCTTTGGGATATTCAAAGGAGGATTCATTGGAAGTTCTTGATCATTTCATCTATATTTTTGTTGATAGTTTCTTTAGTTTAGTTGATGCTGAGTATACAGACTCATAAGATTTGTGAGTTCTATTGCTTGATCAGTAAGTATTTTCTTGCCTAAATTAAGTTTTCGTTAGACTTAATTTGGTTTGTCTCTCCTGCTCTCGGGTTAAGAGCATACCCCGTATTAGTTTTAGGAACAAAACATAATTCCTTGAACGTCATTCACATAGAGAGCTGTACCTACCCATTCAAAGAAAAGCAAGTAATTGGAGAATAGTTTTTCAACTGTTGTAAATTGATATTGTTCATCATTCAGGCATTAAGAGTCATATTTTAACAGGAAATAAGAAAGGACAAATCTGTTTACCAACACATCTGTACACAATGTCTTTCTAGTTTCTTACTACTCGCACGCCCATTTCATTTCATATGATCATTTGAAAATTGTGTCACTCCAAGCTCTCAACTATTTCCTCTTAATTGATCATCTCCTAACTACTGATTTCTCTAACATAATCAATTTTTTCCTAACATGTCACTTGTTAATATAGTGATTAACAGTAAATACTATGATTTATCCTGATCCTAGTTTCAGTATTGGTTGTGGTATTGTTATTATTTTGAGACATTTTGTTAAAGACTATATCTCTCGAAATAGTGGCATGTACTAGACAACCTATTCATCATGTATTTGAGAGACAATAGCCTTCACATAAATATAAGTTTCTTCTTATCATCTCTAGAGAAAAATATAAGACAACTCAGGACTCAAAAAAATAGAGTGTAAGCTAGAGCCATACCCAGTGTTGTCATCATGAACAAAATAGATCAAGTAACCATCGTCCTCCTCTAGATCTAACCCAAAATCCCTTGGTATAAATATTGCCTCAGAACCAAATCTTCCAGGTCCAAAGTCAATTAAAAACCCCTAGCACATTGCCTCCAACTTCAATTTGAAACTTTCCCACCTCAGGTTCTGCTTGAAGATCAAACTTTACGAGTCCTTTGACCTTAGCTACTTAATCTAGTGTAGTACCATACACATAATGTTGTTTTTTGTATGCATTTTCAATCATAAAGTAGAATTAGATATTTCCCAATCAACCTTGTATCCAAGGCAATAAGATCGACCAGAAATGTAGACAAAATCAAAGATATATAAGACTCCTAAGAGATATCTCAACTTGTTTTCAGAGTGATTGACTAGCCTATGTAGGATAATCATAAAACTGACAATAGTAATATGAACTTATCCACTACTAGTTCAATGGTGGTATAGCTAATATAGTAGTAAGATGCTATCATCCCTAGGTTCAAAAGAGAAAGATACATATCATCTTCATTGGCAATTTGGAAATTCTACTAGAGACAATTAAAGACAATAATTAGAATTTTAAACAAATATAGTTACTCACCAAGTACTCCAGGTCCTCCATGGTCAAAGTAATAGATGAAAATGTGGTCATTGGGGCCACTATCCACCACTTTACCATGAAGGAGATCTTTCATGCACTCATTAGATCACACAATAAACTCAACAATCCTTATCATTGACACAGTTTGACTAAATCATAAATGCAACTTGTGTTGGCCTCAATTTGTAATGTTCCCATCATAAAATAAATATTTAATCAAACCTTTGTCAATAGGCTGATTGATTTAGTATATCTTGGACCCATTTTTTATTTAATTGTTTCTATAGGTATGGTCATCAACTATCTTTGTAAAACATCAAGAAGTTTCTCCGAAGGGTATTTAAGCATGGCATGTAGGTACTAGTAGGTATGCGATTTGGATTATTTCTTTGTTCTACTAATTCTTGTTGGAGTTCTAGATTGTTCCCCACTTTGGAAGTGAAAGATCTTCCCAACTTGGCAATTTCAGTTTCGGTGGGATTCACCCCTTACCCTACTCCGTCTCTGTGTTACTTGCTCCGATCTAGAAAATCTGCACACCATATTTGTTTGCAAATACCTATCTCTATATGTGTGTGTGTGTGTGTGGAATTGGATTGTGAATACCTATACTTGCATTAATTGGCATGTTTGGCAAATATATTGTTCACATTATTTTGGAATCTCAGTTTTGAGCTTAGTCCGTGGCGAACAACTCTCCATCACCCACTTGACAACACTCACTCCTTGCAAACTACAACTTCTGTATAACTTCCAATACCACTGTAAGGACTACACACTCTCAAGCCGTACAATCACCTCAATCATCTTAGACCATATGACCCACACCCCCATATTGCACACCGATCATATGGCCAGACACACTCTATATGACCATCTAGTCTCTATACTATATGACCTCCAACTAGTCGTATGACTAACAGTTCCCTCACTCCCAGACCATACGACCAACTTGTCTACCTAATCTCAACCATACTAACTACCTTAATACAAGCGTATGACCAGTTTTGTGCTCCAAGTATGGGTGTTTAGAAAGTAATGTTAGAAATAGAACATTACACAATTCATGAATCTATTGTAAACTCTCAACTTGATGTCACTTGATAATTGACATATACTTCTTCTTGGTCATTACTCTTATTCTTAGTCATCACTATTATTTTTTCTTGACATTCACTAGATTACTCAATCAATACTGACACTCGGTCAATAGTGACTTTTCCTTCTTCTACTTTTCTCGACCAAAACTATCACTTGACTTAGTCTTTTTTCTCCTTAAGTTTTTAAGATTTTCCTTAGTTGACCAACCAATGCTGGTACTCAGTCAAGCTTAGTGTTTCACACAACTTCAGAACCTTTTTTCCATATATCAATTCAATTAACTTCCATAAGTTTCATGTAATGAATAAATAGTCATATTATCTTATCATAGACCAACTTATCAAGTGCCCAATGTAACTCCAACATACTTATCATGTCTTTTCTCACCAACTAAACCCATGAAGATGCTTTGTATGTTCACTTTAAATGTGTTAGAGAATCAAGGATGTCTTTACAAATGCATGGATCTACACTTTCTAAATCCTATATCTTGAATGAAGGTGTACTTAATCACTCCAATAGAGTAGTAGAGAGAAGAAGAATGGATGTGTATCTTATTTCTTTCTTGTGAATTCTTCTATTTGGACATCATGGGAGAGGGAAACTTACCTAGATATATACTATCATGATATTGACATTTTATTGATATTAAATCAAACATTTGATTGATCAAGTACACATACTTTTTGTTTATTAATGAGTTCAATCCTTGCTTAATATTTATTTTGAAGAACTAAGGTAAAATTTGAAGAACTTTTAAAACAAAGAACTCATGGATATCTAATATAGAATCATCATCATGAAGGATTTGTGAATAAAATATTTAGAATCATAGATCATATATATATTAGATGACTAATGATCACCCACAAATATTCATTAGATTTCTGTAACTCTCAGAAGCTAGAAGTTATATTATTTGATGACTTATAAGGTGATATGTACAATGTTACCTTTGGGTGATTATTTTTCCTTGATCATCCATTCAAAGAAAAATTGAGATCAAATGTTATCTCACAATTAGTAGATCTATTTTATTGTATCGACTATGTAGAAAATTGTCAAATTTCTCAAAAGGATCAATGAAAATATATATCATTATTTGAACAGTCCTATAATATTATTGTAATTAAATGATTAGCCAAAAAAAATATATATAACATAGTTAATGCAAATGAAGGAACTATACAAAATTTGAAGTATAATTATGATGGGTGTTGATCCAAATAAAGAACTATACAAAATTTAAAGTGTAATATGAGCACCCCTCTCCCATTTCCTACAAGATAGACATTAGACATCTTTCCATTTACTGAAGTGCTCTTCAACTTCTATTTTTCACTTGTTGGCCACCCCCTCCTCTAGATTTTTACACTGTACCCTATGCATATTAGCTATGAAGCGAATACCATGGTCTCTAATGTCAAATTTTTTTTTAAAAAAAGAAAAATAATTATCTAAAATTTGAGAAATTATAAAACTTTGATAATTCAATATTAGTTTAGGTGTGACATGGTGTATATTATTTTAGTGTGAGGGCTTATGGTAAAAAGTAATAAAATAGAATAGTGTTCAAATAGATAAGAGTTCCAAACTTATAGTTTTTAATTTAAGGGAGTGCATTTGAGATGGATGTTAACATTATTTTTAATTGGAAAAAATTCTACCACTAACGATTTGTTTGAAGTTTTGAACTTCTCAATTTATTTTATTTTATCCTTTTATATTATTCTACTCTATTATACAAAATAAGAAAATTATTGAGGCCACAAACTATAGATTTTATAGGTTAAAATTTAAAGCACACACTACACAACAATTAAAATATTGACAATTTATTTATTAATGGAAAATTTCAAATCTCTTCCTATTAATTTTGATATCATTTTGTATTATTATATTGTAAATCATGAATATAACTATAAATTCCAAAGATTGATTTTTAAATTTAAAATCTATATAAAAATCCTTAACTATTAATAATTATCTATATGTAATGATTATATAAAATGGAGCAACACATTATTTGATTGAAAATAAAAACTCCAAACATTTTAATTATGATTTTCGAATCTATTGTAGATTTTGAGTCTCTTATTATAGATTCATGTGTAGGAAAAAGATGTATTCATATATCTTAATTAACTATACTTTTTAAAAATAATGTACACCAAAACAATTTAAAAGGTTATTAAATGCTCTTTCAACAATACTTTAAAAGTCATTGGTAGAATGTATGCTTCTCCAATTGAAAATAATAAGTGTAGCTCTTCCAATTATCATTTTCTACATTTATAGGTCTATATAAAATATTTAGAAAAGCAAAAAGTCTGAAAAATCTATTAATATAGACCAAATTCCATGTTTAATTTATATTGACTAAGATCACACCAGTTTGCCAAGCTTATGATGAATTTTCTTTGTATTATTATGTTAAGTTTCAAGCTTCAATTTTATCATTTCTTGAGTATCTATATATCTTGCTTTTTCAAATTTCTTTATCGAATTTGATGACGATTTTTCTTTATACTCTTTATATTATTATGTTGAGTTAAAAAATCTATCTTCATCTTGTTTGTTTATATTTCTTTATTGTCTCGATTTTGAAGATTCAAACATTAAAGAATATGATTTTTAAACACATTTGTTCTGATAGGGAACAGAGTTTATATTGTAAATACCATGCTTGATCTGCAATACAGTATACAGTCCAAATATTTTGCTCAAGGATGAGGGCACAACTCTTATTTAGTCATGTAATTCCCCACCAAGGGATCCAAAGAATTTCACTAAGTTTACCAAACAATTTTTTTTTAAAAACATGAAAGTAAAACCATTCATAACATTAACATGATAGAGGAAGCAATAGTAACATCCATCCGAAAATAACATAACATAACAGATTAAATTCTTTAAAGATCCCTTAATGTTGAATTACTTCTAATCATAACTTATTCATCCAACATTACATCGTTAACAATGAAATAACAAGGATACATCCAATGTTCTTAAACCATATACAAGTGTACATTTTAGATTGCTAAATCATCCACTATGCATGTTACAAGGTATGAAAAGCTTAAAAGAATAACATCCATACAAATAAAGTACAGCATCATCCAATATTAATCCATGATGCAATAACATAATGAGACCATAAACCATACATGATACATCATCACAAAAGACATAAACACCCATCATAAAAGATAACCATATATCACAAACATAACTAAATAAATGCAGGGTTCCTCCCAACCATAAATAGCATCATTAGACCATCATGGATCCTAGTCATCCCTCCGTGCGTAACATTCCAAAGCACCGAAGAGATCATCGGTATTATCATAGTAGGAATGTCACTCCTAAAACATCCTACTAACATGCAAAGCAAAGCATAATATATCATCAACTAACATATGTAAATCATCAATACAAGAACATACCAGTAAATACATCCATCATAAGGTATATCGTCTATCATAATGCTCCAAGAATAGAATGAAGATAAATACCAACCAATAATACTTCTGCCACGGTGTCTCCGACAGATCTCAAATGATAAGAGTGATAAAACACTACCACCCGACCGCGTGGAACCTAAATGGTCCACTCCAACCGTGCTGAGGAGATAATCTCAAGTCCAAAATAGGCTTTCAAAATCACATAGCACATATCTCTATAAGTCCAAGAATCCTAAAAAGTATACTACTCAAAGGTTCCAAGCACAAAATTGACATCTACTTCCCAGAGGCACACAATGACATGTAGGAAACCTACTCTACAAGCGGGAAAGTGTCATTGTATTTATCTCGTACAAGTTACCCTGGCAGTTAGCTAAACTCCACGGGTCCATACAGATCTCATGCGACCACTAGTATCCTCTCATGTTGACGAGGCATACTATGGAATGCAAGGTTGCAACCATGCGTTCTCGGTACTCCCATCCTAGCCTGTACAAGCGCTCAAGGCATGGGCGAGAACCAAAACAATTATCTTTTTAGGTTCATTTAATCCCCATTTAGTGTGTAAATGTTATCACTTATTAACCAAACTTACAATGAGTTACCCTGGCAGCCACTTAGAGCCCCGACCCCCATTGCAAGCCACTTCCTGACACTACAAGTATATTACCTACCCTAATGCTCATGAAATCATAAAATCACCATAGTCCTATACAAGCGAATGTAAAGAAAATCCAAAAGATAATCCATAAAAAGAATCATCAAATAACCACAATATAAGCATCAAATATCTATAATAAGAATCATCAAATCTCTAAGATAAGAATCATCAAATCTCCATGAGCATCTGGAAAAACATCCATAGAAAATCATGACCATAATAGTTCTCTATTGGAAACTGAAGGCATCACTGATAATCATAAGTATCAATTGGTTCTCAATAACCAAAATATATCTCAAGATAAATCACAATATTCATTGGTTCTCAACAAGCAAGCAAGAATATCTCAAAATTATACTGATCAAAAACTCCAAAATGGTTGAGTCAAACATGACATCATCAAGAAATAAATCAACATTTCAGTCCCATCATGGCGACTAGAAAATAATCCAAGGATAATGATCGATGACTCAAAAATGATTAGCTCAAGTGTCTCAGATACATATACATCTCAGCTTCACACATGAACACTGATGAATAATAACAAACATTTCATAGAGTATACGATCACATAACCATGGTTGGGCTTATAAAGATCGAGATCAAATAAGATCAACATGCCAACACATCTCATAACCCCCGAGCCTCTGGTAACAACCTAGGACTGGTCATCACTAGTCAACCCAAAACCCAAAACAAGAAGCATATAGAATACACGATGCATACACATGTTTTGGTTTTTCTATTATCTCATAGTTGAATTATGTGAAGATTTTTCCAATTTTCTATTTGCAAGTATACTTCAATTGTCATAAGTTTCATCATTTGACCTACAAGTCAACCCATTTGTTCCCCGATAGCATTATCCTTCTATTATTAAGAATTACATTCTAAGAATAACTTAAGGATAACTATTCACTGATTGACCTTTAATTAAATTGTTCTCTTTATTTGACGAAGATCCATATTACTAATTGAATAACTCTTCCTTAAAGTTATTTCTACATTTCAACATTATCAAAGGATCATTATTCTTTTATAAAAGAACCAATTATCAATCCTTGAATAAGAAGAATTATAACTTAATTAAAATGGTCAACTTGATCAATCATTTAACAATAGGTACACAATCCATGACCTATTAACATCTAATAGTTTCCAATTTAATATTACTAAGTCTCACCATTAAAACATCTAAGGTCATTATTCAAGTCATGAGAGTACGACTTATCAATTTCGATGTAAATACTTCACAACTTTGCTAGAGGAATCGATATTAGCATATCAATTAAAACACTATTACATAACTTGATTATTAATTAAATCTAATTAACTCTAGTTAATTGATTTAATTAATAATTGCATAACCATAGCAATGTTCCAATTAATATTAGTTGACTAATAACTAACTAGAATTTTTTAAGATAAAAGTCAACTATAATTCAATACACAAATAATCATATTAATAGTTCAATAATAATAACTTGTTAATATTTAATAACAAGCTATATTAAGAATCTTATCAATAAATCTATAATGACCACATTCGTCATTCTTTCAATGAATACTAATATTCCCTTAATTAATCCGTATTATCGATAATCATTAAGACCATTATACTATTATGTATTAATAATTTGCTGGACCCAACAAACATTAATAAATGATACCTATAATTAATCGATCTAGAGAAACCTTGCATAAACTTCATCAGTTAATATCTAACTAACTCTTAACACCATTAAGGTGTATCAATAATTTACATAATGAATTAAGAATAACATATTAATTCAATTCATAGCATTGTTATAATATAACAATGACTCCCTTTATTGATTAACCTAAGTTAATTCACATTTGAGTTAATTAATAAACATATAGCTCACCATTTATGATCAAATTATTATATTAATAACTCAATTAAGACTTGATGAAATATTATCAAAATTTGAAGCACTTAATGGAATTATCGATAATAATAATCATCGGTATCATTGATATTCACATCAATTAACATTCCATTACAACTCAATTAAATTTAATTAATCACAATTAATTAAATTAATTAATAATTATATAATATCCATAACAACTTCTTAGTAATCATCAGTTATTAATAATTAATAAAATGATCAATAATTTTATTAATTAAAATAAACTATATTTAAATAAATATTTATTAATAAATATTATTTAAATAACAAATAAGAATCATTCAAATCTATACTAAATAAATTACTTTAATAATAATTTAAATCAAATTATTATTAATAATAACATTTTATAACTGATTAATACATGTTAAATAGCATTTTCATATTAACTAAATAACATATATTAATATGTAATAAATAGGTCCATTTGGAAGCAGGTATTGGGGATGGAGTCTCTGAGAAGCGATGGTTGTCAGCTGGGCTAGGGTTTTTCCCCTAGCCTGTTCTTGGTGTTTGATCTTTACTATTTTTCTGTTCTGTTTGGATTGTTAGCTACTGGACATAATTTGAGTTGGTATTTTTGGAGATCTTCTGCAGTCAATTTTGGATTGGGGTTTTATTGTTTGCATGGTAGGGCCTGGGATTTCTTCTCCGTTGGTGAGAATAGATGGTTCTTCTCCAACTATGCATGCAATGCGATCTGAATCATTTTATTCAGGGGAGAGCTCCAAGCTGAAAAAAGTTAATGGTTGTCTTCCGCGTAGCCATGATCGCCCTGTTCTAGTTATTCCTCCAACGGCTATAAAGGAGGACATTGATTATTGGACCAAGCATGCTTTGATATGCAAATTTCTTGGAATCCAGATTTCCCTATCTGCTCTTGAGGCATGGATCTGCCACTCTTGGCAGGTGGAAGGCGATATGGAGATTAGGTTGGTAGGGAATAGTTATTTTTTTGTTGTATTCTCTTGCATGTCTGATCGTGATCATGTTTTTGAAGGAGACCCTTATTTCTACAATAATGTGGGGTTATTTGTCAAACCTTGGCATTCAGGTTTTTATTCTGCTGAGGATCTCCCTTCAACAGTGCCAGTTTGGGTTCGCTTGCCTCATCTTCCCTTGGAATTTTGGCGTGAAGACATCCTTCGACAAATTGCTGCTTTATTGGGGAAGCCAACTACGATCACACATCAAACCCTCGATAAAAAGGTTATTTCTTTTGCTAGAATTCGTGTTGAAATTAATTTGAATAACCCATTACCAGATTCTTTGGAAATTTTTCTGGGGGATTCTTCTTGGGTGCAGCAATTAGATTATGAATCCCTCCCTTTTCGTTGCCTGATTTGTCATGAGTATGGTCATTTACTGTGGTAGTGCCCCCGTAACTCGAGTTTCAAAGGAGTGGATCGGTCTACAGCTGGCAATGCTAGTGGTTTGGCAGATACTACAAGGAAAGGACAATCTCAAATGGTTAATACTACCAAGGGGATGAATCCACAAGATGCTAGAGGTAAGGGTAAGGCTCCAATGCAGGATAAGGATGGATTTACCCCTGTTCGTCCTCAAGCTAAGGGACATGGTCAAAAGAGGCCTTTGAAAGAAATATTATCTGATTCAGGTTTTAACCATTTTGAGGTGCTGGATAGTATGGTTCTAGAGGAGGGTATTCCTCCTCCTATCTCTTCTGATCCAGCTTTCCCAGATGAGAGATCTATTCCTAATGATGCTTGTGGGGCATCTCAAGTTGTAGTATATCAGAATTGTGAGGTTCCTGTAGCTCCTATGACAGTGGCTCTGGTGACTCCTGCAGTGTTGGAAGATGATGATGTTGTTTTGGCTGACTTGGTTAAGGATGTGCTACCATCATGTAAGGGCAAGGGATCTCCTCTCCCCTTGGGTGCAGCAATTAGATTATGAATCCCTCCCTTTTCGTTGCCAGATTTGTCATGAGTATGGTTATTTACTACGGCAGTGCCCCCGTAACTCGAGTTTCAAAGGAGTGGATCGGTCTACAGCTGGCAATGCTAGTGGTTTGGCAGATACTACAGGGAAAGGACAATCTCAAATGGTTAATACTACCAAGGGGATGAATCCACAAGATGCTAGAGGTAAGGGTAAGGCTCCAATGTAGGATAAGGATGGATTTACCCCTGTTCGTCCTCAAGCTAAGGGACATGGTCAAAAGAGGCCTTTGAAAGAAATATTATCTGATTCAGGTTTTAACCATTTTGAGGTGCTGGATAGTATGGTTCTAGAGGAGGGTATTCCTCCTCCTATCTCTTCTGATCTAGCTTGCCCAGATGAGAGATCTATTCCTAATGATGCTTGTGGGGCATCTCAAGTTGTAGTATATCAGAATTGTGAGGTTCCTGTAGCTCCTGTGACAGCGGCTCTGGTGACTCTTGCAGTGTTGGAAGATGATGATGTTGTTTTGGCTGACTTGGTTAAGGATGTGCTACCATCATGTAAGGTCAAGGGATCTCCTCTCCCCTTGGGGTTGCTACTTCGATCCTTTAAGTAGGCTTCTTCTTCTCCCCCTCTAAGGAGTGGACGCAAAACAGACCAAGAGAAGATTAAACTCACAGGAGATATATTGATTGAGTCTAGTTTAGTGAAACCTTTGGATTCTCATTTTCCCAAATCTACCCAATGATGATTATTCTCTCATGGAATGTAAGGGGGTTGAATAGCATCCCTAGACAAAAGGCTATTCATAACTTGGTGGTTGATCATAGTCCTGATGTTTTTTGTATCCAAGAGACTAAGCTCTCTGTGGAGTCTATGGTCCAACATGCCTCTAGTATTTGGTCTCGTGGCCAATGCCAGTGTGTTGGGGCAACAAGCAGTGCTGGTGGTTTAGCTATATTTTGGGATCCTCAAAAAATTTCTCCTCTTGGCTGGATGTCTTCTCGCTTAGCTCTCTCTATGGTAGCTTCTGCTCTAGAGTCAGAAGAGGTAATCATGGTTACTAATGTGTATGCACCTGTTGATCTTGTGGGAAAGGAGGAACTTTGGGAACATATTCAATATGTTAGAAATTGTCATCCTTATCATCCTTGGGTGTTAGCAGGGGACTTCAATTCAGTTTTAAGTCTGGAAGAGAAGCATGGTGGTTTGGCTAGATTGGGGCCTTCTTCTGCTCTTCTTCGGCAACACATATCTCTTTTGCATCTCTCTAATGTTAAGCCTTCTAATGGCCTCTATACCTAGAATAATCACAGGACTGGTGTTGCTGCTATCTCAGAACGCCTGGATAGATTTCTTGTTTTTTGCTTCTGTCTTAGTGGCACCCTTACTATCTCTTCAGAAATCCTTGATTGGAGGGGTTCAGATCATTGGCCAGTCAAATTTTCTGCTATAGGGGCTTATATTCCGAAGCATCCTCCTTTTAAGTTCCAGTTGATCTGGCTTCGTGACTCCTCTCTTCATGATTTTGTTTTTTGTTGGTGGAAAGATGGTGCCCCTGCATATGGTACTGCAATGTTCTCATTTTCTAAAAGGCTTCAATATGTTAAAAGGCAGCTCAAGATATGGAATAGGGAATGCTTTGGGAATCTTCACTTTATGAAGAGGCTTGCTCAAGAAAATCTTGATGTCATCACAAGGGAGATTAGAGATCGAGGTTTCTCGGAGCATCTTGGCCAAGCTGAATCCCTTGCTTCTAGAGCTCTAGAAGAATGGGAACTTCGAGAGGAAATTTTTTGGAAGCAAAAGGTTCGAGTTGATTGGCTCCAGGAAGGTGATCGAAACACTGCCTTTTTTCATAAAACAGTGCAATCTCGCCAAAATGAGAGCACTATCTCTTCTTTGGTTAATTCTCAAGGTATCCAACTGAATTCCTTGCCAGCTTTGTTCTAAGAGGCTATTTCGTACTTCTCTACCCTCTTCTCTGAGGACTCTCCTCCTATCAATAATGAAGAAAATATTATTTTGTCCTGTATTCCTTCCCTTTTCACTCAGGAAATGAATGATTATCTCATGCATCCTATCTCTTTGGAAGAGCTGGAGGTGGTGGTCTTTGGCATGCCTAAGGGGAAGGCTCCTAGTCCTGATGGTTTTCCAGTTGAATTCTTTTAGGAATTTTGGGACATCATTAATCATGATTTGTTGGAGGTGGTTAAAGAATCCTATGCTAGCAAGCAGATGCTTCGAGCTTTGAACTCTACATTCTTGACTCTTATTCCTAAGAGAGAGGGTGCTAATCAATTGGAGTTTTTTAGACCAATTGCCTTATGTAATGTGGTTTACAAAGTTATTACTAAGCTGATTGCTGAGAGACTGAAAAGGTGGCTTCCCATTATTATCTCAGAAGAACAAGGTGGTTTTGTTGCTAGAAGACAAATTTTGGATGGGGTAGTTATTGCTACTAAGGCTATTCACTCTATGGCTACTTCAAGGGAGAGAGCCATGTTTGTTAAGCTGGATATGGCTAAGGCCTATGATAGAGTTAAATGGAGCTTCCTAAGGAGTATTCTTCTTTCTTTTGGATTTAGCTCTGACTGGGTGAGTTGGATTATGAGTTGTGTTACTTCTGCCTCTTTTTCTATTCTTATTAATGGTCAACCTTCACAACTATTTGGTGCTTCTAGAGGCCTCTGCCAGGGTGACCCTCTCTCCCCATATCTATTCATCATCATGGCTGAAGGCTTGGGCAAATTCATTAAGCATCAGGTGTCCCAAAATTCTATTCAAGGTTGGTGGTGGGCTAATGGCTTACCTTCTCTTTCCCATCTTCAATTTGTTGATGATTCTGCTCTTGTCGGTCTTGCTAGGATCAAGGAAGCTGAAGCCTTTCAACATTCTTTAGACGTTTATTTGGCAGCTTCAGGCTAGAAATTTAATGAGCACAAATCTTTCATTTACTTTTTTAACACTCCTGATTCTATTCAGCACAGGATTGTTGGTATCCTATAGTTTTAGATAGGTTCACTTCCTTTGACTTATCTTGGCATTCCTATTGCTGTTTCCAGGCAGCCACGTCTCTTTTGGCAAAATTTGATTACCAAGCTTCAGGATAAGGTAAATCATTGGACTCATAGATGGCTTTCTACTGCTGCCCGGGTTACTCTTCTTCAAGCTGTTATCCAAGCTCTTCCTACTTATCGAAGCATGGTTCATGCTGCACCTATTTACTTTCTCAAGTAGTTTGATGCTCTTTCTTGACAATTCCTTTGGAGTGGTAATTTGCATAGTACTAAATGGAGCTTGGTTAATTGGGCAACTGTTTGTAGGCCTAAAAAGGAGGGTGGTCTTGGTCTTCGTTCTGCTCTATTGAGTAGACAAGCTTTGGCTGCTAAACTTTATTGGCGATGGTACTCTGGACAGCATCAACTGTGGGCTCGTATTATCACTCATAAATATTTTCATGGTTTTGATCCTTGCTCTGTTTCTGCACTTCCTCTTGAAGGCTGTGGCTCAATGGTTTGGCATACTTTGAAGACAGGTGCGATGTTGGTGAAGAGGGGTCTGTTCTGGATATGTAAAGGAGGTTCTCAGGCTTTGTTTTGGTTTGATGCTTGGGATGGATTCCCTTCCATTTTAGCCATATACCCTCATCTTCAGCCTCTTTGTGACTCTTTTCTTTCCGCTGGATGGGATACAGTGGCTCATTACAAGACTCCTTATCAATTGGGACCTATTATTGGTTATAGATGGAAGCATTCCTCTGATTGGCCTCCTGGAGGTATAGACATGGATCGTCAGGAGCTTTTTCAAATTTTGGCCTCTAGAGAGTGTTCCTCTTTGCTTGGTCCAGATGTATTGGCTTGGGGCGGTACCTTGTCTGGTAAATATCATGTCTCTGCTGGGTATCAGGAGATAACTAGACAATTATTTGGGGATGCTGAGGTCCCTTGGTGGAAGCAAGTCTGGAATAAAGTTTCTTGGTCCAAGTGCAATTTTTTCATGTGGCTAGTGGCTCACAACCGTTGTCTTACCTGGGATAATCTTTGTAAACGTGGATTTCAAGGCCCCTCTTATTGTGTTTTGTGTGGTAATGGAGAGGAGTCTGTCTCCCATCTATTCTTCCATTTCTCCTATTCTACTCAGATATGGCACCTTTGCTGGAGCGCTTGGGGTTGCTCTTGTCGGCATGCTTCCTCTTTGCCTAAGTTTTGGGCTTGCTTGGGTAGTGCTCCCTCCAAGTCTTCTTCTCTCCATGCTGCTTGGATTGCTGGCCCATCTTTCATGCTTTGGCATATCTGGTTGGAGAGGAATCTTCGCATATTCCAAGATGTCCGGCTTGGTGTTTTTCATCTTTGGTGGAAAATATCACATTCTCTCCAGGAAACTATTCTTGTGAAGTGTGAGCTTGATGGGGGTATGGATCCGGTTGATCTTGCTATCTTTAATCGCCTCAATTTTCATCTGCAGGATGGGGATGCGGCTCATAGGTTTCCTTCTATGTCTAGGCAGCTTCACCATCAGAGCAAGGGTCAGGTTAACCGGGATGGGCACTGGACTCCTCCTCCTTGTGGAGTTCTAAAAATTAACACTGATGGTTCTTCTCGTGGGAATCCTGGTCTGGCTGGTATTGGCGGAGTGGCTCATTGTAGTTCTGGGAATGTTAAATTTTTCTTCTCAATTCATAAGGGTGATTATACTAACAATCTCATGGAAGCTCAGGCTATTTTATATGTTGTGGAACAGTGTTGCTTGTGGGGATGGAGTAAGATTATTTGTGAGTCTGATTCCAAGGTGGTGGTGAACATGCTTTCTTCGCAAGAGCTTGAGGATGTTAGTTGGCAGCTGGCCACTATTGTTAAGCATATTCTTTTCTTCTCTTCCTCTTTTTAGTTCATTAGGTTCAAGTATATTCGACAAGAATGGAATAGACCTGCTGATTGTTTAGCCAAATGGGCTTCTAGTCATGATCTGGGTTGGAATATTAGGGATAGGGGGCAACTGTCCTTTGAGATGGTGCAAGAATTTGATGATCTTGTTGCTCAGCATCGAGCTCCTTGTTGAGCTCTCCTTGTTGTATTCCTTTCTGTCTTAATAAATTTTTACCCCTCTTTTTTTTTTTTTTTTGTAATAAATATATATTATTAAATATAAACTATTGTTAAAACTTATTAACATTAAAACTTTATAATTAGAATTTACAAAAAGGCAAACTTTAAAAGAAATTTTGAAATTGCCGCAGGTTTTGCTAAAAGTACAGCCCGCTGACACACCTCGGCATGCGGTCTACAGGTCACAGGTCCTCTGCAAACTCGCAGGCCTGCACAATACGATGCCACCAGAAATAAGGGAATGGGGGTGCGGTGGGTATAGACCCCACCCCCACCAAATTTTTAATAAATATATATATTATTTTTATATAACGTTTTTAATAAAACATTTTCTCAATGCAAATTTATAAAACAATTTTTACACCATGCGATCCGAATTTATTAATAAGGTTTCTCATTTTAACTTACACAAATATATACATATATGTATATATGTATATATATATATATGTATGTATATATATATGTATATATATACACAAAATTTGTTATCAATTATCACTGCATTTAAAATATGTATATATATATATATGCATATTTACAAAAGAGCACATATATTTAGATCAAAACAAAAAGAGCTTTTCTATACAAGAATTTTCCCTTTTAGATAATTATTCTCAAACGTATCCATCAATCCATCCAATAGGTTTAACTTTAGATTTCAAACCATCTTTTCTCAATTTGATTCTAATTCGAATCTAGACCCGATTCAAATCTAATTTCTTCCTTAATTGGATCTAGGGTTTTCTAATGTTTTCTTCTCAACCAATAAAATATCTAGATTCTAATTCAATTGTAGATTCAATCATGGAATATATTCAGACACATATAACAAACATGATGAAGACAGGAAGAGAAATAGTACAAGAGAATATGTGAATATCACGAGTGCACCTGGACACTGATGCTAATTTGTCTTGCCTCAGAAGTCCATAGAAAATCCCTTCCTTCTCCAACATTTGCAATTCCTCCATGATCCAAGCCAACCGAATCCTCCAAGTGACTAGAAGTGCTAGAAGAAGCCTAGAAGCATGTAGAAAATATATGAGTATATGAACTTCTCCAATGCATGTAAGCTTTGAAGCTTCCATTTAAGCTTGTAGCTTGTAGCTTCCATTAAGCTTGTAGCTTGTGGCTTGTCCAAATACACTAGGAGAGCCTCTATTTAAAGGCCTCTAAGATGCATCTAGAGTGTCTCTAGAAACAACTAGAAGATAAGCATGACAACCAAGCATGAGTCTTCTTCAACCTTCTAGATAAGTCTTAAGGTTCTAGACACCATGTGCTCAAATAAAATGCTAACTCCTAAGTGTAGACAGCTTGTGCATTCTTAAAGTGCAAACTCCAGTGTTGTCTACATGACAACTCCCGAAAATTTGCCAACTCCTATGTGAGCAAATATTAATATAATATTTAATTTACTCTTTCCAATTTAATTTATTTATTTATTAAATCTCATGCACTAACTTTAATAATTCCACTTTTCAATCTTAATATATTTATATTTTAATCACATGAGATTTAGAATCTTTTATTAATTTAAATATATCTTCCACTTTTAGATTTCATTTTCCAAAACTTAATTGCTAAAATATTTATTAGCTTTAATAATAATATTATTTAGTCATTTATTTAAAAATGAACTCCAAATATATTACTATTAAAATAAATATTGTCACACTCCAAATTTAAACTTTTAACTTTTTATTTTCAAATTTCATTATTTTATTTAATTAATTTCCCAATTAATTAAATAAAATAAATATTAAAATACCATATTAATTTTTCATTAAATTAAACCATTAATTAAATCTTTTAATTAGGCTTAATTAATAGAAAATACATCAAAGACTCACAAGGTTAAAATATGAAAATTAATCATAGCCAAAATACATACAAAATCAAACCAAAGGTTTATATCACGAATTACGTTATCCAACGTATTCGGAGGGTACTCAACTCAGATACTTGTCCTAATTTTCCAATTAGAACAAATGGCTTAAAGGGTTGGGATTTGGACTTGAGAATTTATCTCCCCTCTTTATCATTGAGATAGTGTGATAGGGTACGCTCATCCTGGCAATTCAAGGAAGTCGATACTCAGTACCTGCAACCTGCATAAAAACCATGCATGTACAAGCACAATATATACTAAACTAAACAGGCAATGGCAGGAAGTGGTGCATCGTGTAGATCCTGACTAGTAGGTGACTACGACTCCCTTCCTTAACCACATCAGACACGCCATACAAAAGTAAACACGCAAAGAAAACACGCACACCATACACATGCAAGTATGGGGTAAGTATCCATAATAAAACACATATGATAATAAATCATCTTACTAATCATCATTAATAATTGAAAGCAATGTAATAATCACCATCAATAATTGCGAGCACTAAAAATAATCATCATACATACATGAAATGCAAAATCTAAGTAATCTCATCACATAATAAACTGAATCCATAGCACAATATCTGTTAATCTCATAACAATGATGCTAACCATCAACATAAAACTAGCTCCAAAAGGGTTCGACAATGATAAAAAAAAGCGAACTAGGGGCAGGCACTACAAGTCATGAGCAGTGCATAAATGTTAAATATCCGATTAATGTTCAAACAAGAGAAGCTATAAAAAGTAAAAGAAGCCGAAAATAAATAAACTTGCATTTTTTTGTTTATCCTCGACATTTTTTTGACAAGTAGAACACTAACCTCAGGCATTTTTTTTAAGCGCATTTCTTTGAGATATTCAATCAAATAGTTGAAGAGCATTGTTTATGCTTCTACATCAGATGAGAGGCACCCATCATTTTTGCTGTACAAATCCTCTAAAATCAGCTTCGACACTCATTTTTGCACAAGCAACAATAACTCTAGAGAATGTAATCTGATCGGCTTAGAGACATGTAAAACAATGGATGTCTTATGAAGATGCATTCACATTCACCATGCTGGGAATAGCATTTGAATATGAAGAAACACGGGAACAACATTTGAATTGTATGGCCTTGGTTTTTTCACGCGCCACAACTGTTGATCGTAGATAACTGACAAGTAACTATAACAGCAATAAATTACTGTAATGGCGAACTGGTTAGAGTAATGGGGCCCACACCAGTCAGCAATGGGTTCAGCGCTTCGCGTGTGTTGGTCAAGTCCACCCATACATGCATGCATAGGCATATGGGGGCATTACAATTTAGTTTACAATTTAGCCATTGTTACAGCAGCCACTATCAGTGGAGGGGCAGGGCATGGCAGAAATATGCACAACATTCAAGGAACTCGACGATCTAGGCAGTCGATCCTCCTGCCTGGATAGTCATTGCCAATTCCTAGGGGGGTAGTCCTGACATGGGTAGAAGAAAGGATTCTTCCAAGGCTTCCACATCTCCTTCCAAGGTTATTTGTTTTATTGGATTGAATGGGGGCCATCGTTCTTATCACAAGATTCATGATTTGACCTCCCTAAATCCTCAGAATTGGCCGCCCATGCCTAGGAGTAGGCTCAACTTGTTTCCTTGTAAAGTTCTTAGGTTAAAGTACTAATGCATATTTAATGTTTTCCCCACGTTTATCTTTTTCTATAAATTAGTTATTTTATTCTATTATTATTTGTTTATGTTTTGTGATGGGGTGAAATGTCTAATCACTTCTCCAGGTACATGATTAACCTAGGTACCGCTTTTGAGTGCTAGCTATAAGTAATCTCCTAGACACTTTATTTAGCATATTTGATGTGTCATTTCATTGTTATCTATACTATGATATTTTTTTAAATTTTTATTAGTATTATAGTAGATTCCAAAGAATATCCTTTCTGAATATTTTATTGGCATGTAATAGAAGGTGTAATTGATTTCTATTCTCCATACAATCTCTAGAGAATTCAAGTGCACCTACATCAAGGTTTTCACAATGAGTCCTATGTATTATCATCTTTATTCATATTAAGAGCACATAGTTATGGGTTACTAATGGTCTGACTTCATTTCCCTATTTCTCCTAATTGCAAGATGGATGTTATTTCTTGCTTCCATAAGATTATTAATACTTACCACCGCAAATGTTTAACACACAAGATGCATTTGCTCAATATCAGAGATATGTCTACAAATGATAAGTAGCCTTAAGTATCAGGTTACCTATTAATTAGAATCTATTATAACATAGGAACTCTTGTTTCTATTGCATCAAAATTTGAAATTCCTTAAATTAAAATTGAGTAACCATTACCATATTTTTCTCAATTAAGAAATCTAACTATTGATTGATACATTAACAAGTATGAGGAGGAGTAACTCAATTTCATAATTAAACATAGACTTCACATGTTTAATGGATGAACTATTTCTTTACTTCTTAATCATCTATAAATATGATACCATCTTCTACTACAATTCCATTTATGTACATCATGTTCAAACTCAGCTTGCACATTCACCTTAATACAAGTAGGACGTGAATTCCTCTCACAATACATAAAAAAAGCACAATGGAGATTTTTGCATCACAACTTGTTACAAACTAACATGAAGGAAGGCTGATCCATACATATTGACATATCTTCTACTTTGTCTATCCAAGGAAGAACACCTAATTTCTTTGTGGGTCCAATGAGTACAAACATACAAACACATTGCAATGAACAACAAGGACCATGGGTGCTTCCCTCCCAACCATAGGCCTCCAAAGAGACCACCCCCGCTCTAGGGGAATAAGGCTCAAACAAGGATTGACATACAACTTGCACATGCATAAACATTACATTTCAAAACTTGAACAATTCCCTCCCAAGGTTATTTCACAATGGTTCACAAATGGAACCACAATCATAGGGTGAAGCTGTGCTTTAAAATGGAGACTTGCCATATCAAACTATATCTACAAATAAACAACTTCCATGCCCTTTCAGGGCTATCATAAATCAACAAATTTCATGCCCTTTCAGGGCTAAGATAAAACAAAAAATCACATGCCCTTTCGGGGCTTTCACAAATCATCCTCCAACATACTACCATCTATTGTAACTTCCTTGGAAACCCATACTCCATAAAACTTCCCCTCTACACCATACTTCCCTTATCACTCCCAACAAGATATGATTGATTACAGTGTATAATGGAGCCCATACTCCAAGGTTCTCAATGCATTTTTCAAGCCTAACTTAAGCCCTTGACCTTGGACTTCTCTTCCCTTCCCAAAGGGTGAGTGAACCCTCACACCCATAACAAGACTCATGCAAAAATCATGGAAACTCAAAAAAAAAAAGAGAACGATGAAAACCCAAACTCCATGCTCATCTCAACATAACAAGCTACAAGAAAATATCACATATTCCTTCTCACAATCACACTCTCCTTACCTACATACTCATGAATGCAATACCAAGATTCAAATTCATAAATGAATCAAACTTACTACATGGTAAGAACACCATTCAAGCATTTATATGATTACTACATCACAATGCAATGCCATGAAGTCTACTCACAATGTAAATCCACACCCCTACATTCTCATGAATGCAATACCATTACGCAAGTTTTTGAGAAACATAGTACATGGGCAAGAAGAACCAAACTTGAATCCTTTTGCAAAAATGGTAAAGAATGTATTGTAGAAGAGCTACCTTCCCTAGCTTGTGAACCCTAAAACTCTCTAAAGTTAGAGAGTGGGCAAGAAACCCATTAATTTCTCCCAAGCCCTCTAAAAATTCCCCAACTTCACATAGCAAAAAATGGCCCAAACAAGAAGCCCCCCTTTTCTTACACCCTTGCCCCTTTCTAAAATTGAAATCTTGATAAAGTGGAAGAACATGTGAACTCCTCCATTTTCGAAGTTCTAAGAAAGTGACATGTTTGGAGGGTTCCCAAGGTCATCTAGACCTAGTAAAGGTTAAATTTAGACCACCAACCCATAGTACTATCATGAGAGCACTTATTATCACCAAAATAACCCCCTAGGACCTCTTCTTGAACTTGATAAGTTAGTAGGAAGTTGGAATTCGAATTTCCCCTTAATGGAGACTCCTCATGGCATTTTTCCATGTGAGTTTAACATGGGTACTACATTGGGGTTAGGTTTAGGTTATATTACTTCTTGCCAAACCCTGAATGACATGGCATCTCCAAATGGACAACACAAGTGCCAAGTGACACACAAAACAACACATTACATTAAAAGTGACTCGTCTCCAATAATACATGAACTAAGCTACTAGACACACATACATTTCACATATACGAAGAAAAACACATCATAATGAGGTTTGAATTTTTTTCATTGACTCAACCTTGGCTATCTCATTTTTGTAGTAGTTTGAGTATTGGTTCCCCATTAAACCCATGGTCAAATTCTTGCACACTAAATTTGAACATCATTAGTCCAAGAAAATCATGTAAGCAATAAATACATATGTGAAATAAATCATTATCTCATTCAACATTAGGCTTGCATATATTTCATCATCTCAAATTAACTTTCCCTTTCTTAATCATTCAAATATAGCATTCAAAATATTAAAATATCAAAACTTGCATATCACATTCAACATTTGGGTTCCATACTTCTTTCTTTCCAATTAACTTTTGTTTTCTAACAATTTTCACATAAAATGCTCAGGATACTATAATATCAAGCTTTCCTTATCAACATAGCATGGTCAATTTAATATTTTAAATAGCTTCATAATCTATTTTTATCATTGTTACAAGATGTTGAATCCACAACTATTGAATCCCTAGGTATGTTGGTTAGGTCTTAGTGCATAACATAGTCTATCCTTTAACTCTAATTTCCACTTAAACATTATATTGTTACATTACAAGCATTTCTACCATTCAATTTTTATTAAAGAAATGTCAATAATTTAGAACCTGAAATTGAATAATTAAATATATCAATTAGGTCATAATATGCTGAGGTAAGTGCAAGTCATCAAAATGCAGATATTGAAATGACATAACCCTATAGTCTCAAAAGTGTATCAAAAGATTGAATTAGAATCATTGTAATGCAATCGTCTCATTTATACTATGATGGATTGGGTGAGGCCTTACATGAACATGAGAACTGGCTAATCCTTGGGAATTTATGTTTTCTTTGCATCCTTATGCTGGTTGTTGGAACCTATAGTTTTAAAACACTAACAAAATGATGACTCTACTATGAACTATGTGAAGCAATTTATTGTTAAAAGTACTAGAATCTCTGGTATAAATTGCATATTTTAGTCATATATTTCAGCTATGTTTTTCCCATTCAAGTCAGCCAATAAAATGGAAACTCTTCTAGGGAGCATGCAAAGTAATTCATTGTTAAAATTATAGGAATATCTGGTATAAATTGCATATTTCAGCAATGTATTTCAGTTATGTTTTGCCCATTTAGTTTAGCTAGCAAAATAGTGACTTTTTTGGGGAGTCTATAGAAAGAAATTAATTTTGAAGTGTTGGGATCTTCGATGTGAGCTATCCATTTGCAATCATATCTCCTCCAGTTTGTGCCCATGCTTGATATTGTATCTTTTTCAGTGAAAAGCCTTGAGAATTTACCATAATCCCACTACCCAAGAGTTGTGTGATTTGTGGTATGTTTATGTATGGTATATTTACAAGTGAATTATTTTGCATATAAAGTTTACATTCCCAAAGTATACAATATTAAAATCATCTAGGGTAGGTCCCTCTACTAGAACTGTATTTAGGAAGAATTTTTTCGATAAGGTTTCTTGTCTTTTAGCCATTATAAAAATATTTCCCCTAGCGGGTGGAAACTCGGTCATATGTATTTCTAACTAGTGCTCATAATAAAGTGAAGAGTGGCTAATAGAAGGAAGAAGCAAGATAACATGTTAGGGAAAAGTCGGATATCCCTTTGTATATATATTTACCAAAGGGTGGTAAGAATATTTGGCCTAAGAAGAAACAAGAAACCAATCATGCATGGAAACCCAAAGATAATTTCCAGTTCCAACCTATAGTTGAGAAAGAAGCCTTGTCACATAGCTCTAAATCTAAGAATATTAGGCTTTTGGGTAATCTTTTTACTACACATTTTCATGAAGATCATCCTTACCAAGACAAAATGGTGTCATCCATGGGGGATACTACTTTTATATCTAGTATCAATTTAGGAAGAATAAATCAACATCTCAAACCTAGACGTGTTCAATCAAGTAGATCTCACCCTCATTGTGTTCTTTTTGTTGAGAGAAACCTCACTGATCTTAGTGACCCTATAGAATTAGAGACAACAACCATAGATCTTAATGATATCTTACTGAAGTGGAGATTTTTAGAAAAAAAGTTGCTAACAAAAAGGTCAAAAACATATGTTTTGAGAAGGAGAAGGAACAAATTACCATGAATACTCTCATTAAGAAAGATAGCCTATTTAGGAGAATGGTTTCCTTGTAGGAACAAAATAAGAAGTTAGAGGAGAGATCTTCCAAATTGCATTCAAATGTTCTTGTGGATATTGAAGATTTGAGATCTAAATTTCAAGAACAAGAATACCTCCTTAAAAAAGGAAGGCTCTCTCATCTCCCAAATCCAACCCTACAAGCCTATTGAACTTGAGATCATAGATCTAACTATAAAAAAAACCCTAGCAAGGGCAAGAGAAAGGTAGTAGGGATTCAAATTAATTAGCCCTAAATTCTTTCTAACAAGTCTACCATGTCTAAACCTGACTTAGACTTAGAGAAAACCAAGAAATAAAGAGAAGATCTAGCCAAAGAACTTGAGAAAGTTGAAAATGAGGCTTAGGCTATAGAGACTAGAAGAAAAAAACACTTTATCAAATCTACTTTTTCCTTAGCATCTTTGCCAAACCATCCTTTGCAAGATATGTCCTCTATTCCTACTTGTAGAGTAGTAGTGACTAAATAAAATACATCTCAATCAGCATCTTCTTCGTCTCCAATAACCACCACTAGCCAAATATCTGGGGTTTAGTAACCTCAAATCCCTTTACAATTCTAAGGGGCTGGACCAAGTACATCAAATATTGTAAGTTTTTAGAGAAGACCTATCTATATGGAAAAATATAAGAAAATTTCCCTTGTAGGCATCCCTACTTTCCCTAATTTTATTTCAAATGATTTAAGAAATAAAGTCATCAATTTTTTAGGCAACCATGTTGTGGCTGGTCAAGAGCACCTCAGAAAACTTATCGATATTTTAAATGATTATGAGGTAGAGCATGAGGATGTAATGCTGAAATTATGTGTTCATTCTCTTATTGAGGATGTTGGAAACTAGTTTAGAAGACTTTCCAATGACAGTATTAGCTCATCGAATGATTTAGAGAAGCTTTTGAAAGAGCAAATGGGGACAACACAAATGCAAGTTTTATGTTTAATGAATTTAACAACATAAAGAAGAACTCAAATGAGTCTACTTTTGATTTCAATGTAATATTTTAGAAGGGGATTTATAAATTGTTTCAAGTGATGAGGTTAGGGGAATATGTGTTCCTTACAACTTATTTTAATGCTTTTGATAGTAAAATGACTTACACTCTAAGAGATAAGGATCCTAGAACATTGATAGATTCTTACAAAATGGCTATCAATATTGAAAATAACAGAAAAGCATCTAGTAAGATAGGGAGAAGGGATGATCCAAAGCTATTTAATCCTAGGGAAATAAGAAAGAAGGTAACAAGTCTATTGTAACCAATAAACCTAAAGATGATACAATGGGTCAAATCTTGAATCTACTTAAGAACTTGAATCCACTAGCATACCATCCTAATAAGAAAAATGTTGGCCAGAAGACCCAATTCAATAAAAATTACAACAAGTATTCTAGAATGTAGAATTTTCCTTACACCACATAGTTGAAATATGGTAAAGCCATCCCTAATCCTTCTCTAGGTACTAAAGATAAAGGTACACCAAATCCACTGCAAAGAAATTATGTAAACATGATGGATAATGTGCCTTGGTGATTTGTATGCCAATCCCCTTGCTCTCCTAATTATTGTGCACTTAGTCAGTCTTTTTCTAAAAATCAACAAGTAAATAATGTAGAAGGAGTAACATGCAAAATGATAAATTTGTGTGATAATGGTGAGGAATTTGATTTAGAAGATTCTAAAATTGATGTTATAAATTAGAGAAATATATATCAATTACAACATTAGAAAATATTTTTAGATGAAAAAGATCAAGATAAAGATAGGATGTGAAATATGATATTAGATGTAGAGCACATGAATGTGAGAAAACCATCAAATGAAGAAATTGATAGAATCACTACTAAAATGATAGCCCAAGTGCATAGTACTTACAATCTTAGAAATAGGCAAGTGAACAATAGTACTGGTAAGCCATCTAGTATTTTGCTCAAGGATATTACTCACAAAATGGATGATGAGAATTAGAAGGATAATCGAGTGGTTGTAAAAATCAAAGATGATAAAAGCAAGAAGTGGGAGGCCAAATAGAAAGTGCATTTCCAAAGTACAAAAATAGTGAAGGTCAATGTACAAGAGAAGAAGTCAAATTCCGATGTCATCAAACAAGTGGAAGAGTCTATTGTTCAAGTACAAGTAGCTAAAGGTAATCTTACCAAATCCTTTACATATGACCCTGTAGATATGATTTCCATGTTGTCTAAAATTACTATCAAGTTTCCCTTATCTGAATTTTTTAGGATAGAGAAACACAAAAATAAGGCTCTTTCTTGGTTAGATGGGATAAGAAATAGTAGCATTATTGAACAAGAATCATCAATAATGCAACAAATACTAGTTGTAATAAAATACAAGGAAGACAATGGAGTTATATCCAAATACCTCAAATGTACTTAGATAATTCATTTGCAGCCTACATAGAAAACATTGACCCATTCTTTTTTAGTCTGGTCATAAACGGGAAAACCTTAGAAAATTGTATGATTGATTCAAGGGCTACTAATATTGTCATGCCTTTTAGGATTATGAAATCCATAGGTATGAAAGTGGATACAAAGAAAGGTAGATGTATGACCATGGATGCAAGAGACATTCCTATCATAGGTACAATCAATGTGTTTCCTTTTAAATTAGCTCCATACCCTAATGTTGAATTAACCATGATAGTCCTAGTAGTTGATATTCCTCCTCAGTGTGGGATGTTACTCTTAATTAAATGGAGTGTTGCAATGGAAGGTCACCTACAATGTGATCTATCATATGCTACATTCCACATTGGGGAAAGACCATCAAAGTGGATAGAGAACCAAGAGTCACTCATTTGCTTGAGAAGAACATTGATATAGATGTTACATATTTCCTAGACATTAAGGTTAATGCTTTCAAAGTTGAAATTAGTATTCAATAAATTTAAAATCTAGTGCCATTAATTGCACAAGAGGTAACAAATTATATAGATTCCCAAAACCTTTGGAACACATACTTTGATGGGGAAAATTTTGAAGAAGGGTCAGGAGCTAGAGTTATTTTCATATCTCTAGGTAAGAATACTTTTTTATATTCATTTACATTGAATTTCATATGTACTAATCATATTGTGGAGTATAAGGTAGTTTTATTAGGATTAAAAGTGGCAAAAAATCATGGAATAAGGAAATTACATGTAATTGGTGATTTAAAGCTAATTATGTATCAAATTAGGGAGACATATGCTTCTAAGAATAAGAGGCTAAAACAATATATAAATGTTGTTCAAGTCCAGATTAAAGCATTTAATGCTTTTGGCATATCTTCGGTGGATAGAAGCAATAATAAAATGGCTAATTTTTTGGCTAACTTAGAAATCAAGCATTGATGATATATTATTATTCGGTGTGTCTGCAACTGAAATGCAAAATAGGCCTTCTGTTCTTGATAATATAGAAAATTGGAAAGTTTTTGAAGATGATAGTGATATCTCAAACTTTCTTCTCAATGAATACAAGTACCATGGACAAGAGATATATTGTGCAACACTTTTAAAAACAATAGATGGTAAGGACATTATTTTGGGCAAAGAAGTTACCCAATTAAAGAAAAATAAGATTCCTAAGGGGTTGGTTGTGTTGCAGACTATTTTTGATAACCATGATAGATTTAAGAAAAATGAAGATGAGTGTGGTGTAAAGGACATAGAGGAGATGAATCTTGGGACCAAAGACATACCTAAAAGGAAATATATAGGAAAGAAATTGTCTCCTAAAATTAGGTAGAGTTTGATCAATTAGTTGAGAAAATATGTTGTGATGTGGAGCCTAATTAGACTTATAGGTTTATTTAGAATGGTTTTCCTCCAAATTATTTCTATGAGGGTTTGGAGGCAGCACCCCTATGGGGTCCTAGGGTAGTGCGCCAAGTGCACTCCCTATCACAGTATAGGGTGGGGTCAAGGGGAAATGCCCCCACATGGGTTTTTCGGTGCAACATCCCCAAAGCCAAAAATGACCTTATATTGTAAGAGGCATCGACTAATATTTTTTCTATTATTCTAGCCCTAATTTTGTAAGAGAGAAAAATATTTAATAAAAGGCTTAGGGTTAGGGATTTTCATAAGTTGTGATGCAAAAATTGGTTCTTGTGGTGTTGAGCTTTAAGGGATTATGGATTGTAATTAGGTTGTAATCAATAGATAATAATAATATTGGACTTGTTTTTGGTGGAAATATCCTAGGGATTGGGTGAACCACATTAAATCTTGGTGTTTTGTGTTCTTTTATGTGCGATCTACTATTTTTTGGTACTTGTTATATTTGCATGTAACTATTATTTCTGTCTGAGATTAATCCTAACAAAATATAGACATGTGTTTTCCTGGTCTTATGATGATCTGAAAGCCTATAGAGGGATCCCTTTTACAAGAAATTTTCATTCAAGGAATGAGCTAAGTCTTTTAGAAAAAAATAAAGATCTATCAATTCAACACTAACACAAAAGATATAGGAGAAATTGACAAAGTTAAGCGATGTTTGGATGATTAAGCCAATTAGGCATTCTTCTTGGTTATCAAATTTAGTCACTTTGAGGAAGAAGAATGGTGACATAAGAATATTTTTAAAAAAAAAACTCTAAACATTTCTTCACTAAAAGAAAATTATGGTTTTCCAAACATGGAAGCCATGTTACAAAAGTTATTAGATCATAGTTGATACCTATGATGGATGACTTCATTGGATACAATCAGGTAGTTGTAAAGGAATTAGAGTAGTACAAGATAAATTTTACAGCATTTTGGGGAACATATGTCTATAGTAGAATTACTTTTGGCCTAACTAATGTTGGTGCCACTTTTTAGAGAGCCATGGATGTGGCTTTTACAGATATAATTGACAAGCTTTTGGCAGTGTATCAAGAGAACTAGATAACATTTTCAAAGGACAAAAATGAACATTGTATGCATTTTGAAAAGGTATTTATCAGAGCTCTTTAGTATGGTATTTCTTTAAATCCTAAGAAGTGTGCCTTTACTATTATTGAAGGTAAATTATTAGGCCACTTGGTATGGAAAAAAGGAGATAGGATAGACCCTGAAAGGGTAGAAGCTATAGATAAGATTCAAAAGCCTACAAATATAAATGTGATTCAATCCTTCTTTGGGAAAATAAATTTCCTTAGAAGATTTGTTAAAAATGTTGCCAGAATAAGTAGACCAATCTCTAAGATGTTAAAAAAGGGCTCTAAGATCATATGGGATAAAGAACCAAGTATGGCTTTTTAGAAAATCAAACAAGCAATAAAAGATGCCTCTTTTTTAAGAACCCTTGATTATTCTAAGCCAATGCACATATTTTCCTTTTCCTCATTCTATACTATTGCAAAAAATTTATTGTAGAAGAGTTAGGATGGGTATGAACAACTAATAACATTTTTTAGTAAATCATTGTATAGGCTATAGAATCAAAATATGACATAAATGAAAAGAAATCTTATGCTTTGGTTAAGGCAGTTAAGGCATTTAGGTGTTACCTAATGGGTGCTACAATAATTGCATTTGTTCCAAGTGCTATAGTCAAGGACATCTTCTCATAATAGGATGTTTCATAAAGAAGATGTAGATGGATTAACAAGATCCAAGAGTTCAATATAGACATTCAAATTATCAAGTTTGTGAGAGGTAAAGGACTTGCCAAGCTTATGGAAGAGGCAAACCTTGAAGAAAATTAGATAAATCAACCTAATCGTGATGACATATATGGGCTATGTGATATGGATACCTGTGATTGGTTTGTGGATGTTATATTTTACTTACAATACACGAAAGCTCCACAAGGATTGAGTGATAATTAGAAAAGGGCCTTAAAGTTAAAGGCTATCAAGTATGTTACTGTGAGTGGATGAATGTGGTGTAGAAGTATGGAAGGTGTATTACTCAAATGTGTTGATAAGGATCATTCAGTCACAATCCTGAATGAAATACATAGTGGAGTATGCAGGGGCATTATATGGCTAAAACAAGAGCTCATAAAATAATAAGAGTCGGATTTTTGTGGCCTACTCTTTTCAAAGATGCATATGAACTTGTAAGAAGGTGTGATCCTTGTCAAAGATTTAGTGGAAAGTTGAAATTCTCTAGAAACATGCCATTAAAACCAATAGAATTACAAGCTTGATTTCAGCAACGGGGAATGAATTTCATGGGTGAAATCTCAATTAAGTCAAGTAATGGTTATTCATGGATATTAGTGGCAACAAACTACTTCACAAAGTGGATGGAGGTTATTCCTACAAGAAATGATACTAGAAAAGTGGTAAATAATTGTTTGCTAAATAATATAATAACTAGATTTGGGTGTCCTAAAAGAATTTTTACTAATAATGCCATGCACTTTAGGTTAGAAGAATTTATCAAGTGTTGTGAGAAGTATTGTCTTACCAAATCAACATCATCTCTTTATAATCCACGAGGAAATGGACAAGCTGAGTCTACAAATAAAATCTTTTTTAAAGTCATAAAAAGGACTTTGGATGATAATAAGAAAGCATGGGACTCTAAGTTGCATTTGGTAGTATTGACTAATAGAGTGATAGACAAGAAGGCAATAGGTGTCTCACCTTTTTGCCTAGTAGATGGAGTCCAAGCAAGAATGCCTCAAAATAATTTAATAGGCCTATATAATTACATCCAAATATACAATGAAGATATTGTAGATGATATGCACGAAGGAAGGGATGAATTAGTAGGATTGACTAAAATAATTAGTAGTTGATTGAACAAAGCACTGATATGATAGAAAAGAAGTGACAAGAAAATTTACCCTAAAGATATGGTATTGTTATGGAATGCCAAATTAGAAGACAAAGGAAAACATTGGAAGTTTGATCCCATATAGTTAGGACCATATCTAATTCATGACAATTGGGGAGAAGACTCTTATTTCTTAGGGAGTTATCAGATCATATTCTAGAATTGCTAATTCATGAACAATTCTTAAAGAGTTATTTCAATTGTGATGCTTATCTTTCTAGTAAGAATAGTTAGGTTTATACATTTTGTAAATTTTTGTATATATGTGTTGTCCCTTTATGTCTATTTGTGGTGTTCTTTGGTCTTAGTGTTTCTCTCTAAGATGTTGTCATTTTTCTATCATGTATGTGGTATGCTTTACCAAAAATTCTAAATTCTTGCATGGATACAAGCTATCCATCATCCCCATACAGAACCACTATTAGTTTTATTTCTCACCCAACAATTTTTTTTTGATATCCTATGAAAATCAAGGAGAAATTCTATTTTAGTTTCTTAGGGTTTTTGATAATGTCACTCCTTGTGAAGAAACCCTAGAAAATAATGATGCCTCATGATTTGTTGAAATTTCTCATAAATTGACACCAAGTATAACTTAGGGATACATGAAAAAATTTGGTTATACATTGATTTATTTTATATCCCAAAGTATATTAGTGTTTTTTTCATATATTAGAAGCTAGTTTCTCTAAAGTGTTTTAATTTGTCATGTTGCAAAATCTTTTTAGTTACTTCATTACTTTGGTTTGATCTCTAACAATTTTAGCATCTGTGAAGTCAAAAAAAAGTCTTCAACATGGTCATTAAAACATCACAAGTATTATTATTCACTTTCAAGTTTGGGATTTGAACCAAAAAATTAAGTCAGATTGCAATGTCACAGCTTATATTAAGCTTAACACATTTCAAGTTGCGATGAGGCAAAAAGCTAACCACATAGTCAAGGTTTAGAAAATTGCAACATCACTTGTAGTTAGGAGAAATCTATGGTTATGGTTTTGAAGAGGGAAAAGCTCATAATCATCACTTCACATGATTAAATGACGAGTTAAAGTCTTAAGTTGTGAGGTTGCAATGAAGGTAACAATTAATTTCAAAATGGCTACCGCAACATCACACAGTTGAGAGAAGCCTTATGTTTGGTAGTTGCAAAGAGTTGACAAGGTTAAAATATTGGTCATTATGGCATCACAAGTGATACGTCTGATAAGTCCTAAACCATAGAGAAGTTGTCAAAATGTTAGTCTGAAGGATTTCATTAGTCCATAAGAGTTAAGTCATAGCTTGATTTTGAAGAAATGATGATGTGAAGATATATTAAGTAATAGTTTTTCTTGATCACCACAATTAATGAAGTGAAGGACAAAAAAATAGTGAAGTTGCAAGATGGTCAACTTCAAAGAATTTCACCACATTATGAGGTATTGATAGATGGTTTGTTTCAACATGGCGATGCAACAATAAGGTCAGTTTGATAGTTATTTCCACTTTGTGGTGGTTATTAAAATAAAGTAAAAAATATTTGTGGTGAAGCAATAGAAGACATAATTAAGAGATCACTATTTCAGAAGCTCATGTGGTCAATAAAGAAACATAGTTCTGAAGTGGTGTATAAAAGGAAGCATATCATCACATGTTTAACATAATAGTTAGGGACTCAAGTGACGAAGCTGTGAGATAGTTAAGATAGCTTTTCTTACACTGTCACAACTAGAAGTAAAGAATAATGATAAACTACTTTGAAGCAGAGATAAAAAGGAAAATGCTTCTTTGAAACCTTTAGTTTTAAAAGATAAAATATAATAAAATGGCCATGTTTGAGCTAGAAAAGAGATGTGAGTCGAAAGTACGAATAGTGAAAAAGTGTAGATATCACCATCTTTTCAAGGAATGGTAGGATATAAAGTATGCTAGTTTTAATGCCATTAATGACATGCTCCCTTTTGCGTTAATAGATAAATTCTATGAACAAAGATTTCATTATCAGTTGTAGAAGTGTTTCAAATTTTAGGCAGAGTTCAAGTTGCAGAGTGAATTTGAGAAAATTTCAGCATATAGCATTCAAAATTATTGAGATAATTTAAAAGAAATGACACAAAAGGAAGGAGAACTTATTGCACAAGAATAGATTGAAGAGTTTTCTTCAAGAAAAAATACCTAGCTCATTTGTAGATGAATGGATGCAAATTTTACCAAGGACTTCCAATGCATAATCTGCAAATGATCATGCATTCAAAGATCCCTATGTATTTTGCAGAGATGTAGAGGTACCTAATAGAAATGGAAGTGAAGTGTTTTGGCTCTTCTATAAAAATAGATCAAAGAAGGTCCCAATTTCAGACATTTGGACTAGGAATTTGGGAAAGCTAATTATGCCCGAGGTTTTTGTGGATGTTGACCTAGTTAAGGCATTGATAAAGTTTTACAATCTAGACAGAAAGTATTTCCACAAGAAATATATAAGAATACTCTAATAATAATTTTTCTATAATTATTTTTTGTACCCTATGATGAACTTGTTAGGGGCTCTAATAGATAGAACACTTAGACGTATTAGAAAGATAATTAAGCCCAATATGTGTCATGATGAGGTAAAATAGATAGGGCATAACTCGGGAATTATTTTTCTCTCTGAGGACTATGCATTCATTAGGGTTTATAGGTTCCCTCAACCACCCAGTTTTCTCCCAAAATATGTTTGAGAAAGACCAAGAATTGTAGAAGTCTTTTGGCAATTTATTTCATTAATTAGATAATATTTAGGCCAAGCTGTCAAAAAGGAGAAATTTTTATGTAGATGTATAAAAGCTAGAGATTTTGACATTGGAAAGAATGTTATAGAGGAAAATTGTTCTTCGCTGAGAAATTAAAAATTGCCAACTAGTCCTTCAATAAATTATGGCACATACAGTGTTGTTAGGAATGCCTTGAAATAGATGAGACGTTACGATTTTTCCAAAACTAATGGTAATGGGAGGAAGATGTAATTAGAGACTACCATGATGAGAATGTGTGTAGGGAGAGAATGATAAAGTTCAAAGATGTAATGAGCTTTGAAATAGCAATGAAGAGGGTCGGTACATCTTTTAAAGGATTCTACCCTAAAGTGGACTATCTAACCAAATTTCATAAATGCATCAAGAATTTTGATGGGATAGTGGTCCAAGTTCCTAAAGAAATAAAAAATAGAGTAGATGGTGTCTATGTTGAGCATGACATTTTTGTGTAGGTCAATGATGATGAAGACCATCCATAGAGCTCAGAGTGGGCTCAACAAAAGACAAAAGAGAAAAAGATGCTACAAATTCCATGAAAGGCTAAGGAAAAGGCCTTGCAAATTATGCCAAGGAATAGTTAATACTTTGAAAATATAAGGAGAAGCTACTTGATAGCCTAGGCCACTAAGGATGAATAAAGGGCCAAAAAGTTGGAGCTTCAAGCTTGAATGATTGATGATAAAATCAATGAGGCTACTGAACTTATGAGTGATAAAAATTTCATCAAAACTAAAGAAAAATGAACTATCACTATAGATGAAACCAGGGGACTCTGATGACATAGTTTCTAAGATGATACAAAAATTGTAAGAGTACAATCCTACTAGTGAAACCCATACTATACAAGAGGCCAAGGAGCTGAGACAGAGGTGTGCAATGATTGTATTCTGAGGGTGGGACATTAGTTCATCATTCTTGCTAGATCAAATGAGGAGGTAGGATAGGACAATCTCATTTAGAGATGAGAATCAATAGGGATAGCTAAGAGGGTTTGGGTACAACATTGATTCCCAAAATTTGGCAGTATGGAGTTTAGCTCCATAAAACTAGAAGCCAACCCTCATGGAGATTAAGGAATCCCCTAGGGGAAATCTAATATTTTATAATGTCAATTGCACCTCAAGTAGCCATATTTATGGGTTACAAACTTCAGCATCACTACTAGTGAAAAATAAAATTGATATCTTAGAATAGTGGCTAGAAGGAGCCTATGAAAGTTACATCGAGACCACAAGGCATTATGAGGAGGAAATGAACAAAAAAAATTTCCTAGAACAAAAGAATCTCCAGCTGGAAAATGAGGTGGTAGCATTAAAAAACATTGTTAGATCTTCTATAGAGGTTGAGGACAAGGGTATACAAATAGAAGGCTATATACCAGAAATAGAGGATATGACAGGCCAAGATACAACATTATATGAAGAGGAATTATAATCCAACAAGGAGATTGAAATTAGAACCATCAAGAACTTGCTGACTCACAAGATAAATTCTTTGAAGTTGGTTTCTTACAATCTACATAGCAACTTTCTAGTTTTAAAAGGCGTAGAATATAAATGTTTTGATCCAATTTCCTTGTTGTCTACCATATTCACTACATGGGGTCCTTATACCCAATTTTTTGATAACCTTATACCTATGCTAAACTAAAAGAAAAAATTCCCAAAAGTGATTATGATTTTTGTTATAAAACTAGTTAATAGGGTACGAGAATTGAATGGTTTCTTTATAGGAAAGTTATAGTTAATTCAAAATAAGATGAAAACCATTTCCACATGAGTACCTAATTTTTAACTCACCATTTTGGATAATGATGGAGGAGTCAAAGAATGTATAGAATGGTCATCCTCCTTTGACAACATCCTGAATCACTCTAGACTTTTGGCATATTACAATGGTGAAGCTAGCATTGTAGTAGTGTATTTAATAGATGTGTTATATAAGTTAGAATTGAAGATGAGAAAGATAAGTATAGAGGTAAAAGCCATAAGTGATGCTAAATGGAACAAATCCCTTGAGGAAATAAATTGTATCAAAGATGCCACCTAGCTAGATTTGGATACTAAGACATCCATTTGGGAGGTTATAGCAGGAATACAAGCTTTACCACCAGGGGATAGTGATTGAGTGGTTAGAATCACAATTTGAGGGAAAATGTACAAAATAGAGAGAAAAGGCCAGGAAAGTGAAAATTAGTTAGAGTATAAACAAATTTAAGCTGAAGACACTTAAAGAAAGTACCACCTACCAATTTTGTAATTGTTTCCCCAAATTTTGAACCAATATAGAGAATTTTTGTAAAAATAACATGTAGAAATGTCTTTGTATTTTGATTATAAATCATTTTTGACATGTTTCCTCCAATCTAAACCTCTTTTTATCATCTATAAAAGAATTTTCAAGATATGGAGCAAGGGTCCAAATCTTGTAGAAGTTTAGAGTTATGCTATTAAGTCAGCCTAAGTTTTGTGCAATTTGTATGTTGTGTTAAATTTTGAAAATCTAGGAATAAAATGAATATTGAATGACCAATTTTTTCATATTTTGACTTATATTTTAAGTTCTATACCAGTAATGTATGGTTTTCAAGGAAAAATAATATAGAAGGAGAATTCTACATATCTATGTCTCTGAGTTTTGTCACCATTTTCATGTATCTGTTATTTTGAGATTGAAATGAGAAAAGATCTTTCAAGTTAATGTAGCTTGGATGTGTTGTATAACTTTTCATTGTTTCTTTTAATTGAATTAATTAAGTAAATTCTCCCATGAATTGGTAGGGTTTCTATGTATATGGGAGGGATATCATAAGAGTTAAATTCAGGGTTAACAATTGACAAGTTTAATTGCAAGTCATTTAAATAGGTCTAGGGTTACTAATGTGCTTCTTTATAATAATGGATAAGGAACTAATAATTAATTGAGATGAAAATTCATATAGTCATGGGGTTGTACAAGGCACATTTAAATCAAAATCAATTTTTCATTTTTGTAGTAAATAACAAAATTGTTGGTCATTCCCTTATTCTGACAACTTTCTGTTATTTTATAGTAACCTATTATAAATCAACAAGTTGATTACATTTCAAGAATTTTTTGGACCATATTTCTACTATAAGGGATGAGTTTGAAAGGAATAATATTAGTGAAGAAGTCATTTCAATCCATATGTGCACCCACCTTGGCCTTGCAAAACCTAAAGAGTAGAAAGCCCTTATGTACTTTGTTGAATTTGGTCTAGATCTGAATGAAGTTTATTCTGAACATGGGAACTAGCTAATCTTTAGGCATTTATCTTTTCTCTACATCCCAATGCTAGTTCTTCAAAGCTATAGTTTTAAAACACCAACACTTTGATCACTTTTCCAATTCTTTAGTGTAACTATCTTCTCCACTTGCAACATGATTTAAATAATCACTTTATCTTTAAAAGTCCAACTAATCAGGAGTCCATTTGTAGTTTCCTCCTCATAACTGAATCTTTCCTCTAGATACTTCTTTTATGACCAATCTTCTCAAATCCTCTTCATCAATTATATAGATATGACACAGAAATTAGATAGAAATTTGTCTTAAAAATAAGGTTTGACATCAATGGCAAAATAAAAATTAATCCAATCTTACTTTCCAAAAATTTCATGTCCCAATCTAGCTTATACTAGATGGGACATTATAGGTGTGGGGGAAGAAGGAATGCTCACCAAAACACACTATTAATTTTCATCACTAAAAAATTATGTATTGATGGTGCTGAATATTCTGGTAAACATTCAAAGTTGTTCCTTATTAATTCCTTCATGAAAATGTCTTTTAAATGATCTTTAGATTTATATAACTTGAGATAGATTTCTCCATTCTTAACCAATTCCTAAATGAAGCATTGTACATTCTATTCATTACTTTTTCCTCTTGTGAAATACATGATTCTTTGATAATGCAATTATAGACTTGCTATCATACAGGATTTAATTTATGTAGTAAATGACACATCCATATGGCTTGACACAATTTTGTGGTATTGCCAATGAATTCTTCTTGAGTTGATGAAATTGTCACAATATATTGCTTTTTTTTGGTGGCTCGATGCTTTAGATAAAAATTTCTCTATATATAATATGTTACCCAATATTTTTCACATATATCAAATGTCATACAAGTCTTCTCAACATAGTTGGATCAATATTTGACTCATTTTCCTCCTAGCTAAGTTTGGTTCTCCTTGCAAATAGAATTGATAGTGGAAAACTATCTAGCATTATAAGTATCCTAAAAACATCATTTATATACATGGATTGACAAATAGAGATACCTTTGTTAGATAGAATAAATTCAAATCCCAGGCATCTCATTAAGATCAAATATTTCGTCTAATTTCTTTCATGTTTGTTCACTTGAACATGTCTATTGACAAATTTCTTGTGACTATCAAGTTCACAACATATAAATACAAAACCAAGATTAGACTTTGATTATTAGTATTTAGAAAAAATGAATTGATGACACAAATTTACATAGACTAAATATCTTACTTATCATGTATTAGTTGATTCTATTATACCAAGATTTAGGTTCTTGTTTTAAACCATAATAATTTTTTTTTTTTAATTTATATACTTTACTTTCATACCCATAAAATTCATAGCCAAGCATTTGTTGAGCATAAACTTCTTCAGCAAGGAAAATTTCTATGAAAGACAATTTTACATATATTTGATACATTTTATAATTATTATGAGCATTTCTTTCTAAACAAGCTATAACTATACCATGTTTAGAAATTGGTGTAGATATTTTTCTATAATCAATCACATATTTCTATTAAAATACTTTATCAACTAATGGTTTTTTTAAATTTTTATTTTACAATTTAATCTCCTACATCAAATTTAGTTTTATAAACCTATTTGACTCATATATTTTCCTTTAGGTAGATTCACTAAATCCCACATTTGGTTTGTTTCAAAAAAGTTAACCAAGCTTCACTCATGGCCCTAATCCATTTATCTCCTTTATTCATTCCTTCAAAATATAAAGGATCATATTAAAATAAAGAGAAATTTGAAAACACATCTACATTCTCTTATTTCTGATCATATATCTCTTGTAAGATTATCCTTTTCTCACTTGCTATACCTTGGTCGTATGGATGTAGAACCTGATTCATCATTTATATTTTCTTATATAGTAGAACATGATGAATGACTAGATAGTGTTCCTTGCACAAAATTCCTAAATGAAGATATGTTGGTGTTTAAAATAATAAATCACCTTTTTAATTTAATTCTTCTTTACTTTTAGCCATTGGTGCTCCTTCTAGGACTATTTTGGTATCATTTCCATCCCATGATACTTCTTCCTCAAATTTAACATCTAAATTAATAATCAATTTCTTTGAAATGTGAATATTTATCCTTTAAGATTCTTATTGTTCATTGTAACCAATAATATAAAAAACCCTTGTCACTTTTATCATCTAATTTCCTTCTCAACACATATGGTACCAATGAATAAGCAACACATCAACAAACTCGAAAATGAGATATATTGTGATTGTTACCATTCAATGCTTCTTGTTAAAAAAAATTCTTGACAATATTTGATGGACTTATATTCAATATGTACACTATACATGCCACTTCTTCTTCCCAGGAATTATTGGACAAATTCTTCACCTATTGGAATTACAATAGGAAAGATAAACTTCTAACAGGGGAGGATGGGTGAATCATTAGTTTAAAGATGGACCCATAAAAACTTTCACCACACATCCATCTCATACATTTGCTAAGTAAATTGAAATATCATGTAAAGCATGCACATCTAAAACATGTAAGCAAGTAAACATTCACACACATATTGTTGGAAATGATTGAAAAGATCATGAGGGAGATTGTTGGAAATGATTGAAGAGACCACACATAAAAAGTAATGGAACTGGTAAAGAATGTTCTCAATCATTGTTTTTTCATTGATGTCAAACTTGCTACTTGAGGGAATGACAATTGCTTTAGTGATCCAAATACTATCAATTAGTTGATTGTCAAGGAGGAGACAATCAATAAGATGTAACTAGTACACCTAGAGAAAGGTTGAATTTATGATGTTGTAATCAAGTACAAGGATCAGCTAAGCCATTGATAAAAAAGTGTATTGACGACATACTCTAAGATACAGAGAATGGGCACACTAAAACATATCAAAGATGTAAGGTTTTAGCTAAGTCATTTGTAAAGCCTAACTAAGTCTACTAGAGAGGGAGTCGAGCAAGCTAGTAAGTGCCAAACAGATTCCTATTTGAAGCTGAGCAAGTGATCTTCAAATGCTAAGTGAACTTCAGTAAATGCCAAGTGAACTTCAGTAAGTGTTGAGTGAACTCCAAATCCCAAGTGATCTTCACATGCTGAGTGATCTTCAAGTACCGAGCAAGATACAAGTGTCAAGTAACACAGAGGTGTCGAGCATCAGTAAACCAATAATGCCGAGTTGCTGCATTATTTTTAAGATCAAAGATTTGTCAAATCTAAGCTGACAAGGTTGTTATCTAGAATTCTGTGAATTAAATAGAAGACAAGAGTGATGAGATGGTGGCACAAAACACCATGTAAATTTTTTTTGGAGAATACAACTGGAATCTAGATGAAGTTTCTAGATAAGAGAAAGATATGGGGTAGATACATTGTATCCTACCTAATCCATTTGAAACCCTAAAGTTGTAGAGGGAGAATCAAGTGCAAAGGCAATCCAGATTTCTATTTAAGGAGTAACAAGGTCACGAAGCAGAAGAGAGGAGGCCAAGCATGAAAGCATAAAGTGTTGAAGGAGGTGCTAAGGAGTAAGAGAGCACAAATACTCTACTTCAATAGATGACCATAGATATGGTTGCATTGGTATGATGAGTAAGAAGACTTAAGGAGACGAAGCTTGAGATTACAAGCTGTTAAAGCTGAAGTGATTAAAGCCAAGAAAAAGGACTGAACTAAAATGTGATATGAAATCTGTAAAATATGTTGTAAGTTGTATCAAATCAAAAAGCTTTTATTGTTACTCTCTAATAGATGTAACATATAGTTTAAATCCTATGAACTTAGGTTGGTTTAATAGCCATGTTATAAATCCTTTAATAGGGTGACATTCCAAGTGAATGTTCAAAAGTCCTTTGACCAGGCTCATTCCTAATAGTATGGTGAAATCCTCTAATAAGGTCACATTTAACAGTGTGTTGTAAGCCTTTAACAGGGTAGGCTTTTAACAGGGCATCACTTTAGAAGAGTAAAAATTAAGTAGCATGTTACTAGTGGTTTCTCCCAAATTGGGTTTCCACGTAAATCACTGTGTCATGTGTTGATCTTGAATGTTTTATCCATGCATATTGATTTGCTATAATCTACTAAAATGATTGATTTAAGTTTGGATGGATGAAAAGTTTATGGGCTCACTATAATTAGAGAAAAAGTATTATTAGAGCATTTAGACCTTGAATAACTGATTCACCCCCCCTCTCAGTTATTCTAAAGAATTCTAACAATTGGTATTAGAGCCAAATTGTTTATTTAGTTTAAAGGGACTATAAGCAGAAAAGATCAAAATGCCTAAGAGAGAAGTTCCCAATCTCAACAAAGACAACTTTGTTGCGTGGAAAAGTTTGATGAAGCTACATCTTGGATCCATAGGAGATTATGCCCAAAATTCAATTGTTATTGAACATGTTGATCCAATTGGTACTCTTACTGCAGAAGATTTGAAAAACAAATAGGAACACAATCAGACAATGCTGGAGATTGCTTCTACACTCAACTATGCTGAATTTTATGATATTAAAGGATGTGATACTACATTCAAGATGTGGAAGGCCCTATCAGACATATATGGAGGAGACTATAAGCAGAAAAGATCAAAATGCCTAAGAGAGAAGTTCCCAATCTTAACAAAGACAACTTTGTTGCATGGAAAAGTTTGATGAAGCTACATCTTGGATCCATAGGATATTATGCCCAAAATTCAATTGTTATTGAACATGTTGATCCAATTGGTACTCTTACTACAGAAGATTTGAAAAACAAATAGGAACACAATCAGACAATGCTGGAGATTGCTTCTACACTCAACTATGCTGAATTTTATGATATTAAAGGATGTGATACTACATTCAAGATGTGGAAGGCCCTATCAGACATATATGGAGGAGATTAGAATGTCCAAAGACAAAAAAGAGAAAGCCTCAGAGGAAAGTTTGATGATATGAAAATGGAGGAAAGCAAGAATTTTGCTCAATATGGCGCTAGAATAAAGGAAGTGGTAAGTGCAATAAGATGTTTGAGTGGTCGATTGGATGAAGATATTGTTAATAGTAAGTTCTTAAGAACCTTGCTCCCTATCTATGCTATTAGAGTATTATCAATACAAGAACTAACATGTGTACCAAGAAACAATCCACATTTTGAAGGTATAGTGGGTAGACCGACTGCATTTGAATTATCCAACTTTGATAACTACAGACCTGAGAATGTTGAATCTACTTTCAAGGTCAAGCTATCACTGAAAGATGTTGAACAGGTGAAATCAAAGAAAGGAAGAAAAATGAAATATGTATCCAGTGAAAGTAGCACTGATGAGGAAGATGTGGAACAATTGGAAGCATTGCTAGCTAGAAAATTTCACAGAGGCAAAGGAAAGTTCAAAGGTTAGATGCCTATCATTTGTTTCAATTGCAATGAAGTAGGACATATTTCTGCAAGGTGTACATAGAAAAAGGATTATAAGGAAGGCAACAAGTACAAATATAGAAGAGAAGATGATAAGAGAGATTACAAAGACAAAGGCAAGAAGTGTTATATTGTTTAAGAGAATTATGGTGATCATGATGATGAAGTTGTTTATGTAGCCATGAAGGACCAATCTGATGAAGAAGAACCTTTAGGACTAGTAACATGTACGAACAAGAATGACAGATGGATCATAGACAGTGGATGCTCACATCACATGACGGGAGACAAAAGTAAGTTTGTTAACTTTACTCGATATGATGGAAATAGTGTTAGATTTGGTAATGATGCTCCATGTCAAATAAAAGGAAAAGGCTACATTAAGCTCATAGAAAAAATTTCATGTGATAATGCATACTATGTTGAAGGATTAAACTACAATTTTCTAAGTGTCTCACAGTTAGGCAATGTAGGATGCAAAGTAGAATTTGGAAACAAAACTGCAAAAATCTATGTCACTGATGGTAAATTGATAGGAAAAGGAGATCAAACAAGAAGTAATCTATTTTACCTTGATATGGATGATTTTTCTTGTTTTACTACAAAATTTGATAATGAATGGTTATGACATAGAAGGCTATGTCATGTCAACTTTGGCAATTTGGTCAATATCAGTAAAATGAAGAAAGTTAGAGGTTTACCTAAATTGAAAAAACCTAACAATATCATGTGCAAACAATGTCAGCTAGGAAAGATGACAAAATCAAGTTTCAAAAGTAAAAACTATACATCTAAAGAAGTACTTGAGTTAGTTCATACTGACTTATGTGGTCCAATGGAAGTACAAAGCTATAAAGGAGATAAGTACATAATGTTGTTTGTTGATGATTATTCTAGGATGATGACTGTTATGTTCTTAAAGAAAAAATATGATGCTTTTCAAATGTTTAAGTGGTATGTGGCTAGAGTTGAAAAGGAATCAGGAAAGAGTTTGAAATGCTTGAGATCAAACAGAGGTGGTGAATTCACATCAAAAGAATTCGAGATATTTTTTAATGACAAAGGAATCAAAAGGCAGACGTCAGCTCCTAGAACTTCCCCAAAAAATGGATTTTCTGAGAGAAGAAATAGATTTGTGATTGACTGTGCTAGAACATTAATGATGGAAAAGATTGTTGCTCTAAAATATTGGAGAGAAGCTGTAAGTGTAGCTGTTCATACACTGAACCGAGTACAAGTCAAGAAATTTACTAGTGCAACACCTTTTGAATTATGATATGGTCACTCACCCAATGTAAAATATTTCAAAGTATTTGGTGGAAAATCCTTTATCCTTAAAGATGCTAAAAATGGGAAATTTGATGCAAAAAGTGATGAAGGCATATTCCTTGGTTACTCCACTAGAAGTAAAGCATATAAGTGTTTGAATATTCAAACTAACAAAATTGTGGAAAGTGAAAATGTAAACTTTGATGAGCATATAGAAGTCCAAGCTAAAGAACTAAAGAGAATAGATGAATACAAAACCTTTGTGTATTCTTATGAATGAATGAATGTTGATGAGGATGTTGTCAATCAAATTGGGATTCAACAGCAAATTTTAGTTTCAGCCGAGTCACAACCAGTGAATGCCGAGTTACATTCAGAAGCCAAGTTACAAAATGAAGATCCTGAAGTTAGTACACATGAAAGAGATGAAGAACAAGTTGACAACTCAGTGCATAGTTACCTTGAATCTGAAAGATCAAACATGGAAACAAGGACAAAACCAAGATTATCCAAATATGTAAAAAGACATCACCCTGTTGAACAGATAATTGGTGACAAAGATGCAAGACCAATGACAAGGAATAGACTAAAATATGAATTATGTCTGATTAGAAAATCTGAACCTAAGACAGTATATGGTGCATTACAAGATGATGATTGGTATAAAGCTATGGAAGAAGAGATTGATCAAATAAAGAAGAACAAAACCTGGAGTTTAGTTCCCAAACCAGTTGACAAGAATGTGATTGGCACCAAGTGGGTATTCAGAAACAAGTTAGATGAGAATGGTGAGATTACTAGAAACAAAGCTAGACTAGAATGCAAGGGTTATGCTCAAGAAGAAGGATTAGACTACGGGGAAACAAAATTCACCCCTATTGCTAGAATGGAAGGAGTAAGAACTTTACTTGCATATGCTGCATATAAAGGTTTTAAAGTCTATTAGATGGATGTAAAGTCTACTTTTTTAAATGGTATATTAGAAGAAGAAGTCTATATTGAACAACTAGAGGGATTTGTTGATGAGAACAACAGGGATATGGTTCGTAAATTACATAAAGCACTCTATGGTCTGAAACAAGCACCCAGAGCATGGTATGAGAGACTTCACAAGTATCTAGTGCAAATAAGATTTGAAAGAACTGATGATAATAGCAACATGTACATAAAATTGGAAGAAGGTAAGGATATTATTGTATCTAAAATCTTTGAGGATGACATAGTTTTTGTAGGAAAGGAAGTGCTTTGCAGAGGCTTTGCTGACAAAATGAAACATGAGTTTGAGATGTCTATGTTTGGTGAGATCAAATTTTTTGTTGGATTGAAAGTACATCAACTAAAACATGGTATATTTATGACACAGTCAAAGTACATCAAAGAGATACTTAAAATGTTTGGATTAGAAGAGTCCAAACCAGTCAGCACACCAATGGCAATAGGAAATAAGCTATCCAAAAATGATGTATCAACTGAAGTTAATCAAACAATATATAGATCTATGATTGAAAAGCTACAATATGTTGTACATAGCAGACCAAACATAGCATTAGTAGGTGGAATAGTGGCTAGATTCTCTGCTAGTCCCAAAGAAAATCATCTCATAGCAGTAAAAAGAATAATGAGGTATCTCAAAGGAACTGATAACTTCGGTCTATATTACAAAAAGAATGAGAAGTTTGAGCTCAATGCATATACAGATGCAGATAGGAGAGGCAACATTGACGATAGAAAAAGCACAAGTGGAGGTGCATTATTTTTAGGTAAAAGGCTAGTTACTTGGACTAGCAAGAAATAAACATACACATCCCAGTCCAGTGCAGAATCATAATATGTGCAGTAGCAGTCAATTGTAAAAACATTGTGTGGCTCACACATCTATTGAAAGGAATGAAAGAAGAGATAACTAAACCTATGATATTGTATTGTGATAATGCAAGTGCTATAAACATATCCAAAAATCCAGTAATGCATGCAAAAACCAAGCATATTGCAATCAAGTATCACTATGTCAAAGAATTGGTAGAGGACAAACAAGTGAAGTTGGAATACATTCACACAAAGGAACAAACTGTAGATATCTTCACCAAACCATTGCCCAAGGATGCTTATGAATATCTTAGAGGCAAGTTGGGGGTAATGCCCCTAACTCAAGCAGTGTAAAACAACAAGGAAGCTACCCTGCATCAATAGGAATAAATCATTGAAATATCTGAAAAATGATGCAGAGGATGACAGAAGGAGTAGAAACTCCAAATCAGTCACAAGCATGGTGACAGCAGGAGAAGAAATCATAGCCAAAGCTTATATTTTGCATATTAAAGATGCTACATCTTTGGAATTTATGTCAAAGAGGAAGAAATATGCAAAAAATTGATCAATACAAAGCAAGAGGAAGATATATATGAAAGAGGGAGATATATGAGATCAGTAGTAAGCATGTAGTAGTCAAGAAAGTAGTAGACAACATATACAATCTTGGTGGTAACTAAGTTGATCAATTGATTAGTTTGGTTTGCCATCAATGCCAAAGAGGAAGATTGTTGGAAATGATTGAAAAGATCATGAGGGAGATTGTTGGAAATCATTGAATAGATCATACATAAAAAGTAATGGAACTGGTAAAGAATGTTCTCAATCATTTTTTTGTCATTGATGTCAAACTTGCTACTCGCAGAAATGACAATTGCTTTAGTGATCCAAATACTATCAATTGGTTGATTGATAAGGAGGAGGTAATCAATAAGATGTAACTAGTACACCTAGAGAAAGTTTGAAGTTATGATGTTGTAATCAAGTACAAGGATCAACTAAGACATTGATGAAAAAGTGTATTGACAACATACTCTAAGACACAGAGAATGGGCACACTAAAACATATCAAAGATGTAAGGTTTTAGCTAAGTCATTTGTAAAGACTAACTAAATCTATTAGAGAGGGAGCTGAGAAAGCTAGTAAGTGCTGAACAGATTCCTAGTTGAAGCCGAGCAAGTGATCTTTAGATTCTGAGTGAACTTTAGTAAGTGTCGAGTGAACTTCACATGCCAAGTGATGTTCAGATACCAAGTGATCTTTAGGTGCCGAGCAAGATACAAGTGCCGAGTAACACATAGGTGTCGAGCATCAGTAAACCAATAATGCCGAGTTGCTGCATTATTTCTAAGATCAAAGAATTGTCAGATCTAAGCCAACAAGGTTGTTATCTAGAATTTTGTGAATTAAATAGAAGATAAGAGTAATGAGCTGGTGGTATAGAACACCATGTAGAACATTTTTGAAGAATACAACTGGACTCTAGAAAAAATTTCTAGATAACAGAAAGATATGGGGTAGATACACTATATCCTACCTAATCCATTTGAAACCCTAAAGTTGGAGAGGGAGAATCGAGCGACAAAGGCAATCTAGATTTCTATTTAAGGAGTAACAAGCTCACAAAGTAGAAGAGAGGAGGCCAAGCATGAAAGCATAAAGTGCTGAAGGAGGTGCTATGGAGTAAGAGAGCACAGATACTCTACTTCAATAGATGACCACAAATACGGTTGCATTGGTATGATGAGTAAGAAGACTTAAGGAGATGAAGCTTGAGATGACAAGCTATCAAAGCTAAAGTGATTAAAGCCAAGCAAAAGGATTGAACTGAAATGTGATTTGAAATCTAAAAAATATGTTGTAAGTTGTATCAAATCAAAAAGCTATTATTGTTACTGTTTAATAGTTGTAACAAATAGTTTAGATCCTATGAACTTAGGTTGGTTTAATAGCCATGTTATAAATCCTTTAACAAGGTGACATTTCAAGTGAATGTTCAAAAGTCCTTTGACCAGGCCCATTCCTAACAGTATGGCAAAATCCTCTAACAAGGTCACATTTAATAGTGTGTTGTAAGCCTTTAAGAGGGCAGGCTTTTAACAGGGCATCACTTTAGAATAGTGAAAATTAAGTACCATGTTACTGGTGGTTTTTCCCAAATTGGGTTTCCACGTAAATCATTGTGTCATGTGTTGATCTTGCATGTTTTATCCATGCATATTGATTTGTTGTAATTTGCTAAAATGATTGATTTAAGTTTGGATGGATGAAAAGTTTATGGGCTCACTATAATTAGAGAAAAAGTATTATTAGGGCATTTAGACCTTGAATAACTGATTCACCCCCCCTCTCAGTTATTCTAAAGAATTCTAACAATTAGTATCATAGCCAAGCTGCTAATTCAGTTTAAAGGGGCTATAAGCAAAAAAGATCAAAATGCCTAAGAGAGAAGTTTCCAAGCTCAACAAAGACAACTTTGTTGCATGGAAAAGTTTGATGAAGCTACATCTTGGATCCATAGGAGATTATGCGCAAAATTCAATTGTTATTGAACATGTTGATCCAACTGGTACTCTTACTGCAGAAGATTTGAAAAACAAATAGGAACACAATCAAACAATGTTGGAGATTGCTTCTACACTCAACTATGCTGAATTTGATGATATCAAAGGATGTGATACTACATTCAAGATGTGGAAGGCCCTATCAGACATTTATGGAGGAGACCATAATGTCCAAAGAGAAAAAAGAGAAAGCCTCAGAGAAAAGTTTGATGATATGAAAATGGAGGAAAGTGAGAATGCTGCTCAGTATGGCGCTAGAATAAAGGAAGTGGTAAGTCCAATAAGATGTTTGAGTGGTCAATTGGATGAAGATACTATTAATAGTAAGTTCTTAAGAACCTTGCTCCCTATCTATGCTATTAGAGTATCAACAATACAAGAACTAAGATGTGTACCAGGAAACAATCTACAAGATATGATTACCTAGGAACCCTCTAATGAGAAGGTAAATCTGTGGTGGGGATGACACCCATAAATCTTCATTACTGGAGTAATAAAGTGTATCGAATTAAGGTCACAATATTTTGACCATGAAATGAGATCTACCATGTTAAAGGCTTACACAGACTGTGAGGTCTCATCCAATTAAGGGATTTCAACACCCTGTTAGAAGTGTTCCTTGTTAAAGGACTTCAAATCAAAGTAAGCACCTTGTTAGAGGATTTCAATACAGCCTATGAGGACTACTTTATTAAGATATTTGATTGATTCACCTACTAGAATTATTCAGCAATGATCATGTGGTTAGCACTTGATTTCTTGATGATAGATCACCTCTAAACTATTGTCTTTTCAATCCTCATTGATCAAATGTCTCTTTGTTGTATACTCTTCTATTTCCTTTGTTCTTCTCTAACTAATTATGTAATGCAATCTCACTTCATAAATCCTTATCCACAATGAATGTTCTATTTTCACATGCCAACTACTCTCTTCGCTCCTTTATACACCTTACACATGCTAGAGAGTTTAGGGTTTGTTCTCCTTAAGAAGACTTTGGTGACTTAGTGTTAAGTATGAATTAGTAGCTATGATTCATCCATTTTTCTATTTAATCCTTCCATTTTTTTGATTGGCTACATGTAATTGCATTGGGAATCTAACATAAGATTTGTCTACGTCTCCAAAATATCATAATTCATCTTTAAGTTGGCTCAGAAATGTTTGACAGAGTTATTTGTGCCTTTACAAACAATTATGTAAAAACTCTATCACTCGACATCTGAAGTCTCTAATGCTTGGCATACACTGATCTCTATGTTTTGATTTAGCATCTATATCACTTGACATGCACTATTTTTTTGGCTCCTAAATTGCTTGGACTAGACTGTCTATTTGGCACTTGAGTGACTCAGCATATGAGTGGCTTAGCACTCACTATTGATTCAACATGCTCTATAGTATATATGTTGTGCTCAACATATACTACTTTTTCATCATGAACTAATTAAATAACATAAGTGTGTACACCCTCATTTATCAAAACCAACCTAAGATCAAAAATCTCCCCTTTTAACATGATTGTCAAAAACACTTGAGTATACATTAATATCCGTAATCTTACAAGCATAACATATCTCTAACTTGGCTTATGTACAAAACTTCAAATTTTCAAAATTTTGTAACAACTTCTATACCTCAAAATTTTAACTCCCCCCGAGTTGAGAGGTCTATTCTATATCCAAAAATTTATACTCTTACTAAGTAAATATGTCTCACCTGATACTCTTTGACTTCATGTTGTTTTTTGCTTGCTCTAACTTAGATTAATCTATCTTTTCTCTTTCCCTTTTCTTACTCTACCTATTTTTTCTCTTATCTTGATTTCTCTTTTTCTCTTTTTCTTACTCTCCCCCATTTTCTCATTCTCCTTATATCTCCCCTTAAATTATCTCTCTTTTACTAATAATGTGTTTGTCCATAAAAGATTTATGGACATCTAGGATAATCTTGAGAGTGAAATCCGAATTCTCACATGTTACATCCAAAGACATGATTTGGATGGCTAGCTCAGTAGCAAGGTGGAATAGGTCATCTAATGTTGAAAAATTTGGTTTTTTCTTTGTGAGAGTTTCTGCATAACCTACTTCCTTGTGCAAAATTTCCATATGAGGGATCAAAGTTGTCTAGATGCTAATCAGTTTAGCCCTTATATTTTCTTCATCTACTAACAATATAGCTAACTAACTCTGGGTTTGTAGCAATGTTATGAAGTGCTTTTCACTCTTAGCTAGTGTCATTGGTAGTTTTGCACCTAATGAACTAATTTGAATTTCCAAGCTTAGATACGACTTCTAGTTTCTTTTGAGAAGAGTGTTGGATTGCACAATTTTGTGTACAATGAGAAGATATGCTCAAGTACCTTCTTCACACTTTCTACTTTAGTTTCCAATGCAAATTGTTTCAATGCTATGTCACCTAATATCTTTTCATTTACTTTTCTATGAAATTTCTTTTTAGACCATTTTAATAATTTGGCATTTGTGTCTAGGTCTACATCACTAAATTTTTCCATAATGTTTTTTAGTTTTTCAATCAATGGATTGGTCTCATTTGGAGTTGGTAGATTGAATGCATCTAAAATGATGTCTTTTATATCTTAATTTTCCTACTTTTACCTTTGCTCCCTTCTAAGCATTTCCTAATGCTTCTTCCTTGCTAGGGCTTCTTGAAGTATGCCCATCTCTTCTATAGTCATTGTATCATAATCATACTTTGGTAGAACAATTTCTTCATGAAGGCTCACATCTCCATATTGTATCAGTTCTTTAGCCTTTGATGAGCTCAGACTTGGCATTAAGATCTGCAATGGAGTTACATCTATGCTAAACTTTTGAAGAGTATGACTTGAAGGAGTACTTGATACTAGTAGGGTTACAAAGGCTTGAATAGCTATATTCTCTTTCACCTTTGGAGTCAACTCAACCTCTTCAAGCTTTTCTAAGTGTTCCACAATGCCTTATGATGCACCTTGTACTTGTGTTGTAGATGTAAATAAGTCTATCTAACTTGTTTCACTTTGTTCTTTAGTAGTGACTTGAGTTTCCACTGTGTCCTTTTCAATTGAATCAACCTTTTCATATGTGGATTTTGTTATGTTTTCAAAAGGTTGTACATGAGCGACTTGAGGGAAGATAGCAAGTGGTTCTTGTTTATTCACCTTTTCCCTTTCAATATCAATCACTATTTTCTATAGTTCATCCACACTAACCAATACAGAATTATCACAAAGTTTTTCCTATAGTGTGGATTGATCAAATATCTTCTTGGGATCTTCCTCTCTAAGGGGATTTATGCTTTGAGTAATGACATTAGAAACATCCTTCACTATTACTAATTTAGTATTCTCACATGTTACATGTTGGGGGTTGACATTAGGAAATTGTGTGTCTTGTACACTCTATTCTTCTTGCTACTCTACTTCAGTTGTTGCCTTGTCATCTATGTGTATTTTATTTCCTCCCTCAATAGTATCATCATTGTTATCATCTTCTTCATCATCCTTGACCTCTATGGGTTCTTTCTAACCTTCCTTGACTGTAGTCAACCCATATGTAAGCTTCAACATTTGTGTGGACTTCTTAACAAAATCTTCAATATTGTTTTGCAAAATACTAAAGGCTCTACATTTAGGTGTAAACCTAACTTCATATTTCTTCATAGCCTTAGAAATATATGCATTACTAAGTTTAGGCATCACTTGTGCAAGAGATGTCTCTCTTATCTGTCTCTCCAAGTTCAAAAAACTAGTGTCATTTCTACTCAACTCTATCATATAGGCTTTTGGACATTGAGTTGGCAATCTCTAGTGGGATAGTCTTGAATTTTTCCATCATGGCATATATGGCCTCCTCTACTTGATTCTTCTCCACTTTTCCAAGATTATCAAAGTCTATATGAGATAATCCTAATAATTCTGTACTATTCCTAACATTTTCACATAGATTTTCAAGAGCTGATAGAGGATTATGACTCATCACATTGAATTATTTTTTTTCATCTGATTTTGTTTTCTCCTCATTTGATTAAGCTTGTGCAACATATTTCCTTCTTTTCCTTTTCTGCACTTGTCCTCCCTACTTTGTAGGTTTTGTCTTCTCTTTAGCCTTTTGTGTAGTCACATGTGCACTAGCCCTTGTAGTGGGTGCAGTTCGGTTGGGCTAACTCAACTTGGCTACCTTCTTGCCTTTTGTCACTAGTAGGGCCTTAGCCTTCCTCTTCTTTTTTTCTGTGGGAGTAGGTGATTCCTTGCCTTCTTCTCCATCAGTACCTTCAACAAATTTAGTCTCCTCTTCATGTTAGTCTTCTCCCATTCCTTGAGTAAGTGCAAGTGGTGCTTTTGTTTGAGAATATTCTTCCTCTTCATCTTCTTCTTATTATTTTTCTTGCTTAGTACCCTCTCCAAATTTGGCTTTCAACTTCTTCACCAATTCATCCTTCTTCTTTATTACACAAGTAGTCTTCAGGTGCATGGTGATTTTGGACTTCTCCATTTCATAGTTTCCAAATGCTTTTGCATTTTTATCTATCTCTTTTGCAAGTAAAGTTGTTATAGTTGTAGAGGTCTCATCTGCATTTATTTCAAATCCAAGTGGCCTCAACCATCTTACCCTTGGTGTTGCTGCTTGAACAAAAGTATAGTTAGTATCTACTAGAAAAAAAAAAATTGTCATAATGCTTTTCTACTAGAGATATTGATATTCTCAATCTTTTTTTCAATGACTGCTTGAAGTCTTCAAAATAGCTTGTCATGAAAGATTCAAAATTCTCACCCAATTGTTCAATATACTCACCTTTCTATACTACCACTAATCTATTTGTTTTCCATGCATCTGTTCCAAATATAGGAAAAGTGTTTTGAACATAACAGAATATGCATATCAGAATAGAACCAAATGTACATTGTGCACTCTTTGTCTTCCTTAGTGCTCCAAGTTTCTCAACCAGTTGTTGTAGTTGTAGTTTTTCTAGATCATATGTGTGATCTTTCTTGAAAATTTTATATCCCACATCCATTGCTATACATGGCACACTGTTCAATATACTAGATTCATAAAATTTGTGTGAAATAACTCTTACTACAAACTCTATCAAAGGATCAGTAATTGTGTCAATAGTCATGCTTCTCTTGTTCCATATAGCTCCAATATTCTTCTCAATCACCACTTTTGAATCACTCTTTAGTGCCTTAGGCCAATCTAGGGTTGGATACCCTGTAACCATATAGATTATCCTCTTGGTTATTTTGATAAGTCCATTGTCTAGCTATAATGAACTATCATGAATCCTACTAAGCTTGTCTAATCTCCATGTCACCAATGCTACCAATTTTATAATTGGTGGTATCATGGATAATGCACTAGAGGGGTCTTGATTTTAAGAAATGTTAGGAATATCCTTTAATATTGGCTTCTTGACCTCATTACTCATTAATTGGATGTTCAAAACCTCCTTGTACCCTCTATATTCTTTGAATTAGATGCCACAGTGCAAAACTAGGGTTTACCAAAATAAAAATAGCATAACTCGACACTTGAAAAATACCTTGCAAGAACTAACAAAATGGAGTAGAATTGGTTCTTAAACCTTCTTCTATCACTTTGAATGGATTTTTAGATTGCCTTTTTCTTTCCTTGTTCTTTCTTGATTTTGAAATGATGTGAAATGAGTCAAAATTTGATAAAATACCCTTTGAAACTCTATAATTAATTCTCATTGCTTACATAGTTGTAAGAATAGCATCAAAAAATTTTAGGCTCACTCAACATCCACTAACATTCCATTCACTCAACATCCATTACAAGCTTGACATCAACTAGCTAGTCTGCTAGCTTAATATCTTCTAGCATTTTACTTAGCACACATTGGAAATATTTCATGCTTGACAATAACATGAAAATCTTAAAGAATTTTCTTGAATTTCTAACAACATCTTGCATCTTTATTCATTTTAATGTAATCTTTTCAGTACTAAATCCTTTGGAACTAATCTGTATGATTTAAGTTTTAAATATTAGTCCCACATACCTCTTGATTGCTTAGTTTGATGAGGTGTGATCACCTAACCCATTATGTTAAGTGATCCCTTCTCCATTTGATGTGTTGCAATCATCTTTCTTCTTCCATTTCTTGTTCATTTTATTTCTAACATTTTTAGCATTTTCCTTGACTTTTCCTTTATCAAACTCACAACTTGGTGCCTTTGACCTAGTTGGACAATAACAATTGATGTGAGTAGTCATCAAATAGTTAAAACATGTTGTTTGAATCAAATACCTCTTGTTGTCACCTTTGAAGTGTGTCCTAATACAATTCTCCGCAACATGTCCATATTCTTGATAATAATGACAACTATATCTTGTATTGTAATCCCAGTTATAAGAGTTGTCATTGTTCCTTACCTTTGTTTTCATGTTAGATGACCACATGGGTTTGAATCTACACTCAAAATCTCTATTTCCATAATTTTAATATTTTTTGTAATATCCTTCAAATATTTGTGTGTGCATGGTCTTGGTTTTACATTCATGTGCCTGATGACCTTGTTTGTTGCACTTATGATAGTGAACCATACTCTTTTGCATGGCATTCTAATTTGCAGTCTTGCTCCTACACACATTAGCAGTATGTCCTCTCTCGGAACAATTATGAAAAGTAGGTTTAGAATTTGTACCTTTTTTGTTCCTTCCTATAACATTTCTGGATGACTTTCCTTCAGTTCTTGTATACCCAAGTCCAGATGTATCATTTTTGGATCTAAGGGATCTCAATAATTGACTAAAGTATTTGATGGCTTCATTGGGTTTGTTGAAACCTTCAGAAAATTACTTTTCCCTCTTTCGGTCATCTGCAGTTGTTCATTTTACAACTTCAATGTTGTTATCTTAATGTCCTTGACATTCAATTCATAGTTGGCATACATCATTTGACTCAAAGTATCTAATTGCATGTTGGAAATCTTGGTTAGCTCTATTGACTTCTCTTCCAATTTTTTGATCAAAACTCTTTTATCTTCTTCAATCATGGCTTTGGCTTCCATAGCTTTCTTCTTCTATTTAGTCACCTCCCATAACAATATGGCTTGTGATTATTGCTCTAAACTATGATTTTTTATTTCTTTTGCTTGGGCTCTATTATTTTCCATTACATCTACAACTGATGCATCAAATTCATTATAGTCTACATTAGAAAATAGCTTAGTAGTGTCCATCTCTTTGTATTTTGTGTCATTCTCCACAATAGCAATTTATTTTCTTCTCTTGCTTCATCCAGTTAATGTAGAATGAGTTGTATTTCAATTCCCTAATTTTCAATAATCTTTCCCAATTTGTAGACTTCCATTTCTAACATCTTTCCTTAAAGCTGCAAGGCTTCTCTTTTAGAGAACAACACACTAATACCAATTGTTGAAATTACAATAGGAAAAGTAAAATTATGTGGCAGGGGGTGGTGCAGGCACAGGAGCAGTGGTGAATCAATAGTTTAAACTTGGACCCATAAAAGCTTTCACCACACATCCATCTCATACACTTACTAAGTAAACTAAAATATCATGTAAAGCATGTACATCTAAAACATGTAAGAATGAAAACAATCACACACATATAACACTAGATATGATTACCCAAAAACCCTCCAATGAGAAGCTAAAACAGGCATGGGGATAACACCCACAAATCTTCACTACTGTAGTAATAAAGTGTATCCAATGAAGGTTACAATGTTTTGACCATGAAACATGATCTACCCTTTCAAGGTCTACCCTATTAAAAGCTTACAAAGACTATTAGGTCTCACCCTATTAAAGGATTTCAACATCATGTTAGAAGTGTACCTTGTTAAAGGACTACAGCTCACAATTAAGTAAGCACCTTGTTAGAGGATTTCAATACAGCTTTTAGGACTACTCTGTTAAGAGATTTGACGGATTCACCTACTAGAATTATTTAGCAATGATCCAATGGTTGGCTATTGGTTTCTTGATGATAGATCACCTCTAAAAAAATTTCTTCTCGACCCTTCTTGATCAGATGTCTCTTTGCTATATACTCTTCTCTTTCCTCTATTTTGATCTAATTGATTCTATAATGCAATCTCACTTCATAACTCCTTAGTCACCATGAATTCTCTTTTCTTGCATGCAAACTACTCTCTTTTCTCCTTCATACACCTTACACATGCTAGAGAGTCTAGGGTTTATTCTCTTTAAAAAGACTTTGGTGACTTAGGGTTAGGTATGAATTAATGTCTGTGATTCACTAAACTTTCTGCTTAATCCCTCCCTCTTTCTAATTGGTTGCATGTAATTGCATTGAGAATCAAACATAAGATTCATCCTTATCTCCAAAATATCATAATTCATCTTTAAGTCAGCTCAAAAATGGTTTACATAGTTGTTTATGTCTTTACAAACAATTATGTCAAAACTGTGTCACTCATTATTTGAAGTCTTTGATGCTCAACATACACTGATCTCTATGCTATGACTCAACATCTGTATCACTCAACATGCACTATTTAATTAGCTCCTGAATCACTTAGTATATAATATCTACTTGACACTTGAGTGACTTGGCACATGAGTGGCTTGACACTCACTATTGACTCGGCATGCTCTATAATATATATGTTGTGCTTTGGATATACTACTTGTTCAACATGAACTAAGTAAATTAGTTAAGTTTGTAGACATTCATTTGTCAAAATCAATATGAGATCAGCATTCACCATAGCCATATTCATTATTATGTTTGTGTTCTTCCTCTATGCTAAACATTTTACCGTAGCATGTACCTTGTTGTAAGTTGTTTCTTAATTCTATGATAATTACAAAAATAAAAAAGACCACTAGAATATATCTCACCACCCTATCAAATTGGAGTGCCTTGATGTTTTGGTCATTTTCTTGTTCCACAAGCTTCAAAATATTTGAATTGTACTCTTTTTCTATGCAAACTTCCTAATGGAAAATGTTCTCTCTTTTATTTTGCCAATACATGACTTTTATATGAACTAGGTGGTTACACTATTGGTAGTAACCATTTCACCATGTTTTTCTTATACAAGAAACTCAAAACATCGAAATGGATATGTCCATAGCAAAAATGTAAGAGTCGTGAGTGATCTAAGAACAAAATCTTGAAATTGACTCCTAGTCTTCCCTAGATGTAATGCATTTTCTTTTGGGGTGGGGTCATCTGATTTCTTTTCATTTTGACTCTTTCAATTAACCTGTTGGTGTTTTATTTTGATGTTAACAGTACTAAAACTACTAGGCGACAAAAGGCTTAGTACCTAGATATCAGTACATACACAACCTAAAGAATAGCCAATTCTCATTATCACTTGCATATGCAAAGTATTAGGACCCAACTTCAATAAAACCTTAGATGGTTTTCTACTCTTTTGGCTCTGTAAAACCAGGGCGGGTGCTCCCGGGGATGGTTCAAAGATGGAATAATTGTATGAGAATTATCCTTAGTTTCATTTTGATTCTCATCTCTAAATCCTTAAACATATAAGTAAATAACTGATAAACACATCCCTTGAACAGATATGGCCAAGAAATCTTCTATAGCTCTGCAGATGTTTCCAACAACAATGGCTAAATGAAGCTAAAACAATCTAGGCAGGCAAGTGCTGGCCAACTTTGAAAATCTTACAGGAAAGATAAATGAAAATTGATTTTATGATGTATTTTGAAAAAGCTAGTTATAATATACTTCTCTTTTGGCTGAAATACTCTCGATCAGTGCCTAATCCATTGGGAATTCAGAGTCAAGTAAATTCTTAGATCTAATTTGTTGCCTTGCAACGAATTTTCATCAGCAATTCTTACCAGAATTTATCATTCAAGAATCCTTATTAACACCCAAGCAACCTCATCACATTTATCAAAGCCTTTACTTAATTCATTGAATTAACAGCAATAACAAATGGATGTACAGTCTTACTAAATTGCAATCAATTGCATAAGCTTTTACTCACACAACATCAAGGTAACTCAGTATTAAAAAGGAGACAAAATTCAGAGAAGAACAGATATGGGGACAGTTCATAACTTGTATTCATTTCCTTTGAAAATGATATATCCTTTACAAAAAACCCAGAAAAACCTTCAGAGAAGAAGCACAGTCCTTTTTACATTCATCCATCTCTCAGAGATTTTGACAGAAAAAGCATACTATAAATTTCTTTCCAAAAATGTTTGGACCAAAAAGGAACTAAGCACAACACTTAGTGAAAACCAAATTCGGACCCCTCTTTAGCCTTGGGATCTCACTTAAATAATGTAAGATGCAACAAGCTTCAGGCTACAGTAGGTGACAGGTGTCCTTCTTTTGAAACACAAAAAACAAGAATAACAGAAAGGTTGATTACAACAGCATTTCTTGGCGGGTCCCTTTCTGTTATGCTTCTTGGTTGTTATGGTCTGTTCTCGCAATCATTCCTCATCTTTAGAGTACATATCCATAAGGTCTGCAAGTGATGTATCATCTTCTGTTGCATGCAAAATCACTTTAACCTGGGGATTTTCTATGTCATCATTGCTGACTACAAGAGTAACTATTACTCTTACATCTTCATCGTCATCTTCTCCTGACATCTGTTCACTAAACTGATCTTTCCATCTGTTGAAAGTATCATCATCTGGCCAATCAAAACTTAGGGTTTCTCTTTGTATCTTTATTAAAGAATTGGCATTATCTTCTAATTCATCGAATTCTTTTCTTATATCAGCATAATACAATTGTATCTTTACCAGCTCTTCATTTGTCTTCGCCCAAAACCAACAGCCAGTCTCACTGATGATGTTTGTTATTCTGTTATCAAATAATTCATCCATTTCCTTTTTCCATTTGTCCTTTTCTTTTACTGTATCAACAGTTTCTAAGGCACAAGGGAATAGGGTGAATTTGTTAGCAAGATATCTTGAAAAACAGAGTGTCAATTTCCTTTGTAAAGAATCTCTTTTATTTTCAAAGTTATCTAATTGATTTAATAAATCAAAAATTCTTTCAACCTGATGGTAAGGCATTTGAACTGCAGAGATACAAACAATCGTGACATCATTATTCCTCTGTCTCCACTTCTGTGCAAGGGAGTCTAGTCCATTCTTTCCTTTATTTAACTCATCTATGAGGGTTACAATCCTGGTCAGCTGGTCATAAAAATCTGACCATTGTATTTTATCCCTCAAGTATGTCACACCCTGCTTCCATTTTTCTTCCTGCTGATTTCTAAATTCTATCTGCCACTCATGTAATTTGGTTTTTTCTGCTTCAAATTCCTCTGCAGTATAGAATTGGGGTCTTTCAGGGGTGTCAGGTATCTCAATAATAGGGTTTAATCCCACAGATGACTGTGGGGGATATGCAATTCTCAATGTACTGGATTCTCCCCCTTTTCTCTTTCCAAGTACCTTTTCCAGTTGAGATATCCTGTTTTCTAACTCAATTCTCCTCTTCACCTCTTGATTATATGCTTCCACCACTACTTCATATTTATTATGCATATCCATCATTTCCCTCTCTTCTCTTTCCGCAGTAGCCAGGGAAAATTTCGAATAATCCACATTCATGTGGGCTGCCTGTACATTTGAAGTGTCAGCAACTCTTCTTACAATGATACTCCCTGTCAATCCTGAGTCATCAGGCTGTGATGAAGTAACTCTGGATCCTCTTCTCAGGGACCACATAACAAGGGCAGCTTGATCATTGCTGAATTCTGTACCCAAGAATTCCTCTTTATTCGGATCCTGGAGTCCTAAATTATTTGAAACAGAATTAAAAACTAATGCGTCAGCAATGTCCCAATTGGGCAATAATAAAACATTAGCATTTTTTACCATCTGTCTTCCCTCATCAGGGGTTATATTTTGGAACTCTTGAACCATTTTTTCCTTTATTGTATTTTGAATGGAGGTCTCATCCATTTCTGGATGTTCTGTTCTCATATTATTGCACCTTTGCTCAAAAATGTGCATGTTTACTCTCCACGCAAACTGATGGAAAGCTCTAGATCTTACAAAATTGTTATCAGACAAAAAATGCTGACTGGCTTGTTCCAAAACAGGGTCCAATTCCCTTCCTCTGAAATCTGCTGTAGTTAACTCAAAACTTGGTACAGGGGTTTCCTGAGGGTTGCCTTCATCAATCTCTGCTTGTGTAACAAAAATTTCTCCTTGTGACCCCATTTGTTCAAATTGCTCACTGGTGAGTTGTTCTTCCTCCACTCTCATTGGGGTTTGAGAAGGTGAGCCACTTTCATCAGGGGATTCTTCCTCCCTTATTATTCTTCTTCTTTTGGGGGAAGGTTCAGGGGGTCTTTCTTCTAGGACAGTGCTGGAAGATCCAACAATCTATTTTTCTTTATGCACAACGGGCACCTGCTGTCGGACAATAGTATATCCTGTTTTCTTCCGTACCACCAGTGGACCTACTCCAATACTGGGAGTGAAACCCAATTTTCTCATAATTTCTCTGGCTTTATCTGGAAAAGAATTAATAAAATGTTGTTTCTTCTCATTCATTACCTCCATTATCTCAGAGAAATTACTCATGAGCTTATGTACTTTATCTGCATTGTTTGCAGCATTACTAAGAGGACTGAAATTTTTATCAAAACAATTAATGAATTCCAAAACTTTTGAATAGACTCTCCATTTTTCTTTCTTTATTTCTTGCTCATGGAGAGAATATTCATTTCTTATTACATCTTCTGGAAAATAGAATTCATGCTGAACTGGACGCAGCTTGATTCTCAATCTAAGGGCAGAGTTAAAGAAACCTTCTGTATCACAAAAATGAGAGTGAGACACTGCCATTTTGTATTGATCCAAAAATTTATGGAGAAAGGCCCACCCTTCTTTAGTTATCACAAATTGGTGGGCTATAGTACAAGTAGGAAAAATTGATCCTGTCCCCCTTTTGTGCAAAAAGGCCTCCTCCACTCCTCCTAACTGCCACAAAAATTCAGCTATCCCTACCTTCAAGGGTACCTGATAGGGTAACACATGGGGTGTTCCTTTGAAACCATAGACCCTGATGACCGTTGAGACTGAATATGGGATAATATCTCCCCAATTATGTGAAACCTTTAGATTGTGGGTTTTGTCCATAGGCCTGATAAGGTGCATTAATGCCTTAGGGATTCTGGGATTATCACTCAATAAGAGGCACCTTAGTTTGGAGGCAAAGTGCCTATCAAATCTGACGAAGCTAGCATTTTCTGCTTCCCAGGTCATGTCTGCACTCCATAATTGGACTGGTAGTGCTTCCCCTTCTTGTTCTCTATTTAAAACCATTTCTTTACCAAAATAAGTGGCCCCTTTAAAAAGAAACATATGCATCAGTAAGGAATACTGACCCCAAACCTTTTCCACCTTGCCCTGTGCAATCCCCACCAATCCATGATGGATCTCATTTGCCAAGTAAGATGCAAAATCAAAAATTATTTCCACACCAAAAGAAGAGATTTGGGTGATCATATACATGAAGCTCACCAGAATAAAATCTTCTTCGCCCTCTCCGAAGACTTTGCACAGGGTTCTATATATCTCGACTGCCCTGGCATTAAAACATGATTTCTTGAAGGGCTCTTTAGAAGATGATGTTATGGTTGGGAGGCCTCCAATTCGGCCTATGTGGGCTTTCAGTGCACCCTGTCTAACTACATCCCTCTTGGATATATATTCCTTTTCTAAATCTGTCAGATTAATGGGCACATGATACATGGTGAGGGGTCTCAGACTGAATACCTTCCTAATCTCCTCGGGACTGATGGTAACTAAAGCCTCACCATCTATTCTCCTCACTACCTTAGTGGCTTGGTCATATTTTTTTGCTATGGCTTCAAGCAGGTCAAAATCCATGAACACGCTGGGAACAACAAGCTTCCCAAGATCAAAATTCCAAATGTTGGCATGAGGGGCATATAACTTTCTCTCTGCAAACCATTTCTTGAATAAACTCAAACCAGTCTGAGCAGTTTGAGCATCCCAGACCCAATTACCCTTATCATACAATCCATCAGCTACCCTAAGCCTAGGATTGAGTGAGGTCAACCTCTTAACTTGCACCGTTTCTACAGTGGACTCAGGAAGTAACTCAAGCAAATCATCATGCACATTTCTATCCAGGTAGTTTACTGCTCTTGTAAATCCCTTCTTAGGAGGCATCTTGAGCTATCCTCTTTAAAACTTAAAAGCTCACAAAGATGATGGCAGTTTTACTTACTTGAATTTTGTCTCAATTTTCCTTTGAATTCCTGCAAAATTTCAGCGAACAGATAACTTGACAATTTCTTATCAACCTTGGCATGCTTTTCTTTCAGTAATAGCTTCTGCACAGGAATGGCTTCAAATCTTTTCTCGCGTGAAATGAAACTGATGCAATCTCTCTGTATTATACTCTGTTTTTTCTCACGGACAAAGCTTTCTTGTCTAATTAATACAGAGAGTGGCACTACATTTTTAATTTAAAACTGCGCCGTTGATCTTCAAAGATCCTATGATCATGCGGTACAAAGAGAACAACTAGGAGTTACACTTGCCATGTCAGTCATATTACCCAATGAGAGCTTTCCATGTACATAATTCTTTCTTTTGATGGCGCTTACCTTTAAACCCACTGACGACGGAGAACACGTGTCAGCATGTCGCTACTTCGTTATGCATAAAGAACAAGCACCTTTCCATAACGAGGCGGCGACAATCGTTGATCGGATCAAGAAATGATCGAAAGATACGCTACAGGGCTTCTTAAGAAAGAAGGCGGTGGGCCCATCTCGCTATGTCGCTATAATTATCTTCCTTGCTACTCTTCATAACGAGATAGCGAGCTCCGTTGATTCACTTCAAACTGACGTTCCAGATTTCTTGTACATTTAGTCAGGTAGGCATTAATGAGAATCGGATCTCTGCACAGCTAGCACATGTCAAATTTTATCAGTCACCTGTCATTACACGTCATCATAGATCTTGCCGATCTTTTACCACTTTACGGGGCCTCGCTAACTCGCTAACGGTGAAGAACCTCAATTTTCCGATAGCGAGGTAGCGAGCTTCGGCACTTTAAAGGATTCTGTGCCGGAAAAAGCAGGGGGTACCCGGTAATTACTTCTGTTTAATTAAAACTGATTCTGACAACAGTATTTACGACAGGTCATGCCACCTGGTGTAATTATGACACAAGCAAGATGCAATGTCATCATTTTAAGATTTTCACGTGGCCTCGCTACTTCGCTAACGGTGAAGTGCCTGAATTTTCCGATAGCGAGGTGGTGGTACTTCTGGAAAAATATCAACATTCCGGCTCTGATGTCAGATATTCTAGTGGGTCCTTTTCCCCCTTTTTACGGCGAATTGCTAAGTGTACCTGCACAATAAAGCAATTAAATAGCAAATCTTCGATCGCCGCACGTTCACTTCATGGTCCCACCGCTTAAAAAACTCGACACTCGCTATCTCGCTATACTTAATGAGCATGCAACTTTCAATAGCGAGATAACGCCAGCAGTAGATCTAATCAGATCTGACGGTTGGGACAAACAGTAAGAAAGGTAACCCGGGAGAGAGGAATAGGAATACGGAAGCATATTCGCTTCTTTTGAATTTTGAAAATTTTCGCGCCCGACCTTTCATAAATAGAGATGAATGTAAGGCTTACAAGGCGAATATTTCTCACAGATGGTTTATCCAAAACCTTATACTTCATTTAGACATAGATCACCTGACCTTTCTATGGTTTAACTGAAAAAATTTTTACTGCAGAAAAAGTCAGACCAACAGTGGCTCTGTCTGGGGATGATAGACTACTTGAGTCTATGAAAGGATTCAGAATCTATGGGAGAGCAGACCACACATCCGGGAAATGACAACTTCTTCAGAGAGCACTGAGCAACACACAAAAACAAAAACCCAGACTGTACAAGGATTTACAGAAAACAGGACGCTGGGAAAACCTAAAAGTAATGTTCATGGAAGAAACTAAGTATTTTTTCAAGAAAAATACCTCTTCAAGAACTGTCCATGAACTGGCAATTCAAGAATATTATCAAATACATCTTTGATTATGTAGGAATGTTCACCCCAAGTATTCTCAATGAGATATGGGCCTAACCAAATGGGGTCAAATTTGCCATGTTTTCCTTTATCTTCAATTCTGGCGTTCCACATTAAGACTAGGTCTCCATTTTCAAATTTCTTGTTTACAGTTCTTTTATCATAGAGTGTTTTGACTTGTAACTGCAATTTTTGATTTCTCAGAGATGCTTCTCTTCTGGCTTCGGTCAATCCTACCAGTTCATTCATTCTTTCTTTCATTTCATCAGTAGTATCTTCATCATATGACTGGATGTAATTGTATAATCCCATCAAATTGTTCTGGGGCATTCTAGCTTGAATTCCATACACTAAATCAAATGGAGCCACCCCAATTGCCTTCTTTACAGTTACTCTGTCGGCCCATATTGCCAACTGTAACTTGGAATCCCATGCCCTTTTATTATCGTCCAAGGTTCTCTTAATGATTTTCAACAGGCTTTTATTTGTGGACTCAGCTTGTCCATTCCCTTGTGGATGATATGGGGTAGACGTTGTTCTTGTCATTCCATATTTATCACAAAAATTTATGAATTCCTCAGACCTAAAACACATAGCATTATCTGTGACAATTTTCTGTGGACATCCAAATCTGGAAATGATATTATTCAATAAGAAATTATTTACTACTTTACTCGTTGCATTTCTGGTAGGGATAGCCTCTACCCATTTTGCAAAGTAGTCAGTAGCAACCAGAATCCAGGAATAGCTAGTACTAGACTTGGGAAAAATTTCTCCTATGAAGTCCAGACCCCATTGTTGAAAAGGTGCTTTAGTTTCAACTGGCTTCAGTGGAGTACTTCCTGAGAATTTCAGCTTCCCAGCAAATCTTTGACAAGGATCACATTTTCTAACCATAGCTTGAGCATCTTTGAACAGAGTGGGCCACCAGAAACCAGCTCTCATTATCTTATGCACAGTAGTTTTGGCCATGTAATGTCCTCCACATACTCTAGCATGCATTTCTTTCAAAATCTCTTTTGCCCTTTCTCTGTCAACACATTTCAACAGAACTCCTTCAAAGTTTCTCCACCATAAGTTATTTTGAACAATTGCATACCTGATGGCTTGCAATTTAATATTTCTTTTTTCATTATCAGGCAGATGGGGAGGAACTTTCATGTGTTGCAAATAATGTATAACATTAATGTACCAGTCACACTGGTCCATGTCGCATAAATCAGTTCTGAAATCATCATTTACTAGGTTTATCTGATTAGCTTCCAGGTTAGTTTCAGCCATAAGTTTGGCCAAACCTTGACCTCTGATTAGCTTAGTTATCTGCATATCAATGTTAAATTCTTGGATTCTATTGATCCATCTGCATCTCCTTCCTGACACTTCCTGCTGAGAGAAAATATCTTTAACTGCAGCACTAGGTACAAAGGCAATAATAGTTGCACCTATCAAATAACTTCTGAATGCTTTTACAGCCTTTACCAAAGCATATGCTTGTTTTTCATTTATTTCGTACTTCAGTTCAGCATGCTGCAGGGATTTGCTAAAAAAGGCAATAGGCTGTTCATACCCTTCTTGGTTTTTCTGTAATAAAACTGCAGCCACAGTATGGAATGATGCAAATGAAAAGATATGCATGGGTTTTGTATAATCTGGGGTCCTCAACACTGGAGCATTTTTTATCGCAGTCTTTATATCCCGAAATGCCTGTGAAGGTTCACCATTCCAATCTATAACAGCTCCTTTCTTGAGCATTTTTGAAATGGGTCTACTGATTTCAGCGAAATTTGTAACAAACCTCCTCAGAAAATTAACCTGGCCAAAAAAGGACTGTATACCTTTCACGTTTTTAGGTTTAGGGACTTTATCAATAGCCATTACCCTTTCTGGGTCTATTTTTACCCCATCCTTGGACACTATGTGTCCTAATAACTTTCCTTCTGTGACCCCAAACGAGCATTTCTTTGGGTTTAGGGATACCCCATATTCCAAGGCTTTTATAAAAAATTTGTTCAAGTGTTTGCAGTGATCTTCAGCCTTATTAGAATATGCTATAAGATCATCCTGGTACACAACCATAAATTTGTCAATATACTCATGAAATGCTACATCCATGGCTCTTTGGAAAGTAGCTCCTGCATTAATCAAGCCAAAAGGCATCCTCACATACACATATGTTCCCCAAGGGGTTGTGAAGGCTGTTTTGAACTGTTCACTTTCTTTTACCAGAACTTGATTATATCCAGAAAAGCCATCCATCATTGACATTAATTCAGAGCCGATCACTTGTTGCAACATGGCTTCCATATTAGGTAAACCATAATTATCTTTTAGAGATGCAATGTTTAGATTTCTAAAATCCACACAAAGCCTAATATCTCCATTCTTTTTTCTTACAGGAACAAGGTTTGAAACCCAAGTGGAATGCCTAATTGGTTTGATTATTCCACCATCTCTCAGTTTTGTCAGTTCTTCCTACATTTTTGGGGCAAGGGTGGGATTGATTGGCCTCTTCTTTTGCCTAAAGGGTTTTACATTTTCTTTCAAGGGTATGACATGCTGGAAAAGGTCCTCCCTATAAGCTTTAAGGTCATCATATGACCAAGCAAAAACATGCCTGTACTTTCTAAGTAGGTCAATCAATGCTTTTCTGATTTGAACTGGCAGATCTTGGCCGATGTAAACCTTTTTAGGGATTTCATTTGTTCCCAAATTCACTTCTTCTAGCTCCTGCGGTTTGGGATCCTTTATTTCCGATCTCACTCTTTCTTGGTTATCAAAAATGTTCTCCAAGACTACCAACCCCTTAGGCATCTTATTTGTTTTTAATTGCATGATTTCTTGACCAAAAATGGTTTCCTTCCCATTTATGGTTTCAATCAATCCATTGCAGTCCATCTCCTGCCCATGGTATCTGTCTTCATTTAGCAAAAAATTTGTGATATCTTTGTCATCTTCAAACACCTGCCAATTGTCAATGTTGTCAGGTATAGAAGGTCTATTTTGAATCTCAATCTGGGAGATTCCTACAAATGATATTTCTTTTGGTTTGATAGCTACATTGGCCAGAAGATCAGCCATTTTATTTTGGGTTCTATCTTTCCATGAGATCCCAAATGCATCAAAGAATTCTATTTGATCCCAGACCTCGTTTCTATATTGTTTTAATCTCCTATTTTTTGAGGAGTATGTTCCTTTAATCTGAGAGATGATCAATTCAGAATCCCCTATGACATACAATTTCTTAATTTTGTGATGTGTGGCCACTTTGAGACCTAGCAACAATGCTTCATATTCAGCAATGTTATTTGTGCAAGCAAACTTCAAGGTGAATGAATACCTGAAGGTGTTATTTTCAGGGGATACAAAGACTACACCTGCCCCTACACCTTCTTTAGAACTAGCCCCATCAAAGAACATTGTCCACAATTTTGGTGAGTTCATGCAACATTCAACCTCATTTTCAATGATATCAGGTAAGTTTTCCACTTCCTGAATAATCAATTCAGCCCTGAAAGCATTGATCCTCGTGTCTAGGAAACAGGTGGTATCTTTGTCAATGTCTTCACCTAAGATGTGGTTAACCCTTGGTTCCCTATTTACCCTGACAGCTTTGTCTCCTATATGGAAAGTGGCATAAGTAAGGTCACACTGTAGGCTTCCCCCCATGGCGGCACTCCATTTTCTGGAAAGTAGCATCCCGTAATGTGGGGGTATATCCACTACAAGGACAGACATGGTTAATTCCACCTCAGGAAATGCAGCCAGTTTAAATGGTAAGGCATTTATAGTACCTATTACTGGAACCTCTCTAGCATCCATCCCTCGGCATCTACCTTGCTTAGTATCCACCTTCAATCCTAGGGCTTCCATTACTTTAAAAGGCATTATAGTGTTGGAAGCTCCAGAATCTATCATACAATTTTTCAAGGTTTTCCCTTTTATGATTAAACTAAGGAAAAAAGGATCAATATCTTGTATGAACGCAACTGATGAATCATCTAAGAACATCTGAGGAATCTGGGATATAATACCATTGTCCTCTATTATTAATGGGGTCTGTTGGGCTACAGCTTGATTATCAATACTATTGTTGTTTGCTATTCCACCCAACCATGACAAAGCCTTATTTTTATGCTCTTCAATTCTAAAGAGCTCAGACAAGGGTACTTTCACAGTAATTTGAGATAACATGGCAATCATATCAACAGGTTCAACTACAGTAGGTTTTACAATAGTACCTGGGATCGGAGTCTTTTGAGTAGTGGGCACCACTTTTAGCTTGACAACATCCGGTTCTGATTTCTCTGGTTGCACTACGGTCTTTGTTGCTTCAACTTTCTGAAATTGAACCTTCTTTTTTGGTTCCCATTTCTGACCCTTGTTCTCCTTGATCTTAGACACATCTATACTGACTTTCTTGTGTTGATCATCTGTCTTATGAGTGGTGTCTTTGATGAACATACTAGATGGCCTTCCTGCCTCATTACTTATTGCTCTATTTCTCAAATTGTAATTACTGTGGACTTGTGAAATCATTTCGGCTGTAATTCTATCAATTTCCTCCTTGGAGGGGATTCTTAGGTTTGTGAAACCTACTTCAGAAAATGTATTGCATACCTTATCTGTATCATTCTTTTCATCATCTGCAAATATTTGCTGATGATGTAACTGGTAAGCAATTCTCTGGCTGGTAACATCATTCTCAGGTTCTTCTGAATCAGAATCTATTAAATCATCAGATGTGTTCGCCATATTGCAACTTATATCATCATGGTTCTTTTCTTCTGTTTCTTCTTCTGCTTGCACTCCTTGAGCTTGGGCGAATGATTGGGCAACAGCACAATAGTCAGCAGAATGAGGTGATTGGCATATAATGCACCAAGGTACATCATCATTCATATTTACAGTGTTCCTTTGCAAGGGGTCTGGGGTTACCCTTATCCTTCATATTTTGGATCTGGTTAGGAACTGGTTTACCATCTTTCCATTGGGTGGTGTAAGGGTAATTCTGCATCCTAGGCTGTCTATTGAAATTGTTGTTATTCACAGGGGCTCTCTCAGTAACATTTGTCTTATTGAAATTAGTGGGATTCATTTTCTTAAGCATTTCTAAAACATGGCCTATAGTAGGTTCTTCAGGCCTTTTTCCCATGGATGTTTTGTCACCTTCCCTTTTATTATTATTCTTAGGGTTGAAAATCTTAGGATCATCCCTTCTCCCTAATTTTCCAGAGGCCTTTCTATTATTTTCTATATTCACTGCAACTCTATAGGCATCTCTCAGAGTTTTAGGATCCTTATCTCTTAGTTGGTAGGCCATCTTGCTATCAAAGGCATTGAAGTAGGTTGTAAGACAGACGTCTTCATTTAACCGCATAAATTGAAATAGTTTGTACATTCCTTTCTGAAATCTCACATTGAAATCAAATGTGGATTCATTTGGATTCTTCTTGATATTGTTGAACTCATTCAACATGAATCCTGCATTGGTATTGTCCCCATATTGTTCCTTGAACAATTTCTCCAAATCGCTCCATGAAGTAATACTATCATCAGGCAACCTCCTGAACCAATCCCTTGCATCCTCTGTGAGTGAATGCACAAATAATTTCATCACCATGTCCTCATGTTCAACTTCATAATCATTGAGCATGTCAATGAAAATTCTCAAATGTTCTTCACCAGTGACAGCATTATTTCCAGAAAACTTCACCACTTTATCCCTTAAATCAAAAGATATGGGATGGGGGGCACCAGGAATACCGGCAAATGATATTTTTCTATATTTTTCGAGGTATATAGGTTTCTTCTGGAAACCGGGAGCGTTAGAGGTACTAGCTGCATTAGCTTGAGTTAGGAGAGCAGCTTGGGATAGCTGTGGTGGGACAAACGGGACTTGAGTGCCAATATTGGAAGATGCGGTAGGAGCAGGTTGGGGTGCTTTCTGAGTCAGGATTATGGGAACATTAACTGGTGCAGGATTTGTAGGTGGGATAGACAAACTAGGCCATGAATTTAATGCAGAATTAGACTTTATGAATTGGATTTTCCTTCTGGTCTCTGCGGCCTGAGCTTCATTTTCAACCTTCTCAAGTTCTTTTGCAAGGTCTTCCTTCTCCTTTCGAGCCTTCTCTAGTTCTAGGTCTAATTTTGATACAGAGGGTTGTATAGATTTGCTCGGTATAGCTTGAGGCTCATTTATTTGGATTCCTACAGCCTTGCCTTTTCCTTTATCTGGAACTGTTCCAGTGGGCTCTATTGGATTAACTTGAATGGATTTATAAGCTTGAACTTGAGCAATAATTGGTTCTTGTCTTTGATTTAGGAGTTTTTCCTGTTGTTGAACTTTAGCTCTTAGATTATCAATATTTCCAAAGACGTCCTGATGGAGAGTGGGGATATTCTCTTCTAGTTTTTTATTTTGCTCTTTCAAAGCAGCCATCCTTCTTAGCAGAGTATCTCTTTCTATTATTGCATCCAAAGTAGCTCGCTCCCTTTCTTTTTCAAGACGGATGCGCTTAGCTTCTTCCTCAGCAATCCATTTCTTCAAAAATCCTATTTCAGATTGCACTTCTTTAGAATCAGCAGAGGTTGCCTCGGAATCAGCAGGATCATCTAGATCTATAAGGTTCGGTTCCATATATGGGGCTACTCTGGGATTAAAAAGGTTATCAGATGAACTTCTGAATCCTAGCCTACAATTTATATCTGCTACAGGCCCTGGTCTGGGTGAAGCAATTCCCATAGTAGATACATCTTTATCTTGAAAAACTCTCTGATCTGGTAATGGGGTACTGAAAATACCTCCTAAAAGTCTTGTATTTTCTGATTCAAAACTAAGCGAAGATGATTCTCTTGCTATTATCGGTTGATAATGGGAATTTACAGAGGCATTACCTCTAGGCTTCCAAGTAGGATTTGGATCTATTCTTTTCTTATTTTGGTTCTTCCTACCACCTTGGGGTAAATCAGTATACATTGATACATCGGGATTGGCTCTCATGTAAGCCCTTGTGTTTTTTCTCTTGTCAGCCATATTTTTCTTTTGTTACAATAAGCACTAGCTTCAAAACCTTGACTGAGTCACCACCCTTTTTCGGGAAAATACAATAACACTCGTTACTGACAGAAAGAAAACAATACATGAGCGGGAACAAAAATACGGCACAAAGAGATCAATCACTGATGTTGTAAGACTGCAACTCTTGCTTGTTAGATAAGACACTCGGATAAGCTGGATGTGTCAGTGTGTAGCAATGGTACTTGGGTTTATATCTTCATATTTTCTCAAGTTTTGACACTATGAATTTCCCCAGCAGAGTCGCCATTTTGTTGGTGTTTTATTTTGATGTTAACAGTACTAAAACTACTAGGCGACAAAAGGCTTAGTACCTAGATATCAGTACATACACAACCTAAAGAATAGCCAATTCTCATTATCACTTGCATATGCAAAGTATTAGGACCCAACTTCAATAAAACCTTAGATGGTTTTCTACTCTTTTGGCTCTGTAAAACCAGGGCGGGTGCACCCGGGGATGGTTCAAAGATGGAATAATTGTATGAGAATTATCCTTAGTTTCATTTTGATTCTCATCTCTAAATCCTTAAACATATAAGTAAATAACTGATAAACACATCCCTTGAACAGATATGGCCAAGAAATCTTCTATAGCTCTGCAGATGTTTCCAACAACAATGGCTAAATGAAGCTAAACCAATCTAGGCAGGCAAGTGCTGGCCAACTTTGAAAATCTTACAGGAAAGATAAATGAAAATTGATTTTATGATGTATTTTGAAAAAGCTAGTTATAATATACTTCTCTTTTGGCTGAAATACTCTCGATCAGTGCCTAATCCATTGGGAATTCAGAGTCAAGTAAATTCTTAGATCTAATTTGTTGCCTTGCAACGAATTTTCATCAGCAATTCTTACCAAAATTTATCATTCAAGAATCCTTATTAACACCCAAGCAACCTCATCACATTTATCAAAGCCTTTACTTAATTCATTGAATTAACAGCAATAACAAATGGATGTACAGTCTTACTAAATTGCAATCAATTGCATAAGCTTTTACTCACACAACATCAAGGTAACTCAGTATTAAAAAGGAGACAAAATTCAGAGAAGAACAGATATGGGGACAGTTCATAACTTGTATTCATTTCCTTTGAAAATGATATATCCTTTACAAAAAACCCAGAAAAACCTTCAGAGAAGAAGCACAGTCCTTTTTACATTCATCCATCTCTCAGAGATTTTGACAGAAAAAGCATACTATAAATTTCTTTCCAAAAATGTTTGGACCAAAAAGGAACTAAGCACAACACTTAGTGAAAACCAAATTTGGACCCCTCTTTAGCCTTGGGATCTCACTTAAATAATGTGAGATGCAACAAGCTTCAGGCTACAGTAGGTGACAGGTGTCCTTCTTTTGAAAAACAAAAAACAAGAATAACAGAAAGGTTGATTACAACAGCATTTCTTGGCGGGTCCCTTTCTGTTATGCTTCTTGGTTGTTATGGTCTGTTCTCGCAATCATTCCTCATCTTCAGAGTACATATCCATAAGGTCTGCAAGTGATGTATCATCTTCTGTTGCATGCAAAATCACTTTAACCTGGGGATTTTCTATGTCATCATTGCTGACTACAAGAGTAACTATTACTCTTACATCTTCATCGTCATCTTCTCCTGACATCTGTTCACTAAACTGATCTTTCCATCGGTTGAAAGTATCATCATCTGGCCAATCAAAACTTAGGGTTTCTCTTTGTATCTTTATTAAAGAATCGACATTATCTTCTAATTCATCGAATTCTTTTCTTATATCAGCATAATACAATTGTATCTTTACCAGCTCTTCATTTGTCTTCACCCAAAACCAACAGCCAGTCTCACTGATGATGTTTGTTATTCTGTTATCAAATATTTCATCCATTTCCTCTTTCCATTTGTCCTTTTCTTTTACTGTATCAATAGTTTCTAAGGCACAAGGGAATAGGGTGAATTTTTTAGCAAGATATCTTGAAAAACAGAGTGTCAATTTCCTCTGTAAAGAATCTCTTTTATTTTCAAAGTTATCTAATTGATTTAATAAATCAAAAATTCTTTCAACCTGATGGTAAGGCATTTGAACTGCAGAGATACAAACAATCGTGACATCATTATTCCTCTGTCTCCACTTCTGTGCAAGGGAGTCTAGTCCATTCTTTCCTTTATTTAACTCATCTATGAGGGTTACAATCCTGGTCAGCTGGTCATAAAAATCTGACCATTGTATTTTATCCCTCAAGTATGTCACACCCTGCTTCCATTTTTCTTCCTGCTGATTTCTAAATTCTATCTGCCACTCATGTAATTTGGTTTTTTCTGCTTCAAATTCCTCTGCAGTATAGAATTGGGGTCTTTCAGGGGTGTCAGGTATCTCAATAATAGGGGTTAATCCCACAGATGACTGTGGGGGATATGCAATTCTCAATGTACTGGATTCTCCCACTTTTCTCTTTCCAAGTACCTTTTCCAGTTGAGATATCCTGTTTTCTAACTCAATTCTCCTCTTCACCTCTTGATTATATGCTTCCACCACTACTTCATATTTATTATGCATATCCATCATTTCCCTCTCTTCTCTTTCCGCAGTAGCCAGGGCAAATTTAGAATAATCCACATTCATGTGGGCTACCTGTACATTTGAAGTGTCAGCAACTCTTCTTACAATGATACTCCCTGTCAATCCTGAGTCATCAGGCTATGATGAAGTAACTCTGGATCCTCTTCTCAGGGACCACATAACAAGGGTAGCTTGATCATTGCTGAATGCTGTACCCAAGAATTCCTCTTTATTCGGATCTTGGAGTCCTAAATTATTTGAAACAGAATTAAAAACTAATGCGTCAGCAATGTCCCAATTGGGCAATAATAAAACATTAGCATTTTTTACCATCTGTCTTCCCTCATCAGGGGTTATATTTTGGAACACTTGAACCATTTGTTCCTTTATTGTATTTTGAATGGAGGTCTCATCCATTTCTGGATGTTCTGTTCTCATATTATTGCACCTTTGCTCAAAAATGTGCATGTTTACTCTCCACGCAAACTGATGGAAAGCTCTAGATCTTACAAAATTGTTATCAGACAAAAAATGCTGACTGGCTTGTTCCAAAACAGGGTCCAATTCCCTTCCTCTGAAATCTGCTGTAGTTAATTCAAAACTTGGTACAGGGGTTTCCTGAGGGTTGCCTTCATCAATCTCTGCTTGTGTAACAAAAATTTCTCCTTGTGACCCCATTTGTTCAAATTGCTCACTGGTGAGTTGTTCTTCCTCCACTCTCATTGGGGTTTGAGAAGGTGAGCCACTTTCATCAGGGGATTCTTCCTCCCTTATTATTCTTCTTCTTTTGGGGGAAGGTTCAGGGGGTCTTTCTTCTAGGACAATGCTGGAAGATCCAACAATCTGTTTTTCTTTATGCACAACGGGCACCTGCTGTCGGACAATAGTATATCCTGTTTTCTTCCGTACCACCAGTGGACCTACTCCAATATTGGGAGTGAAACCCAATTTTCTCATAATTTCTCTAGCTTTATATGGAAAAGAATTAATAAAATGTTGTTTCTTCTCATTCATTACCTCCATTATCTCAGAGAAATTACTCATGAGCTTATGTACTTTATCTGCATTGTTTGCAGCATTACTAAGAGGACTGAAATTTTTATCAAAACAATTAATGAATTCCAAAACTTTTGAATAGACTCTCCATTTTTCTTTCTTTATTTCTTGCTCATGGAGAGAATATTCATTTCTTATTACATCTTCTGGAAAATAGAATTCATGCTGAACTGGACGCAGCTTGATTCTCAATCTAAGGGCAGAGTTAAAGAAACCTTCTGTATCACAAAAACGAGAGTGAGACACTGCCATTTTGTATTGATCCAAAAATTTATGGAGAAAGGCCCACCCTTCTTTAGTTATCACAAATTGGTGGGCTATAGTACAAGTAGGAAAAATTGATCCTGTCCCCCTTTTGTGCAAAAAGGCCTCCTCCACTCCTCCTAACTGCCACAAAAATTCAGCTATCCCTACCTTCAAGGGTACCTGATAGGGTAACACATGGGGTGTTCCTTTGAAACCATAGACCCTGATGACCGTTGAGACTGAATATGGGATAATATCTCCCCAATTATGTGAAACCTTTAGATTGTGGGTTTTGTCCATAGGCCTGATAAGGTGCATTAATGCCTTAGGGATTCTGGGATTATCACTCAATAAGAGGCACCTTAGTTTGGAGGCAAAGTGCCTATCAAATCTGACGAAGCTAGCATTTTCTGCTTCCCAGGTCATGTCTGCACTCCATAATTGGACTGGTAGTGCTTCCCCTTCTTGTTCTCTATTTAAAACCATTTCTTTACCAAAATAAGTGGCCCCTTTAAAAAGAAACATATGCATCAGTAAGGAATACTGACCCCAAACCTTTTCCACCTTGCCCTGTGCAATCCCCACCAATCCATGATGGATCTCATTTGCCAAGTAAGATGCAAAATCAAAAATTATTTCCACACCAAAAGAAGAGATTTGGGTGATCATATACATGAAGCTCACCGGAATAAAATCTTCTTCGCCCTCTTCGAAGACTTTGCACAGGGTTCTATATATCTCGACTGCCCTGGCATTAAAACATGATTTCTTGAAGGGCTCTTTAGAAGATGATGTTATGGTTGGGAGGCCTCCAATTCGGCCTATGTGGGCTTTCAGTGCACCCTGTCTAACTACATCCCTCTTGGATATATATTCCTTTTCTAAATCTGTCAGATTAATGGGCACATGATACATGGTGAGGGGTCTCAGACTGAATACCTTCCTAATCTCCTCGGGACTGATGGTAACTAAAGCCTCACCATCTATTCTCCTCACTACCTTAGTGGCTTGGTCATAGTTTTTTGCTATGGCTTCAAGCAGGTCAAAATCCATGAACACGCTGGGAACAACAAGCTTCCCAAGATCAAAATTCCAAATGTTGGCATGAGGGGCATATAACTTTCTCTCTGCAAACCATTTCTTGAATAAACTCAAACCAGTCTGAGCAGTTTGAGCATCCCGGACCCAATTACCCTTATCATACAATCCATCAGCTACCCTAAGCCTAGGATTGAGTGAGGTCAACCTCTTAACTTGCACCATTTCTACAGTGGACTCAGGAAGTAACTCAAGCAAATCATCATGCACATTTCTATCCAGGTAGTTTACTGCTCCTGTAAATCCCTTCTTAGGAGGCATCTTGAGCTATCCTCTTTAAAACTTAAAAGCTCACAAAGATGATGGCAGTTTTACTTACTTGAATTCTGTCTCAATTTTCCTTTGAATTCCTGCAAAATTTCAGCGAACAGATAACTTGACAATTTCTTATCAACCTTGGCATGCTTTTCTTTCAGTAATAGCTTCTGCACAGGAATGGCTTCAAATCTTTTCTCGCGTGAAATGAAACTGATGCAATCTCTCTGTATTATACTCTATTTTTTCTCACGGATGAAGCTTTCTTGTCTAATTAATACAGAGAGTGGCACTACATTTTTAATTTAAAATTGCGCCGTTGATCTTCAAAGATCCTACGATCATGCGGTACAAAGAGAACAACTAGGAGTTACACTTGCCATGTCAGTCATATTACCCAATGAGAGCTTTCCATGTACATAATTCTTTCTTTTGATGGCGCTTACCTTTAAACCCACTGACGACGGAGAACACGTGTCAGCATGTCGCTACTTCGTTATGCATAAAGAACAAGCACCTTTCCATAACGAGGCGGCGACAACCGTTGATCGGATCAAGAAATGATCGAAAGATACGCTACAGGGCTTCTTAAGAAAGAAGGCGGTGGGCCCATCTCGCTATGTCGCTATAATTATCTTCCTTGCTACTCTTCATAACGAGATAGCGAGCTCTGTTGATTCACTTCAAACTGACGTTCCAGATTTCTTGTACATTTAGTCAGGTAGGCATTAATGAGAATCGGATCTCTGCACAGCTAGCACATGTCAAATTTTATCAGTCACCTGTCATTACACGTCATCATAGATCTTGCCGATCTTTTACCACTTTACGGGGCCTCGCTAACTCGCTAACGGTGAAGAACCTCAATTTTCCGATAGCGAGGTAGCGAGCTTCGGCACTTTAAAGGATTCCGTGCCGGAAAAAGCAAGGGGGTACCCGGTAATTACTTCTGTTTAATTAAAACTGATTCTGACAACAGTATTTACAACAGGTCATGCCACCTGGTGTAATTATGACACAAGCAAGATGCAATGTCATCATTTTAAGATTTTCACGTGGCCTCGCTACTTCGCTAACGGTGAAGTGCCTGAATTTTCCGATAGTGAGGTGGCGGTACTTCTGGAAAAATATCAACATTCCGGCTCTGATGTCAGATATTCTAGTGGGTCCTTTTCCCCCTTTTTACGGCGAATTGCTAAGTGTACCTGCATAATAAAGCAATTAAATAGCAAATCTTCGATCGCCGCACGTTCACTTCATGGTCCCACCGCTTAAAAAACTCGACACTCGCTATCTCGCTATACTTAATGAGCATGCAACTTTCAATAGCGAGATAACGCCAGCGGTAGATCTAATCAGATCTGACGGTTGGGACAAACAGTAAGAAAGGTAACCCGGGAGAGAGGAATAGGAATACGGAAGCATATTCGCTTCTTTTGAATTTTGAAAATTTTTGCGCCCGACCTTTCATAAATAGAGATGAATGTAAGGCTTACAAGGCGAATATTTCTCACAGATGGTTTATCCAAAACCTTATACTTCATTTAGACATAGATCACCTGACCTTTCTATGGTTTAACTGAAAAAATTTTTACTGCAGAAAAAGTCAGACCAACATAACCTTACACCAATATTTCCTTCCAAAATTGTAAGAACATTATACTAAAAGAAAATATTGTAACCTATTTGCATTAGTAGTCCACTACGAATAGGATAGTGTTTTATTTTAGGTACAAAATAAACATTATACATACATATTTTAGCACATTTTTTGTTTAACATTTTTAAAACCTCTTCACATTATATATAATTTAATATCATTCCCTACTTTTATGTAAGATTTCCTAGAATTATCCAAAATACAAAATAGGACTTAATTTCCAACCATAGGATTACTACAATTGATGTCTACAAACCAAATATATCTTGAACTTTTATAAGAAAAAATAAAGGTTATAAATTAACTTCTTGAATTTTGATGAGACACACTTGATTAGTTAGCACCAATTTTTTTAAATACTATATTGTCTCTTTCTACATTCATTCATAAAATGACCAAATATTTTACAATAATGAAATCATATTTGAAATTTGTCAAACATTGATGATGGATGTTGAAATGGAATATCCTTGATCATATATTGAAATTTTAAATAATCTATGTTTTTTTAACTTCTTCTTGATGTAGACTCGTATACTCTAATATGATTCTACCTCTTCATCTCCCTCTATAGTTTAATCTTTGTCTTCCTCTACCTAGTGATACTTCCAATCTAAAAGAATTCTTAAAGGAAGAATTGCTAGATCCTTGCTAGATAATCTAATTTGATTAGGCACATTCATTACCTAATTGAGAAAATGATCAACCAAACTAGAACATTTTGTACACATATTTCCAAAAGAATTCCTAACAATTTGTAATGTAGTAACCTTTACTTTTTCTATCCCTTTTTATGTTGTCTCAAAAATATCCCATGTTATCTTTTATTTTTATTTTTAGCTAAAGCACCTTTAGTAAAAGTTGATTCATCTAATTTATGGAAATCTAGAAATAGTTCTTTAGAATACTTTTTTCTATTATCTTGTAATTTCCAAGTTTCATCTTGTGATAACCTAGCACTAACTTATATTTCAGGAAAAAAAAAAATTGATACAATCTCATATGCCTCAAGAACAAAGCAATATTTTTATTTTTAGAAACCAAAATGCACATTTCTCCCAAATAAAACTAGAACTTGAGATTGATCTATACTACTTCCTCATGTTAGTGCTCACTTATTCTCATATTATATAAAAATATAAAAATATTTTTGCATAGTTTTTTTATTTGAGCTAATGTTTTTTTACAAGGATAATAAAATCAATATCCAAAAGAGTAGCATATAAGAAAGGAATAATTAGCAAAATAATAATAATAACCTCTAACCAACTAATAGAAAAAAGAGGGAAAATGGGGGACCAAAGCCCTAACAAACTATAGAGGCTTAAGTAACTCCTTTTTTTTACGAATAACATCTTTAGGTATGCTCCTAGATTCATTAACTATATTATCAACTTGAGTACTTCACCAATCTTTTCTCTAGATTCTTATTGTAAGTCTTGAAAGAGAAAATTTATTTGTATTAAAAAGGGTGGTAGCTACCTCCACATTATAAATACCATCAATTTATTATCACATGGCTAAGGGTTTGAAACTAACACGAGGATAACTAGGAGTACCCTTGGATAAATCTTGAAGCACCTTTGCATATTCAATAAGGTTCTAAACTCTTTAGTAAAATTATCCATTTCTATCTTTCTAACGACAACCACAACCTAAACCTTATCTTACAAATTGGTAAGAGTATCCTTCAGCCTAAAAACATAATTCACATGATTAAATTTTATCTCACTAATGCCTTAGGCTAAGGTTTGAGTTCTTTCTATAATGCCTAAAAGTTTGTAATTTAGTAACCTAAAATTTTAATGTTCCATTTCAAATATATCCTTGGTATCTTATATATATATATATATATATATCAACTTATATTTTAGGAAAAACCTTTTTCATCAAGCTCTCATATGCCTTGAGAAGAAAGGCATGTTTTCAATTTTATAACCCAAAATGCATTATTTTTTTCAAAAAAATAGAACTTGAGGTTTAGCTATATTGCTTTTTTTGGACTAACCACCAACATTCCCCTTTGGTATTGTTGACATGGCTTAACCACCTCCTTTTTTATATAAGTATTCTAGTTGTATCAAGAATTTATAGGTCAATTGTTTGGTACTACTACTTTTTTGGACTAACCACCAACATTCCCCTTTGGTATATTTGACATGGTTTAACCACCTCTTTTGTTATATAAGTCTTCTAGTTGAATGTGTGTGATAGGCCTAACTGATAATGTAATTAATAATGCTATGAATGTACATAAAAGAGTTATATCAGTTGTTATACATTGTCAAATTGATGTCAAGTCTTATTTGGATAGATATTATGCTAGTTTAGTAGAGTGGCATATCATTTGATTGATGAAAAGGATTTGATTGATGAAGATTATTTGAAGAAAGTATGTAATATTAGTTAGATTTGTTTCAATCATGTAATACTACAAGGTATTGAGCTACAAAAGCTAAATCGAGTAACAAGGTTAAAAAAGGAAGACTCTATTCCAAGTGACTATAGTTTTTGTTGAGCACATGGAAAGCTAAAGAGGAAGTTTAATATTTCTCAAGAAAGTCTAGTAGTAATAGAGTAAAATGTTATGTTCATCAAGTAACAAGTGGAAGAAAAAAAGTGTAAATATTGAATGTAAGGAATTTTTTTGATAGAAATATGGAACATTCAAGATGTTCAAAGGTATGAGTCAAATTTTGTTACAATATTAAAAAACTAAGAAAATTCAATAAGCATATGATGATGGAGATTGAAGAAGGATAATAATGTTTATGAAGTTCTATGAATGTTCTATTTTCTAAGTGTATAGATGCATTGTATTTAAAATAAATCTAAGATTGATGATTATGATTGAGAGAGAATATAAGGAAGAATCTAGAAGAACACAAACAACTCTTTAAGGACAAGTTTAAGATAATTTTTGCTTGTTGGTTGGATGTTGATGAGGATGTTGATTAGGTTGTTGGCTAATTTGTAACTATTAAGGTGGTGACTATGAAAATTTGTTGAAGACTAATGAAGGTAGTTGAGCTAGGTGAACTAAGGAGAGTTGAAAGAAGAAGAAAGAGTTGAAGAAGCGAATCATCCCATCAAGAGAATAGAGTAATGAAATTAGAAAGAAATCAAGAAGAAAGGATATATGAAAAAGAAAGGTAGTGATATAACTAAGAGATCAATTTTTATACTATTACTTGCTAATCATTGTAATATAGAATCTCATAGATCAAGTGGACCTAACAAGTCTGTAACATCCTATATGGTAACATGGAACAGTGATGTTTGCAAGACCTTTAAAGTAGGAAACTCTTTAGAAAAGATCAAGGAGGGATAAAATCTAGAAAATATTTTTACTAGAATCCTCTAACAATGTCACATTAAGCATGAGCATGTAACTTATAGCAAGGTTGGCTCTTAGTTGAGTTCACTTCAAAAGAGTGAAAATTTTGGTTGTTAGTCCCAAGAGGTTTTTCCCTTTACAAGTTTTCTAGGTTAAAAAAAATTCATGTAAAATGTGTTAATGTTGATATGTTGCAAGTTAATTTTCATATTATTTTCATTTTACTACAACTTGATAATTGCTAAGTTAATGGTCGATAATAATTGAGTTATGTTACTATCATTCGGTTGTAATAAAGCAATGAATGAATAGGTTTAAAATAGAGTGATTGAGAAATTTAATTGATGAATTTAATAAGTACATTGAAAGATTTCTTAGGATGTTCATGAATGTTTTTTGGTACTAATTTTGTTTAAGAGACTGTAGCATAACTAGACATAACATATTCACCCCCTTTGTGTTATGAAGTGATTGGTATCAGAGCATAATGCTTGGAAAAATAAGTTTAAAGGAACTTGAGCTAAAGTTCAAAGATATATAAGAGAGAGGTACCAAGATTGAACAAAGAAAAATTCTCATCATGGAAAGATAGAATGAAGTTGCATCTATCTAGAGTTGGAGAAAATTTCACACATTCGTTGGAGAATGAATATGCTACCCTTGTTGGTCCTCTAACTATAGAGAAAATGAATGAGAAGAGAAATCAAAATAGCCTCAAGATTGAGATTTATTCTATAATTAATGGTGTCAATTTTTATGATATCAAGGATTGCACTACTACCAAAAAAATGTCAGATAAATTGACACTTGTACATGGAGGAGAGCTTAATGTAAGGATAGATAAAGCTCATGAAAGTTTTAGAGGAAAGTATGATGGGTTGAAAATGAAAGAAAGTGAGAATATTTCTCAATATGTAAATCGAATTAAACAAGTTGTTAGCCCAATCAAATTTGTTGGAGGAACTATTGGTGACAATGAAATTGCAAGTAAAGTTATCAAAACTCTTCTACCTATTTATGCTTTTAAAGTTGCTACAATTCAAGAAGTGAGAGTTATGCCTAGTAATGTATTAAAAATTTATAGTTTCACTGCTTGGTTGACTATAATTCAATTGAGAAATTATGAAAATAGTATGGTTACAATTGGACATAATTTTAAATCTTCACTATCCATTGGAAGTTCAAAGAAAGAAAACAAAAGTAAGGAACATAGTGAATCTCAATATGATGATGATTTGGATGAACTTTAAGCATTGTTTTCAAGAAGGATGTCAAGAGGAAAAGGTAAATACAAAGGTGAATTACCCATGGTTTATTTCAAGTGTAATGAGATTGGTCACTTTGCCAGTAAATTTCCTAAAAAGAGTAAGAGTGATAGAAATTACAAGAAATATTTTAGGTACAAAAGTCCACAAGGGTTACAAAGGCAATGGGAACAAATGATGCTACTTTACTGAAGATGAACACATCAAGTCCAATACTGATGAAGAAAAGGAATAAGTTAAGATGGTATATATTTCTATCAAGGAAGATCCCATTAGATAAAGGTATGAAAGTGAAACTACCATTATTTCACATGTTAGATAAAAAATTATGCTCCCATAAGATAGTGGCTGCTCACATCACATGACTGATAATCTAAGTAAGTTTGATAAATTTGAAGAAATTGTTGATGGTGGAATTGTGAGGCTGGGAAATGATGTTCCGTGTCTTGTGAAAGGTAAATGATCATTATTGTTGAATGATAAGATCATACGTGATGATGAATACTTGGCAAAAGGACTAAAGTATAATATTTTGAGTGTTTCTCAGTTGAATAATATTGGTCACAAGATGGAATTTCAGAACACAAATGATAAGATCTTTGATGATGAAGGTAATCTAATTACAACTAGAATGAAAACTAGATGTAACTTATTTTGTTTCAATTCTATTATTGAGACATGCTTAGTTTCTAAAGTTGAGGATGTATGGTTATGGCATAATAAGTTGTGTCATGTAAACTTTGAGATCATGATGAAGCTCCATAGAATGAAAAGAGTAAAGGGCTTACTGAATTGGACAAGAACTAAGTATATTATGTGTAAATAATGTCATCTTGGTAAAAGGACAAAATTTGGTTTTTCAAGGATATCACACACTTCAAATCATATCTTGGAATTGGTGCATAGTGGTCTATATGGTCCAATAGGTATTGAAATTTATACAATGATGATTGTTATGTTCATGAATGTGAAATAACATGATTTTGATATGTTCAAATGGTATAAATCTTGTGTTGAGAAATAAAATAGAAAATCTTTGAAATATTAAAGATCTAACAAAAGAGGTGAGTTTTAAGTTATTGAATTCACTAATTTCTATGCTAATAATGGTATTAAGAGATAGTTATTTACATTGAGGACACCAAACCAAAATGAGATTACTAAATGGATAAAAATATCAATTCTAGATTGTGCAAGGGAAATGATGATTCAAAAAATAGATTTCATAGATATTCTGGAGAAAAGAAATCAACACTATTGTTTACATTCAAAACTAAGTTCAACTAAAGAAAGGAACATACAAGATGTGCCCTATGAAATTTGGTAAGGTCATACACCAAATGTAAGTTATTTCAAAATATTTAGTAGTAGGTGTTATACTCAAAAGGATGCAAGGAATAGTAAATTTGATTTCAAAGGAGATGAAGATATATTCATTTGTTATTCATCTATGGGAAAATCTTATAAATATTTGAACAAACCTACTAACAAGATAATTAAAAGGTGTAAATGTAAGGTTCGATGGGTTTTTAGAGAAGAATAATGTGGAAATAAAGACGGAACCTGACTATTTACAAGTTTGTATAAGTCAATGAAGAGGAACCTAATACATTATCAAGTTAAAATAGAGATCCATTGAGCGTAAAACAATAGTACCCAAGTTATAGATTTATTTACTTGAGTATTAGAAATTACAAATCAAACACTAATTTCAAACCCTACCAAGTCGAGAAGCTATTTAAAATCAAAGAAGTGAACCTGTATTGGCCAAACATGTGAGAAAGAATTATTCCCCTAAATAAAATTTTCAAGATAGAAATGCTAAAGTGTAGAAAATAAGTAAGTAAAGAGATATTACCTATTTGATTGATGATTTTGAACCAATATAAGTTAAAGTTGTATTGGATGATGAGGATTAGTTAAATTCTATGAATTAAGAGATTTAGCAGATTGAGAAGAACAATACCTAGACATTAGTAACGAGACCTATAGAAATGAATGTAATAGGAACCAAATAGATTTTCAAAAACAAGATGAATTAGAATGGTGAAATAGTAAGGAAAAAGGAAAGATTGGTTTGGAAAGGTTATGCACAAGAAGAAGAAATAGATTATGGAAAGACTTTTACACCTATGGAAATATTGGAAGGAGCAAGAACATTGTTTTCATATGGTACATACAAGAAGTTGAAACTACATGAAATGAATGTGAAATATGTATTTCTAAATGGAATACTTAAATAAGAAATATATATTGAAAAACATAAAGGATTCATTGAACTTGATTAGAAGAACACAGTGTGTAAACTGAACAAAGCATTGTGTGGACTGAAACAAGCATCGAGTGCATGGTATGAAAGGTTATATTCATATTTTATTAAGATTGGATTTTCTAGAAAAAGTGAGAACAATACTCTATATTGAAATGTGAATCTGAAAGTATGGTGTTCATTGCTGAAATATTTGTTGATGATATTATATTTGGAGGAAATGACATGCTATGTAACACATTTTTTGATCAAATGGGTACAAAACTTGAAATGTCAATGTTTTACGAGATCAAAATTTTTATTGGATTACAACTTCTTCAAACAAGGAAAGGAATATATGTGACTCAATCTAAGTATGTGAAAGAAATATTGAAAACGTTTGGGATGCATGATTCTAAGCTAGTTGGTACATCTATGGTGATTAGAGTGAAATTATCAAAGGAAGACACTATTGGAGATGTAAATTAGGCACAATAAAAATTTATGATTGGTAAGTTTCAATATGTGGTACATAGTATACCAGATATTGTAGATGTGGTTGGAATAGTTACAAGGTTTTCATCTAATCCAAAGGAGAGACATGTGACTCCTATGAAAAGGGTATTCAAATATCTAAAAGGAACTAAAGATAATGCCCTATGGTGCAAACAAGATGATAAATTTCATCTTAAAGTCTACATAGATGTTGATAGGGATGGTAATATTGGTGATAGAGAAATCACAACTTGTGGAGCTTTTCTTTTAGGAGAAATAATGATAACATGCATAAGCAAGAAAAACTGTTGTATTTCACAATCTACTACTATGGTTGAATATGTTGTTGCAATTAATTGTATGGATTAGGCAACTGTTGGAAGATATGAAAGAAGAGATAACTAATCATGTTACTATTTATTGTGATAAAACTAGTGCAATCAATATATCAAAAAATCTAGTGATGCATGCAAAGACAAATTAACTATCAATCAAGTATCATTATTTGAGGGAACAAGTACCAGTTAAACATATAGGGCTTGAATATGTGAAATCAAAAGAGAAAATTGTAGACATATTTACTAAACCATTTTTTAAGGATGCTATTGAGTATTCAAGAGATAAACTATGGGTCCATCCCCTATCCAAAATTCACTAGATGAAGATGCATGTTGCATCAATTCAAAAATGAAAAAATATATATCTGTGGAGTTAATCCATGCATTTATAGTTTAGGAACATTTGTGAAGTTGTGAAGACAACTTTGATGAAATCATACATGCAAGGTACACAAATAACTACAAGGTTTTATAAGATTGATATTGAAATTCATAATGACCTTTGGCATTGCTAGTAAAGGGGTAGAGAACTAGGAAATGAGAAGATTGTCCAATGGAGATATGTATCCCAAAGGAGGAGAATATTAGTAGTATAAAAATAGGAGAGAATCAATAAAGGAGAATATCAAAGTCATTGCCAATCACAATGAAGATATGGAAAGGGAGAGTTGACATCAAAGTGAAGATGAAGTGCACCACATAATAGCTTAAATGGGAGAAATTTTGGTGAATGTTATTTCTACTCAAGATACATACAAAGTTATAGAGAAGCTACATATCAAGATAAATAAGTTGCAAAGTCATATTGTTGACAATGCATACATTTTATTATCTTATGTAATGTTTTGTAATGTAAAATCATATGTTATGTATTGTCATCAATGCCAAAGGGGGAGATTCTTATCACTAACTAATAATATAATTAATAATGCTATGAATGTGCATAAAAGAGTCATATCATTTGTTATGTGGTCATCGATGTCAAGTCTTAGTTGGCTAGACATTATGTTGATCCAATAGAGTTCTATATCATTTGATTGATGAAGAAGATTTGAACAAAATATTTTTAAGACAAAGTGTATAAGTATGGTATCCAATTGGAACTTGAATATAGTTGATACGAATAATCTAATGTTGGCTCGATTATTTTACAATCATGTAATAGTCCAAGGTATTGAGCTACACAAGCTAAACCTAGTGACAAGGTTAAAGAATGAAGATAGTATTCACCAAGTGCCTATAGTGTTCACCGAGAAATTGGGAAAGTAAGGAAGAAGTTCACTATTTCCTAAGTAAGTCTTGTATTAACTGAGTAATATATTACTCGAGTGAAATGTTATGTTCCTGAAGTAATAACTAGAGGGAAAAAAGTGTAAGAAAGAATCTAGGGCTGAATTTTGATGGAGAAATGGAATATGAAAGATGTTCAAAGGTGTGAGTCGAAGTTTGTTACAAGATTAATGTCAGAGAAAATTCAGTAAGACTATGATGATGGAGATTGAAGAAGGATAAGGATGTACAAAAAGTTATATGAAATATCTATTTTCTAAGTGGCTAGATAAATTGTATTTGGCATAAATCTGAGATCAAATTTTGCAAATAAGAGAAAATAAAAGGTAGAATATGGAAGAACAAAATGACTAGTTAAGGAGATGTTCGATGAGAATGCTAACAAGGTCACTGGTTGATTTTTATTGTTAAGTTGGTGACTATGTGAATTTGTTAAAGTAGAAAGAAGATACTTGAGATAGGTGAACCAAGCAAAGTTAAAAGAAGAAGAAAGAGTTGAAGAAATGAATCAAAAATTCAAGAGGACATAATAAGGAAATAAAAAGAGATTGAGCTGAAAGGAGATTTGAACAAGAAAGGTAGTGCTATACCTAATAGCTTAATTTTTATACTATTACATTGTAATCATTGTAATAGAAATCTTGTAGATTGGGTGGATGTAACAAGTTTGTGAAATCCTATATAGTAACATTGATTAGTGATGTTTGTAAGTTCTTTAGAGAAAGCCACTTTTTAGACAAAATCAAGCAATGATAACGTCTAGATGATCTTTTGGTTAAAATTCGCTAACAAGGTCACATTAACAATGTGCATGTAACCTATAACAAGGTTATCTCGTATCCAAGCTCACTTAGAAAGAATGAAAATTTTAGGTTGTTAGTCCCAAGTGGGTTTTCCCTTTATAGGATTTCCACGTTTAAAAAATTGGTGTGAAATGTGTTAATGTTCTTATATTGCAAGTTAATTTTTATGTTATTTTCATTTTACTACAACTTAGTAACAACTAAGTTAATGGTCAATATTAACTACATTATATTTCTGTTAGTCGGTTACAATAGAAAAGTGAATGAACAATTTGGAATAAATTGATGGGGAAAGTTAATTAATGACTTTAATATGTATGGAAAATAATTTCTTATGATGTTTATGAATTTTTTTTTATACTAAAATTATTTGAATGGGTTGAAGGATAAATGAACATAATGGATTCAACCTGGTCTCTTAGTTATCTAACATTATGTATGTATTAACAACATTTTATTAAAGGAAAAATGGTTTTTTCAATGACAAAAATAATAATTTTAAAAAAAAAAAAGTATATAAAAAGGAATAGTTTGTAACCATTAACAACATAGACTCTAATAAACTAACAAGTAAAAGAGGCATAATGAGCAACTAAGGCCCCAAAAAGTATAGAGACTTAGACAACTCCATATTTTTTCCAAGAACATCTTTATGTATACTACTAACATTATTAACTATACTTTCAACATGAATATTTACCTATCTTTTCTCCTAAGTTTGGTTGTAGATCTTAAAAGAGTGCATTTATTTGGATTACCAACCATAGTAGCTTCCTTCACATCATAACCAACACCTTTTTGGTGTCCCATTTGGGAAGATTTATGTAGTGCCTACCCTCGTTCACATCTTTTCTGGACATATTATTGCTATTATTATCAGACTATGATAGACTAGCTTTATGTTAATGGATTAGTGGTATTGTTTTGACACTATCAGACATTATGTTATGGATTCAGTTGTTATATGATGAGATCATTTAGACCTTACATTTCATGTATGTATGATGATCATTATATTGTTTTCAGTTATTGTTGATGATTAGTTAGATGGTTTATTATCTCATCTGTTTTATTATGGATACTTACCCCATACTTGCATGTGTATGATGTGCATGTTTTCTCATTGTATGGCGTTTCTGATGTGGTTAAGGAAGGGAGTCGTAGTCACCTACTTAGTCGGGATCTACACGATGCACCACTTCCTACCATTTCCTGTTTAGCTTAGCACTATATATATTGTATGTACATGCATGGTTTTTATGCAAGTTGCAGGTACCGGGTATCGACTTCCCTGAATTGCCAGGATGAGCGTACTCTATTATACTATCTCAATGATAAGATAAGGGAGATAAATTCTCAAGTCCAAATCCCAAACCCTAAAACCATTTGTCGTAGTGAGTTAGGACAAGTATCAGAGTTCAGTACCCACTGAATGTGTCGGATGACATATTTCATGATTTTTAATCCTTTAGACTGATTTTGTATGAATTGTCCTATGATGGGTTTTCATATTTTATCTTGGAGGTCTATGGTGAATTTTCTATTAATTAAGTCTCAACAAATAGATTTAATTAATAAATTAATTATTTGAGAAAATTAAATATCGTGATCTTTGACATTTTGATTATAATTAATTAAAGGAGAATTAATTGAGAGAAAAGAATTAAATAAAAGAAAATTAGAAATTAAAATAAATAATAATTATAAAATACTAATAAATTAATAAACAAATAATAATAATAAAAGTTATAAAAATTAAAATAAAAGTTATAAAAATTAAAATGGAAGTTATAAATATTTAAATGGAAATTATTTAAAAAGTAAATTGGACTTATAAGCTTGCATGGGAATTAACGCATTTCTCTATTTCTCATGTGTCAACAACACGGGGGTTAGTGCATCAATTAAGCACATGGTGTCTACAACCCTATGGCTCATCAAAAAGGTTGGAAAAGACCCATGCTTAGTTGGTGACACCTTTCAGCTGTTTCTAGAAGCATTCTAGAGGTTTCCTGAGAGCTCTTTATACTCAGGCATTCCTAGAAGCTTAGACATAGCGTGGATAGCGTGGATAGTATGGAGAGCAGTTGGAGCATTGGAGGACTCAAGAATTCTGAAGAAGGGAGCTTGCTCTGTGGGTTTTCTGAGGAAGAGTGAATTAGCATCAGAATCCGAGTAGATTCTTGTGATTTTACTTATGCTATTTCCACATCATGCATTCCTATCTTCTTCATGTCTTCCATATGTCTTCTGAGGAATTTCATATTTTTATTGTATGCATTTTCAATTTGGGCAATTAAATTTATTTGAGAAACTAATATGCATAGATTAAAAAAAAAAGGAAAATGTGGCTAGGGTTTAAATTCATAGTGAAACCCATTAGATTATTTATTGAATAAATTTGAGATTTAAAAGTTTATAAGAAACTTATAAAATTGTATATGTATATATATATATATATATATATATATATATATATATATATATATATATATATATACATATATATACATATATATATATATATATATATATATATATATATATGTATATATATATATATATATATATATATATATATGTATATATATATATATATATATATTCTTTGTGAATATATATATAAATATATATAATCTAGATCTGCATTTTCACATATAAATATATACTATAATATAGTTCTCTATGTATAGAAATATGTATATATATATACGTATATTTATAATACATATATATATATACATATTAAAATTCGTAGTCATAATTATAAAAATCCAGGTCGCGTTTTCAATTTGAAGAAAAGCGATTTTAAAACATTTTAGTAAAACGTTTTATCGAAGTCAATTTTTAAATATAAATAAAAATTCATATACTTTTGGGGAGGGATGAATTTTGTAACCCCCCCGTCAATCTGTGAGATTAATGTCGTAGGGTACCTGCGAATGCAACGTACCCACGACCGACAGTGACTGCGACAGTCCGTCGCCTCCATCTTGCGCAGAGTTATGTGTACTGCGGGTACCGCGGCCAGAGTATGGTCTGCAACTTGCAGACGGCGGTATTCTTGGGTTATATGATGTTGAATAAATATATGATGTGATTCATTTCATATTCAAAGTTTGATTTTATATTTCGATATTATTATAATTATAAATATATATATATATATATATTTATTTATGTGTATATATATATGTATATATATAACTATATATGTATATATACACATTTATAATAACAGTATTAATAAATATTTATATATTATATATGTATGTATGTATATATGTAATATGTAAATATATTTGATAAAAGATTCATCTTTTATAATGATGAATAGTTTTGTAATTTTATAATTTAACTATTAAAATTTAATTAATAGTTTTAAAATATAAAATATATAAAGTATACGAAATTTAATTAAGAGTTGGTGGGAAACGATTTCAATAAAATTGGAAATTGGATTTTAGACTTATAAAGGAAAACTTTTATCCATCCAAAAAAAATACATGGAAAAACGTACAAATGTTCCTCCATTTATTCTTTTAACTTGGAAATGTAAACCGAGATTTTTTGTATTTAAATTCAAATTTGAAACTTAGCAAAACCAAAACATGTGTTTACATTGTGTATTCCTTATGCTAATGTTTTGGGTTTTGGGTTGACTAGTGTTGACCAGTATAAGATGTCTACCAGAGGCTTGGGGGTTATGTGATTGTGATGTCATGATGATGTTTTATTCTCGATCTTTATAAACCCAACCATGATTATGTGATGGAATGCTCTATGTATTGGTTGTGATTATTGATTGTAAAAGTTGAGATTCTTATGTTTGAGACCCTTGACTTAACCATTATTTTTGGTCATCGATCAGTTATCCTTGGTTATATTCTAGTCGCCATGATGGGACTGATATGTGGATTTATTCTTAATGATGTCATGTTGTGACATGTTTGACTCAACCATTTTTGGAGTCTTTGATCAGTATGATTGAGACATATTTTGGTTATTGAGACCAATGGATACTTTGATTATCAGTGATACTTCAGCTGCCAATAGAGAGCTGTTGTGGTCATGATTTTCTATGGATGCTGCTCATGGAGATTTGATGCTTTTATGCATATTTGATGATTCTTATTATGGATATTTGATGATTTTATTATGGATTTTCTTTGGTGATTTTGATGATTTATGATACCATGACCATTAGGGTAGGATATCTACATGTAGTGTCAGGAAGTGGCTTGCAATGGGGGCCGGGGCCCTAAGAGGCTGCCAGGGTAACTCATTGTAAGTTGGATTAATAACTGATAACATTCACACCTAATACTAACTAAATGAACCTAAAAAGATAAGAGTTTTGGTTCTCACCCATGCCTTGAGTGCTTGTATAGGCTAGGATGGGAGTAGTGAGAATGCATGGTTGTGACCTTGCATTCCATAGTATGCCTTGTCAGTATGAGAGGATACTAGTGGCCGCATGAGATCTGTATGGACCCGTGGAGTTTAGCTAACTGCCAGGGTAACTTGTATGAGATAAATGCAATGACACTTTCCCGCTTGCATAGTAGGTTCCTACATGTCATTGTGTGCCTTTGGGAAGTAGATGTCTGTTTTGTGATTGGAAACTTTGAGTTAGTATACTTTTAGGATTCCTGGACTTTAGAGACTTGTGCTATGTGATTTTGATAGCCTTTTTGGGACTTGAGATTATCTCCTTAGCATGGTGGGAGTGGACCACTTAGGTACCACATGGTCGGGCGGTAGTGTATTTTTCACTCTTATCATTTGAGATTCATTGAGACATCGTGGCTGAAGCATCCTTCGTGATGGTGGATATGTATCCTTTCATTGATGATTAGCATATGTTAGATGATGTTATCTTATGCTTATATTTGCATGTTAGATTACTTCTACATATGATGTTGTATTTATTAGGAGTGACATTCCTACTATGTTAATGCCGATGATCTCTTCGATGATTTGGGATGTTATGCATGGAGGGATGGCTAGGGCCCACGATGGTCTAATGATGCTATTAACGGTTGGGAGGAACCGTGCACTTAGTTTATTTTGTTTGATCTTTATGATGGATGTATATGACTTCTATGATGATGTATCATGTGTATCATGTGATTATCTTTACTTTGATGTATAATGGATTAGAATAGGATGATGTACCTTATTCTACATATGTATATTCTTTGAGCTTGTCATACCTTGTGACATGTATAGAGGATGATTGAGCATTTGGAAATGTAATGTATAAACATTGGACTTATCATTATTATTTCATGTGGATGTTGTACTAGATGGAAACATGTATGTATTTCATGTTAAGGGATCTTTAAAGAATATAATCTATTAAGTATGTTATGTTTATTTTTAGATGGACATTGCTATTGCTTCCTTTATTGTGAATAAGTTATATGAGTATTTACTTTCTTGTAATTTAAAAAATAAATAAATAAATAAATAAAATGTTACCAAACTTAGTGAAATTCTAGGTTAATTCTTTGGATCCCTTGGTGGGGCATTACAATTTAATACTAATAGAGGAGAACCATGTGAAACCTTAGATAAATATTAAAGCACCTCTACCTATTAGTTAAGGTTCTAAATATCTTTAGAAGAATTATCCATTGATCTCTTTCTAATTTTAATCACAACCTTAACCTTATCATAAAAACTATTAAGCATATCCTCAAACCTACTAATGCAATTCTCATTATCAAATTTAGATCTATAATGAGTTTGGCTAGGGTTTAAGTTCTTTCCATAATACTATCCAATTTTGGGTTGATTAAATATGGATTTTTCTTAAAAGGTGACAAATTAACATAGCAATCTAATTGTCCATCTAAGTTTTTATCAGGTTTCCAATGGTCAAGTTTTTAGGCAAAATAAACCCTTTCCTAGAAGGGTGTCCTTCACCATTTCCATTAAAATTTCCACATGGATACCCATCTAATCCTTGTTCATAATTTTTTCTATGGAAATATCAAGGTGAAAAAGGGAGGAATCCTATAGATAGTTATATTTTTCACTTGGGCTAATTTTATTTATTCCACAAGGGGAATGGGACCTAGCTAGGTTTGTCTGGATTTTTAATTTTGTATTTGAAACCTTATATTTTCCATTAGTCTTCTTAGAGGAACTAGGATCAAGAGAATTGGGAAAAATACAAAAAGGGATTATATCATGTTATGGGTAGAGGGAAAAGTTTATATCTAGTGTTTAGGAGGAAAGTTTTGTCTACATCTGAATCTAATTTCTAGTAGCATGATGAAGCTTCATCACCATAATGAATTGTTAAATTCTTCTATTACCATATTTGAGAATTTTGTGGTGGTTTTATTTATATATGTAGCTAAGGGACATGTTACATAGTTAGGAGAATGAGGAACTTGCGCAATGTAGGAGAAGACAATTTATTCTTATGGGCCCTCAAACTAAGGTCTATGGAAGCCAAATATAATACTATATAAATTCCTTTGTAACGATGGAAATGGTTTAAAATTACAATGTGATAACTAGACAAATTAGTGAACTTGCCATCAAATTTCATATATCTCACAACAAATTCTACAAAATTATCCCAAAGTAAAATTATGGAATATCTATCTTTCCCTCTATTTGAGATTATGCCATCCCTTTTCCTTCTACTATAGAGGAATAAGATACCTAGGGCCTCTTTCACACTCTTCTTTTCCCAATAATTTTTTCTCCCCTATATCATGTTGTCTATCATCTTAGCAATTAATTCCCTTTTCATCTTTAACTCCAACCCATACACCTTCAAAATTCCTCCATTCTAGCCATTAAGAAAGGCTTCCATGACTTTCATTTATACTCCATGCAACTTCTCTATGTGAGGGGCAAGGCTTTCCACTAAATGATATAAATAGATAGCTTCCTCATTTTTCTATGTGTTATATACAATCAGCTCAAATGTATCTTGATTGCTCTCCATCTACTTTGTAGATGATCTTCCATAACTCAAAGAAATAGAACACACACAATCAAACCCAAAAGAAAATATGATTACGAATGTTGAGCTAACTTAAAAAAAGCTTTTTCAAGAAATAAAATTTATATGGAAAATTTCATCAAATCCAAACCAAGCCTAATCACAACATATTTCACCAATAATCTATAGTAACAATTGTGTCTATATTGACATATAATTATCATTTCTTAAAGTTACCAATTAATTAGGTTCCACACATATAAGTACCAACCTATTAGCCACATTCCCTTCATGATACACATGTAAATTTATTTTTAAAATCTTGATCCCTACTAAATATAGTTTTGTAGTCATCAATTATTGACCAATAGTTCAGAAACAGATTGTAGTACCATTTACAAATTTTATGATATTTATTGAATTGAATTAAAACTCTATTGTATGAACCCTACACTTATAAGTATATTTGTGAAACATTAAAACTAATAGTTAATAATATTATTTTTCTAGAGAAATCCTCATAAGATTTTCGAGAGGTAGCCTTCTAGTTACTTATGCTATTAACTTGGGACTCTAGTTAACCTATACATCATAGATTTTATCTCTTTCTATGGGGTCATGTTAGCTCATGAGAAGGTTTATCAGAAAATTATAGTTAAAGGTGATACTCTTAATGTTATTATCATTTTGTATGGGAAGGATAATGTGGGTTGGTAGGCAAGTAGCATTATCAAAAAAATGTTGATTATCCTTGACATGATAGATAAAGTGATATTCCAACACATTTGTGAAGGTAATAATGATATGGATAGGTTGGAGAGACAACAAAAGTACATTAATTTTTGAAAAGTTTGGAAAGATCTTCAGTTAATCCCAATGGATACTCATATGGTAATCTCTCAAGATATCACCATAATACATAATGATGGTGAAGTTATCATCATTAAGTTATTTAATTAATTTAAAAAAGAATTGCGATCTGGGTCATTATTCCATTATCTATTCTTTTTTAGAGGTTTCTTTCCTGAGTCTCTACAAATGGCTTCTCCATTCTAAAGAATTTTTTTGCATGTATTGCTATACTAGTTTTTATTATCTATTGGAGTTTATGACCTAATGCATAGGATTATGAGGAGAGGGGTGATGGGCAAGGGGTTGACTCCTTGATAACATGGGATGAGAGTTGACCAAAATTGAGCTCGATAAGTTTGAAGAATTTTAGAATAATATGGGGGTTTGGAAGATCATTTTCAAATGGTCTTATGGTGAATTATTTCAAGTGTATGCAAGGTTTCAACCAAAATTTATCTTAGAAATTTCTTTATTCTTGGGATAATCACAAACTTAACATTAGCGGTATTTTGTTAGTGGCTACTTTTGAGACCATAGTGGATTTTATTGAGATGGGCATGGAGTGGTTCAAAATTACTTGGAATCTTATCAAATTTTCTTTCAAAGAGAACTTCCATCTCTTCTTGGGCCCTATAGAATTTAATTCAAAGCTTCAAAGTGGGTTCAATAGTGAAAAGATCCTTGGTCACTAGGAAATTATAGTAGAGATTCTAGTCTGATTTGTGACCCTTGAGATTAAGTACAAGCATAAATTCACTCCAACTTCTTACCTATTTTAAATTATTTTAGAATGAAAACTAAACTATATTTTCCTTTATAGATATTTTTCTCTTTATTACTTTATGTTAAAAATGATAAATTCAAAGGTTGAGCCCCTATTCACTAGAGATTTTTTTTTCTCTCTATGAGTTTTATTGCAATTAGACCCCTCAAGTTGGGTCATCCCCTACCTTGTCTATTGAACTTAATAACTTGGTGCTCACCCATTTTTATTCTTGATCTAAACCTTATCAATTCCTTGATATCTTCCCTCCATTTTTAAAAATAGGGTTAATGCTTCCTATAATCCCAAATTTAAAATTGCTTCACATCAAGAAGATATTGTGGAGATTTTGGATGACTTGAATTCAACTTCTTCTTGGTCTACTCTGTTTTCCTAGAACCTAGATAATTCTACTTCCATATCTATCCCAAACATGTGCACTACTAACTTTATTATGTCCATTTCTAAAAAAAAACATAATTCTTGTGCAGACCCTAAAATTCTTAGGTCTTCCTCCTCTACCTTGATTTCTAGGTTAGCTGGTGGTATTTACATGGAAGCCTTTGCATGAAAAGTGGATGAGTTGTGCATCTCCCACAATAAACTCAAAGCTATTTTTATGTGGCTCCTCTTCCAACTTTAAATTTCTAGAAGGAAAATCAAGTTGGAAGCATTGATCAAGGCTGAGTCCAATGAAAAATATTTTGCTAAGGGGGAGAGATGATTTCATTTTATAGGTTAGGAAAACTTTCAGTGAAAAGTTACATAAATTTGGAGATGCTAGAGGACCAGGTTATAGAACTAAGAGCACAAGTGTCTTCAAAGGAAGAATCGAATTGGATTTTGATTGCCTTATCTTTTATGATATAATCTAAGATGCAATTAGGTGAACAAATGAAATATTTTTCTACACAACAAAAGAAACCAAAGGATACGTCCATGAAACCTATAGGGGGAATTAAGGATGAGATCGAGAATAGGAAGACAATGAAGAAGAAGAGGAAAATGAGAGAGAAAAATCATGACAAAGGAGATCGTATTCAATTGGAGACTAAGAAAGACATGACATGTAGGGATTCTACTTTGTCTACGCCTTTCAAGCATGCATCCTTCTATTGTCTTACTAAATCTCATCTCCATTTTATACTAACAAAAAATTGAATACAATTTAACTTATAAGCCATTTTATTGCATATATTTTCAACAAATGGTTTTTGAGAAATTAAAGCATAATAATTTAAAGAAGGATTAAAATTTGAAATGCATAATTCATTGTTGGAATGTGAAATCATCAATTTATTCATCTTGTCATGGTTGAGTCATCAAAATTGGCATTCACTTCCACATTATCATTCAATGGACTCACTATAAATAGTAAATTGTGTAGGTGGCTTGCCTCAAATAATAATTTTGACAAGTGTTTAACATGTAGTTGCATGAGTCATACTTTCTAAATTTAGTAATATGTGTTTATTTCGAACTCTACTATTTGGTTGTTATATACAAATCAAAGTCAAGATTCTTCATACATTTTTGAACACTTCTTTAACTATAAAAATTCATGACCAATAAAATTTACAAGATGTGCTCATGGTTTTTTACTAGTATACTTTTACCACATTTTTTCATGTAAATATTTTTTATGTGTATTTTCTCAATTTTGCAATTTTCTACACTAGGTTATTTTTAATTACATTCACAACTTTATCGCATTTATACAAACTTTATATTGGAAAGTGAAGAATATAGTAAAGTGATTGTAGAGGCACTATCGTTGAAGACTTTATAGTAATATAATAAAATATTTAGATAGTCAATTTTTTTTAAAATCATATCTCAAAGTGTACAAACTAATTTATAAAAAAATTTACAAAGGTTTATTTTTAACTTTTTTCAAAATACCTCATTTGGATTTATAATATTAGAAGGTTCACTCTTCTTAGTAAAAAAGTGACTCGTAATAATATTTTCATGCATTGTAAGTTTGTGTTCTACAAACTTTTATTGCATTTGGTATATTTTGAAGATCACTCCTTCTGATAAAAAGTGGCTTACTATTTTTTTCGACTATGAAAACTATATTTATTTAAATAACAATAATATTTTATAGAAGATATATTTATTAAGATGATAGGCTTCTATGTGGGAGATTTGCTACCATATTTTACAAATTTTCGCTAAGAAATTGTCAACCATTATTGAATTTTATATTTTGTAATAACAATTCTTACTTTTGGCAATTTCTATTTCTACTACTCAATCAATAGGTTTTGTTTAACCTTTATTTATAATAACTAACTTTTAGAAACTACAGTTGGAACAATTGTTGTTTCATTATTGATGTCAAATATAATGATGAGACATGTTGTTGTCTAATCTAAATATCATATCTATTTTGATTGATAAAGAGGATTTGGAAAGTTACTCATAATAATAACACCTAGAGGATAGGTTGAGTTATGAGAAGGAAGCTACAGTGGATATTTGATTAGTTAGACTTCGATTAAACAAAGTGATTGTTTATATCATATTGATGTTTATGTCTTCATAGTACACATCATGCTATATCACTTATGTAAAACTTGACCAAGAACTAGAGCAAAATACTAAGGAATGTTGAGTGATGCTAATGTCAGCTGAGCCTCACTACAATCTGAGAAAATTTATTATTGACCAAGCATCAGCATCCATTGAATGATAGTGTTGATGCTGATCTCTACAATGGCCAAGCAACTCAGTAATGACTAAGTGGGAGAACTTAGTTATGACCGAGTAACAATATTTTGAATGCATTTGAGGAATTGTGATTTTTAGCCAACTCAATTGATTTCTTGGGATATGGAAACCATGTTGAAGATAAGATTGATGAGTTGGATCATATAATTCAAGGAGAGGATTAGTCATAATATCTAATGAAAGAATTCAAGGAGAAGTTCCTAGAAAAGAAGAAGATGGACAGATATAATGAACCTAATGAACTAGATCATAAACCCTTAGATCTACGGTGATCATGAAAAATGTCAAAGCCAAAATTACCTGTTTAAGGATGTATAATTCAATGAGAAAACATGAGTGTGAGAGTGAAGCAAGATAAATGAAATGCTTGTTTAGATGCTACTGAAGTTGGTAATTGAATCTGAGTAGAAGGCCTAAGTTTGTTGGAAGGAGAATATTGATAGCTTGAAGAGTTGCCACACAAGTTGAGAGACAAATTTGATAAGGGGGACTTAAATTTGAATCAACACATGAGTCGAATAGTAATCTGAACCTACAAAAGTGAGTTGTAAATCATACATATCAAAACCCTACTATTTTCTTTCTAATCACTATAAATTTTTTTATTGAAATCCTTTTAATCAAAGTTTGGCTTAATATCCATTGAAAGACTTAAAATTCTATGTAAATCCTTTAGCAAGGTGACATTCTAAATGGAATGATAGAAGTCCTCTAACAAGGCCACTCCTAATAGGGTGATTAAATCCTCTAACTAGGTCACATTTAATAGTGTGTATTATAACATTTAATAGGGTTGGTTCCTAATAGAGCTCTCTTCGAAAGAATGAAAAGGTGTTGGCATATTGCTAGTGGTTTTTCCCAAATTGGGTTTCCATGTAAAATCCTAGCATGAAACTTGTATTGAAATTATGATGTTTTGTATATACATGTTTTGCATTCAACAAAGTTTGTTATAATAGCATAATAGACTACTTGTAATTTTGTTTATCAGTATTCAGTAGAAACCGAGCTACATCATGATAAGAATAATAGTGAATGTTTAATGATTTGATTGTTCAAATGGCACTTATGGACCTTGAGGAACTATTTTTTTTTACAGTAGAGGATTTCTCTATCTCTTTTCCTCATTAACATCAAGTCTTTGACAACAAGACACAATTCCTCAAGGCAAGTCACTTTTTATGGATTTTGCGAGTTTATTTTTGAAATGTAAATATTTTTTGTGTTTTTAGAGAACTAATATTTTGATGTCAATATTTAACATGAAATTTGAATATCTTGTGTTTCCTTATTAAAGTATAATCAAGATTCAAAGGTTCGCGATTTCTAATAGTATCCATAGTTGTTGGTGAAACATACAATTTAGGCTCCAAATGCTACTAACAATTTAAAGTGGGGTCCTCATTATAGCTTTGAGATCTAATAAGCTATATATTTTAGGCATATAGGCATATTAATGTCAAATGTGGTATCCAATAAGTTGTATATTTTATTAAGTATTCATGCCTCGGTGATTATATTTTTCTTCAATTATTATATACATTCATTCATATTTTTCCCTTGGTCAATTAAAATGCATTTCATGAACAATCTGATTAATACAAATTACTAGATAAATTGCTCAAAATATTTGGTTGGCTTTAATGGAGTAAATACAATAGATTCAAACTTAAGAATGTGTTATTGAGATGTTTCTAACTAGTCTTTCTCCAAATTCTCAAGATTGGAAGACAATTTTGAATATACACAATTTATCAGACAAAAATATGAAATAGAAGAGTATGAAAATAATTTCAATGAAATTCAAAAAAGTGAATTACAATGTGTTTATAATTACAATGCCTACTTTTAGCATTTTAGAAGTTTGTATCAATTTAATTATTTATTGTTTATATATTTTAATATTTCAATAATAGAAACAAAGTCTATAAAAGTAGAAAATCTAATAAAAAGGAAACTTCAAATTATGAAAAAAATTTGAAGTCTTTTATGAAAAAATTATAGTAAAGAATGAAATAAGAAATTGTTTTATCTTATTTTTGTATTTTTATTAATTTTCTTTAAGAATAATTGACAACCAATAGTTTTTAAGAAGTAATTAAAATATTTAGCACTTCTTTAATAAAATAACTTTTCTAAAAATTTATTGACTAAACTTTTTTAGCTCCTAGAAATTTTAGGAAATAAAGGAACTAGAAATAATTTTGTATTGGTATCTTGATGAAATTTTAGAGTTTGTCATTTCTTAATAGACCTCAAATTTCAAACTTCCCATGGACTCACGCTGGATGCATAGACTGCTAGTATTATTTATTTAACATTCAAATGTAATCAAAACATTTCTTAACTTCTAATGAGTTCATACATGACCATATATCATTAATTAATAATCTAAATGACATAAATACATTGAAAAATTAAATATTATAATTACCAACTCCACAACTTTGACTATTAAGAATAATCTTTCCTTAAGAATGTCTATATAATTTAATAAATTTTTATATTTAAACAAAATACACATTTTCATGACGAGTTTTCCGAGAGCAAGATTCTGATATAAAATTCAAAAACATGGGAGAAAAAAAAAAAAAAATCCCAGTTCACATTGATGAGTAACGACGAAGTTAAGCAGTTGATGTCAAAGAAGAACCAAGAAGCATCAACTATCCTGTTGTTCAAAACTCCTCATGAAAAGCACCAGGGAATCTAGTGGGGTTGTCAACAAAGCAGAAAAACACGTCGCGCTGCCATATCCTTTTCAGTCAAGTCTCTGCATTTATAGTGCGCTGTTCTTTAATGAATTTTTTTTTTTGATTTGATGTAATGACGAGGAAGTCACTGCTGAAAACAAAATTCAGATTGACGAGTACAATGCGTACGACTGGTTCTCATTCGCCGGCTCTAAAGATTCTAATTGCAATGACTCGGATGCCACTATTGACTGCCCTAGGTGGAAAATCTACGCGGACAATGAGTACGATTTCTCATGTTTCACCGGCTCTGGAGATTCTTTAATACTATATTTCCTCTCATTAGGTGGGTTGTTCCAGTTGATCACAATATATACGCAACGTGCTCTTTCACATTATCCACCAAGTCATTCTTTCTTTTCAAATCTTCTCATTCCTTATTGCTTTGCAGTCTTAGTCTGTAAATCAATTTGTTTTCTGTTTTAGAATTTGGCGATGGCAAGAGGAAAGAGAAATCTCCAAGTCATAGCAATGAAACACATAAGTAGAGTTTTCTTTAGGTTTGTCAATGCCCACAAGGCGGATCACCGGTATGGTCTTTCTGTGAGAAGGAGAAGGTATTTCACATTTGAAGATATGTTAGCTGACAGATCATGTGGTGCACTCCCAACTGATGTTCCAAAGGGGCATTGTGCAGTTTATGTAGGGAGTGAACGATCTAGGTATATAATCCCCACTGAGTATTTGAATCATAATGTGTTCCGAGCATTGCTGGATAAGGCCGAGGAAGAGTATGGATTTGATCACCACATGGGACTCATCATCCCCTGTGAAGAGGTTGTATTCCACTATCTGACATTCTTGTTGAGCAAAAACGATGTAGGACTCAAAAATATTAAACTGGATGAGCTCCTTGATTCACCTTCTTCAAGAGAGAGATCTGATTCTATAGGCACTGCTGGGTAAAGGTTTCCTCCTTGTATTCCACATTTGAGCGGCCTCTATTTCTGCAAGTGTTGCTCAAGTTTTATAGTACACTCATCTGCAGGGAGGCTGCAACTGGGGAAGGGGAAATCAGAGGGTATAAAGATTCAAGGCCGTACCATGTATAATTTTGGATATGCTACCCAGTTTCCATTTTTGTGCTTAATCATTAGGCACTACCTGTATATTTTGCAAAGAAAGATATTAAAATCAATATACTTCATTATTTGAATGATTCGTGTTATTATAACACTATGTCCTCATTCTATTTTGGTTTTTCCAAAGAGTAGTTAGATATGTCCATCGATTTGCTCTGAGATCATTCCTATGTATTGTTTTAAAGCATAAAATACGTGGAGATAATTTTGACAGGTTTTGTTTTTTAAATTAAGTTCAATGAACAAGGGCCCAAATCTCTAATGCATCTTAATACAATATAATATATCATCAAAATAGAAATCAATGCTTTTAGAGCTGGTCTACAAAGCAACAAATAGTTTATAATGAGTTCACATTAACAAAAGCATAAGCATAAAAGTTGTATGAAAATAAATAAAAATTTCAGATAGTAAAAAAGAAAATAGGAAGAATAGAAGAGATTTAAGAGAGACATAGAATGTTCTTCTATTTGATCTTCTCTATCATATACTCTACCCTCATAATGCATTTTCACATCATGCCTATGTTAATCTTAGTTTGGTTTTCAATACCATCATCCCTCCTTTTCATCTACTCCCTATATCTTTCATACCCTAAATAGTTTTTTGGTGTTTCCAAGCTCTCAGCCCTAGTATTTTAAGTCAAGAATTTTCACAACTATCATTTGCAAGTCATGTGGTTCCTCGATCACCATCTTTTTCACCATCTTCCTCATAATCCTTTAGGATATTTTGGTTGGAAATCACAACGGGAAACAAGATATTGAGAGAGGATATTGAGTGGGGTGGGGGAAGGGTTGGGGTGAATCTGGATCTATAAAAAAAATCGCTGATAAAATAATTAATTGTATTCACACCTTAGCCATTTCATATCTCAGATCTCATACCATGTAAACATAAACTTGTAATGCTGAAATGAAATAAATCTAAGTATAACATTCATGATAATATCAATACATAACACAATGATTTTGGTAACTCGGAAACACTTCAAATTGAAGTTAAAAAAGGGGTGGGGATGAAACCCACAAATCTTTACTAGTTGCAAAAACAAATTTTGTCTCTTAAGGCTGCAATTTGATCATATTTGATGATCTAACCTGTGAGGGTTTTTCTCTACTAAAAACATTTAATGTTTTTAGGTATTACCTTCTTAAAGGACTTTACACTTACAATAAAGTGAGGACTCTATTAGGAGATTTAAATAAGGTATGTTAGAACCACTCTATTCGGAGATTTTCCCTAACTCAATTTGTCAAAATTGATTCAGCACTTGATCCTTCAATTTTCTATAAAAATTGTTTATGGATCTCCTTTCTTCAATATTTGAATTTGATCTCCTTATATACTATGCTTTATTTTGTCCTACATTGCTAGTTTGTTGTGTTTGATCACCTATATGACTTAGCCTCCTTGCTCTATTCTTATCTTATTCACTCCTTAACATTCACTTTCACTCACTATTTTGATCTTAAAGGGTTGGAACCCTTCTTAAAAAGGTAATCGTAGGAAGTTCTAGATCTTAGTCAACAATCCATATTTCATCCTTTCACTGTTTTACCCTTCTAATTTTTTGATTGGTTTAACTTTTTTTCTTAGGATTAATGTCTTCTGACAAAATGTGTAATCTTCTCCTTAGTTGTCTCTACAAAATTTAAATGTCATGTAGAAGTTGGCTAAAATGATTTACATACATGTTTGTGCAATTACGAACTCATATGTCAAAATTAGTTTACTCAGCACTTGAATATTTTGACACTCGGTCATAACTACATTCATGTTGTCACTCAATTTCTATATGCTCAACATATACTGACTTTCTCAAATGCTTGGTCACTTCTGTGTTACTCAGCATGTATGTTGGCTCAATCTATTCTAGGGTGCTCAACAACCTTTGACTTTCTCAAAATATGATAAAATATAAATAAGTCCTTTGTAGCTCAACCATTTTTGGATGGCTCTATCGTAATGATGATCGCTCAATGCTTCCTTGAAAATGACTAAGTGTTAGAAACTAATAGGAAACTAAGGAAAAGATATCAACAATCTCCACCTTTGACATTAGTGGCAAAAATAATTTGTCATGACTTAGCTTTCCATACAAAAGTAATGCCCCCCCTAAGACTGTAACTCAATCTTCAAAACTTAATCTCTGCTATACAGTATATACATGACTATAAACTCTAATGCCAACTCATTTGATAATTCTATTTATGATTCATGCCTCCCCTTTTGTGTCATCTTAACCCTTGTTAGAATATTTTCCACTTTAATGTATGTCATGAAAATATTCCCCCCTTATTTTTTTTCTTATGGCTTGGGGTTTGCAAGGGTTAGCTTGTATTTATCCAAAAATGTTTGATAAATTGCCAAAATTTCTTCAAGCCTTTTATTCTATGCGTCTCATTCTGATTACATGACTTGAATATGAATCTCTGACTAAACAACTCAATCAATTAATCTCTTTGTTGTTGAAAGATGTGTATCTTTCTTCATTAAGTTATAATCTTTAGATAATTCCCTCTGAATTATCTCGAAATGGGGTAGTAGCATGAAATGAATTAAAATTATTTTATTCTATACACCGCTATCTCCAGCCATTGACTCAATTAATCTCTGTTGATCAAATGCCAACTTATTATATGACGGTGAGCATGAACCTATGTAAGATGCTCAATGAATGTGTAGACACCTTCATATATTCCTATATAAAATCAATAGAAAATTGATTCTCCAATGTGAATAACTCAACATCACAATTTTTTATGCACAAAGAATGAATGACTTTCAAAATTTCTTTCAACTAATCCATCTTAATTCTATGATCCATCTTCACAATTTTATGTTTGAGGTCTACTACAATGCAAGGCATGCTATTCTGTCAGCTTGACTAATAAAATTTTTGTGCGATCACACACATTGCAAAATCAACAACTAGATCTTTGATCCCATGGATCAACATTTAATGATTGTTCCACTTTACCTCCATTTGTTTCTCGACAACATCCCTTGAGAAACTTCTTGTTGTCTTAAGTCTATCCAAGGTAGGATAACAAGTAACTCAACATATGATTGCCTTGTTATCTTTGTGTTGCCCCACTTTTTTTTTCTAGTTTATTGGCAAAAGTGAGTTCTAAATCTTTAGATGAAGTCAATCTTGATCCTTTGAATCTTTGAGTATCGGTCTATATTCCTAAAGGCTAGGTAGTCTTTATCAGATGTTCCCAAAATGCCCTCTCTATTAACAAACATGGGTAGGTTTTTGTTTTATCTTGTAAATTGTTGGGTAATTATAGTGCCCAATTTGAGAGAGATCAATTTTCACTCATTGCAGATGAAGCATGCTTGCTATTTCATTCACATGATCTTGAAGGTTCCCTAAAATTCACATGTCTCTACAACACTAGAAATGTGGAAATCTATTGCTATAATTTTTGTAAGAATCAGGGATCAAGTGAAGCCATTTCATGACATATAAATGGTTGATAAAATAAACATTGGTGGAAAATCCCATGTTGCCTTCTCCATGGCAGGTTTCCAACCCATGAAGGTGATTTTCCAGAAGGGATCAATTGAAGATGTATCTAGTTTAAAAATATTTGAAGTGTGCAGATTCTAAGGAAAATTGATGTTTGAATCTAGGATCAGACTCCTAAATATAATCTAGATTCACTATTGCTCAAGTGTTAAGCCTTGGCAGAAAAACTCTGTTTGTCTTCTCTTCGACGAGTTTTCAACCCATGAAGGTGATTTTGAGCAAAATAGATGGAAGTGAAATACTAGATGTTGAGTAAAATCCAAGTGAATCCATGCACCTTATCTAAACATCTTTAACAACCAAAATGTGGTTATCAAAGATTCAACCAATAAAGAAGCGTTGGTAGAAAGATGGAAATTTCCTTCTCTTTGGCAGGTTTCTAATCCATGAAGGCAACTTTCTGACAATGCAAATAAATTAGGTCAATAGATTAAATTTGCTTCTTGTGTTGGATCTAGCACATGTTAGAATGATATTGGATTCAAACAAACTATTGCAAAATAAAGATATGATCATGATCTTGCTTGGCAAAATTTCATCAATGGAGTACTTCAGGAGCAAAATTCTAAAACTAAGAGGAAAACCTAAAAGTAAATAATGGGTTAATATAAAGTAACTACTACAACCAATGAAATATTAAAAAGACTTTTAAACATCCATTGAGCCTTTGCATTCATTTTTAATAGTATTTTCCTTAAATTTTCACTTGTGCAGTACAAGTTATGAGGTTAAACGGATGAATCAAGGCCCTTATATTAAATTTCCCAAATAGTTGAATAAGCTACTTTTTTTTCCTTAATTCCTCATTTTATCAAAGTGCATAGCTTTTGAAAGCCAATAATTGTAGAAGTTTTTTGTCTTATTCACCTCTAATTCAAAATCATGTCTATAAGATATGGCTACTAAGTTCATAGGTTTTGATGTTTTCACTAGGATCAAGTCTCAACTACAAGCCTTCATAGACACTTCCCTCTATTTTTATGATATGGCAGATTTCCAGAAGAGGGTAAAATCTAGATGCATCCATTCTACCATGGAGAAGCTTTGAGGATGTGGTTTGGTCAATGTCGTTGGTTTCCCAATTGTAGTTCAAGCCCTAGAGCTCATTTATGAATGTGTCCAGTATTACAATTTGGAAACCAAGAACATAGTTCTACTATTAGAAATAGTAGTCCACAAAGATAACCGAGAGTTGGGGGGGAGGGGGTGTGACTCAGTTATCTAACAATGAAAACATTTATCTTCTTTAAACAAACATAACCATTTAACCAAAGTAAAAAACAACCATAATATGATGCACATAGACAACTGCACTAGATATGTGAACTAGGGAAACCCTTTATCAGAGGTAAAACCCTGGTGGAAATGATGCCCACAAGATGATGTACTAATATAAATATTCCTTGTTAGAGGATGGACCTTGTTAGGAGTCTATTACAATATTTACTACATAGAGTCTCTATTAGGAGACTTTGAATCCTTGTTAGGAGATTCCAACCCTATTAGGAGTTGTAGTACAATGTATGCAAGATGAGCCCACTACCCAAACATGCAATTTCAACTACAAGAAGAGCTCACTACTCAAACAATTAATTACTATTATGTTATTTTTTCCTTTGTTCTGTCAACTAAACCAATCACTCTCAAACCTTATAGACCAGGTCACAAGCCTCAGATCCAAATATCAGACCTCAGATCACTCAGCAAAACCTCACCAATGAAGTTTCCTTCACTTCTTCACTGCTTTTCTCAACTTCACATTCTACTCTTACTGCTACTTATCATCAATCAAAATTATGCCATATGATAAAGGAAAATTTCCTTCCTTTATACTGAGTCCATAATACAATTCCCTGAGTCAATTGTTAGACCTTCTCAATTAATCATTATAGGACAACATCAAGAACATGTTAGACTTAGTGATAACATTAATATTTCTCCTTGCAACTTGAATAACTTTTCATACATGCAATATTATGACACTCGAGCTTAGCCATGTCATCACCAAAATGTCTTCTACACATTCTCAACCTTGATTCTCAGAATAACAATTCTACTAAGAGATATAACAAGTTTACCAAAACATACATAACTCCTTCTAGACATATCATTTCATCTTTTCATAGTAACTATGTATACTCGATATTTAAAAGTATCTCCCATAACCTTGGATATTTAGAATACTAAACTAGTTGCTTGCACCAACTTGATCTTTTCGTTGTTCTTCTGTCAGATACCATGGAAAACTACTATATTGACATCAATGACAAACTCAATCATCAATCTAACATATAATCATAGTAACATATCTACAGTACTCCCCCATATGAATATTGTTAGTAGTAATGCTTCCAACAATCTTGCAACATCTACATGATGACACCTTATTAATTTCAAGGTAAGTGCACCAAGTTGTGGTGCCAAAAGGGGGTATAAGTGGACGCCTTTTTTTGTTTTTCTCTAAAATCAACAAATTTTGAACTTTAACAAGAATTTGAAGATAGTTATGCTCAAAATTTTAAGAAATGAAAAAAAAAAAAGTAGTAGTCCTTTTAATCTAGTTTCTAAACTACTAATTTTTTTTCAAAATGGTTTAGTTTTAGGTCCTCAAATAAGGGGGCCATAGAAAGTGGTACTTTTTATTCAAAAAAAATAATACAGTACAAAGTTTGGTGCCCCTAAAATTTTAAATTTCTTTTTGAAATTCTTTAATTGCTCAGGTCAAAAGTTACCTAACACTATGTAGTTTATCCTAGATTTTTTGGGTAATTTTATAATGTGTATTTTTTTTAATGATTTTTTTAATTGAACACATCTCAAAAACATGAAATATCTATGTGCTCCCCCTAGAAATGATTGAGAACTAGTCTAAAATCAACACTATTTTTTTTCAAAGTGTGTAGAATGAAGTCAAGTTTCTAAAAATCTAATTTGTTGCAAAAGTTGATGAATGAGCTTAAATCTACAGCCCAATTAGAACATGTTGGTTTTTAACAAAAAAATGGACATACATTCAAAAGCAATTATAGTTGAAAGGCTTGAAATAGTTCAAATAAACCATAAATTATATTATTAAACAGCTAACACAGAGACCTACAATGTCATGTAGCCTAATTTTATCGATGCTCAACCATGATGAAACTTGAAAGAGAGCACAGAAGAAAAATCAATCACTTTTTGTATGTTTGCAACAAAACACATCTCAGACCAATTTAGAGACTCCAAACCTTTGGGTTGGATCCCCAAGGAAAAACCAAGGCTTAGGCTTGGTAGAATGCAAAGCTTTGCATAACACATTCACACTATAGTGTGCACTTTCTATTTAAAGGTTTTTAAATTTTGGTCTTAATAACGTGTGTGCACTTTAGTGCACACACACTATTAA